>CM035428.1:26641943-26776943 GCA_020310875.1 Ceratopteris richardii
TTCTCTAACCTTCCATAACCCTCTAGGGTGAATATTTAACCCTTACTTAATCATACATTTTAACTAGAACCCTAAAGTTCATGTTTAAAACATACATTTAACCCTTAATTACCCATAAATTTTAACTAGAACATGCATATGATCCATAATTACCCTTGCATTTAAGCTAGAACCCTATAATTCATGCCCAAAATGTATATGTAACCCTTAAATACCCTTACATTTACCTTTAAAACATAAACATACCCTTAACTAGCCCTCGTTTTTATCATCTAAACCCATAAATAAACTGAAATGAATACTTCCCATCTTGATTTTTGGTAAGCAAACTTCTTTTCCTGCAAAATTAAAGTCAAATATTAGTGAAAATTTCATAAATTAACCAAACTAATAACAATCTTTTAATCTTTTAAATTTTGTAATATTTTAAGAGTAACAATTTCTCTCCGACAACGGTCTAGCTCTTCTTCTTTTGGAGCCCCTTTTCTTTTAGTTGAAAAGAAGAACAAGACATATAGAATGTGCATTGATTATAGAGAACTTAATAAAATTACAAATAAGAATAGATATCCTATCCCTAGGATAGATGACTTGCTAGATAAACTTCGTGGAGCTTGTGTCTTCAGTAAAATCGACCTCAAATCTGGGTATCATCAGATAAGAATGACATTGCATGATATTTATAAAACTGCTTTTAGAACTCAACATGGCCATTTTGAATTCATGGTAATGCCTTTTGGACTTACCAATGCACCCGCCACCTTTGCACGTATGATGAATAATATTCTCCTTGAATACCAAAACTTCATTCTTGTCTTCTTTGATGATATACTTATTTATAGTAGGAATGACAGTGAACATGAAACTCATTTAGCAACAGGCTTTGATTTGTTACGTAAAAATAAACTTTATGCTAATTTTGAAAAGATTTGTTTCTTCCAAAACTAGATAGAGTATCTTGGACATATTGTCTCTAGTCAAGGCGTTCATGTAGATCCCAAGAAGATTAAAGTAATTGAAGAATGGCCTAAACCTCAATCAGTGAATGATGTCCGTTCATTTTTAGGATTAGCTAGCTTTTATCCAAAGTTTGTAAAGGGATTTTCTTATATAGCCCTTCCCCTTAATTTATTATTAAAGAAAATTCTAAAATTTGTATGGGGAGTAGCCCAACAACAATCTTTTGATAAACTTAAGTATGCACTTTCCCATGCACCTATTATGCAATTATATGATTTTGCACAACCATTTCACGTAGTTATAGATGCTAGTGGTTCTGCTATAGGTGTTGTTTTAATGCAAAACGATCATCCTCTTGCATTTGAAAGTAGGAAACTCAAACCTTTTGAACGCAATTATAGTACATATGATAAGGAACTGTTAGCTGTTGTGCATGCATTGAAAATTTGGAAACATTACCTTATGGGTTTGGAAGTTCTAATTAAAACTGACCAACAAGCTATTAAGCATTTATTACATCAACCATTGATTTCGGATAGACATATTAAATGGACTTCATTTCTACAAAACTTCCAACCTCTGATTCAATATCACCCAGGAAAAGCTAATGTTGTAGCCGATGCTTTAAGTTGCCTCCCATCCCCACAAACAACTACTGTTTCAATTAATAATATTTCTGCTATTTAGATTCATTCATTTCATGATATGATTTCCACTTATGCATGTGACCTGTATTTTTCACATGCATGGATTGCTTTCAATAATTCCACATCCTATCATGAGGATCATTACACATTTCATAATGGATTCTTGTATTTCCAACACAAGTTATGCATTACACAAGTATTCAAAGAGTTTGTTATGAAAGAGATGCATGAACCACCATATATGGGTCATAGGGGCATACAAAATACTATTTCTGCATGTAAAGATTTCTTCTTTTGGCCTAACATGGAAAAAGATGTTGCACAGTATGTTTCTCACTGCATTGTTTGTCAGCGTGTAAAACGACATCATGGTAAACCATTCAGATTATTAATGCCACTTCCTATACCTGATGGACCATGGGAACAAATTTCTATGGATTTCATTAGTGGTCTTCCTACAACTACATCTCACAATGATATGATTTGGACAGTTGTTGATAGGTTTAGTAAACATGCATACTTCATTCCTTCGAAAAAGTTTTTAACTGCACCTCAAGCTGCTAAGTTATTTATTAAATGTATTGTTCCACATCATGGTTTTCCTAAGTTATTCTTTTAGATCGAGATGTTCGTTTTTGTAACCATTTTTGAGTGGCATTATTTCAACATCTAGGATCAAAAATAGACTTTAGTTCTGCATTTCATCCTATAAGTAATAGTCAAAGTGAGGCTACAAATAGTACTATTTTGGATTTATTATGTTGTTACTCTTTAGATAATCCAAGTAATTGGGATGAAAAACTCCCTTTACTTCAATTTGCATATAATAACACCCCACACACTACTATTAGTCGTGCACATATGAAATTGTTTATGGAAGAAAGCTTCCCACTCCCATGAGTCTCACTCAAACTAAGATTCCTATGGCTGATTCTTTTGCACAAGATCATATTTCTACACTTGCTGAAGTGCATGAGCATATTCGAAAGAGTCAAGAACATTACATGTGTAGTATTAATAAGAAGCGCATAGCCAAACAATTTAATGAAAATGATTTAGTTTGGTTATGAATCATTAAAAGGCGTTTAAAAATATTTCTCAACATCCTAAGGTAAAACTTGGCCCATGGTATTATGGACCTTTTCGCATTATTGAGAAAATAAATGAAAATTCTTTTCGATTAGATATACCTTCTCATTGGGGATACATAATTCTTTCCATATAAGTTTGTTGAAATCTTTTCAAGGTACTTTACCACTCACACCTATTTTAGATGATCCTCCTTTACTTGAAGAGGATGGGGAAATATTGATTCCCGAGATAGTAATAGATTATGACGTTACCACTACTCGAACTGGTAAGCAATATCATAGGTATTTAGTCAAATATAAACATCACTCACTTGAGGAATCACAATGGATACATAAGACCTCCTTATCACCTCACTATGATCATTTAATTACTGCATATCATTCCCAATTACATTAAACTTTTAGGTTTCCGATTCCATGCATGTGTTTTACATGGTTCATGCTTAATATTGTTCAGTGATGGGACATGCGACTGATCATCCATGTCTATTTTTATAATTATCAACTGAGGTAAGTTTCTTGTCAACTGGGAGGCATGTTGTATTTTATGGAATCATGGAAGGTTAAACGGATTTTTAATGTTTTAAATGTCTAGAAGGTTTTAATGTGGTTGTGTTTGATCTAGTAGGTGAAGAAGCACGAGGGTGTAGATACAAGTGGATGTGCATAAATAAATAAATTCGAAGACTAAATCGAAGACTTCTAGAATAGTTATATTTAGGTTTATCTTGTTGTAAAAGTAGTGGTTCGCTTTAGAAAGAGACGCTTTTTGTAAATAAAGTAGTTTTTCCTAAAAGACGCTTCTAAAAGCGACGGCCCTCATGTAACTTCTATTTTCAGGACGCAATAGAAATAAACCTATAAATATGTGTACTCTGAGAGACTCGTCCATGAGAGTACACGGGGGGAGATTGCACCCAATATCGTGTCGATTGTTTCTCTGTTTCTGATTCCTGTTTTTGTCTTCTTTTTGCCTTTGTGTGTGCATGCGTTGAAGGACTTGATAATAGCTTGACTCCTGGGCAATGCATAAACCTGCTCATCTGTGAGACAGCAAACTGAATATCTGGCTGAGTAATGCATAAGTAAATCAAGCATCCAACAGCCTGCTGATGGAGAACAACATCAAATGCATCTCCAGCATCATGAAGACTGAGTCGTAAATCTGTTTCCATAGGAGTGGCAATAGGTTTACAGTCTGCAAGGCCAAAACGCTACAATAATGTGTCAATATATTTCGTTTCACACAAAGCCATTCCACCATCAATGTGCATAAATTGAATGCCCATATAGTGATGCAAATTCCCCAAATTAGACATCTCAAATGAGGTATATAAATCAGCCTTAAAATCAGCAATATGCCTCTCATGATGACCAGTGAGCAGCATGTCATCAACTTAAACCACAATGATCAGAAGTACATCATTAGCACGCTTAACGTATAGGGTGCTTTCAGTTGGACTGCTCTCGAAACCATGTGCAATCAGATAGGCATGTATCTTCTCATACCAAGCATGTGGTGCTTGCTTTAAACCATATAATGCCTTCTTTAACCTGCACAACTGGTTTTCATGCCCTTTCTACACAAAGCCATGGGTCTAAAAAACATACACTTCTTCATGCAAGTCACCATTCAAAAATGAAGTTTTAATGTCCAACTGATGTACATTCCAAACATGATGGGCTGCAAGTGCACAGATGCTCCGAACAATAATCATATGATATGTAGATGCAAAGGTCTCATCAAAATCAACGCCTCTTTCCTGCGCATAACCCTTTGCAACAAGCCTAGTCTTATACCTGTCAACTGATCCATCAGGCTTACACTTCAGCTTATAAACCCACTTAGTTCGAATGGCCTTCTTGTCAGGAGGCAAGTCACACAAAGACCAAGTACCATTCTTCATTATAGCATCGTATTCAGATTGCATAGCAGCCATCCAATTTTCTAAATTTTGTACTTCATAAAACGAAAAAGGCTCATTTTCATCACAGAGACTAGATGCAGTCATAGCATAGCAATCTAATGCAGAGGCACTATGAGAGCCCGAACGAGTATGATATGACAGAGGTGCATCTAATTTGCTATCACGCAAAGTTTGCACCAACCATTTTGGCATAGTTTTTGCCTACTCAATATCAGCTCTCTCATCAAAAAGTGCATCATGTAAATCTACATCAGAAATGGAATGATCTGCATCATCAACTGAAACCTGCCACAGGCTAAGAAGTTGCCTCATTAGGACCAACACTAGACTATCCACCTGTAAAAAGAGGCAGCAAAGTATCATACATTTCTTTCCAGCTAACAGATGTCTCCTTAGTACATGAAAGCAATGGCTGAATAGCATCTTCCACAAAAACAACATCACGGCTAACCAGAATGCGTTTAGTCTGTGGATGATACAGACGGTAGCCTTTACTTTTAGAACTGTACCCAACAAAAATACATTTTACTTCTTTATCATCCAATTTTCTGCGATGTTGTTCGGGCACTAATGCATATTCCAAACAATCAAAAACATGCAGATAAGCAACAGATGGCTTGCGGACATGCCAAGCCTCAAATTGAGTGATAGACTATAGCGCTTTAGTGGGACACCTGTTAAGTACATATGCTGCACACATGACAGCCTCAAGCCAGAAACTATGTGGTAAAGCCTGACTCTTGACCATACACCTCGTCATCTCCATGAGTGACCTATTCTTTTGTTCAACAACTCCATTCTATATAGGTGTATATGACAATGTACACTGGTATTTTATCCCACGTTCATCCAGAAATGCATTAAAATGAGAAGACATATATTCCCCCCCTCGATCAGAACGGAGGGTCCTCATTTTACATGCTGACAGATTTTCAGCCAAAACCAAAAATTGTTTAAAGCACATGAACACTTCGGAATTTGCCTTCAATGGATATACCCATGCATGCCTGGAAAAATCATCGATGAAAGTCACGAAGTAAAGATAATTTCCAAAAGAAGGTGTCTGCATAGGACCACATACATCACTATGTACAAGCTGCAATTTCTGAGTAGCCCGTACTGAACCATCTTTTGGAAAGGATGAACGCTACATTTTGCCCAAAATACAACCTTCACAAACATGTTTTCCAGGTGCCTCAAGTTTGGGCAAAGAGGACACCATATCAGATTTCTGCAGGCATAGCAAACTAGCAAAATTCAGATGACCAAAGCATGCATGCCAAAGCTTTGCATCTCACATAGCCTGAGAATCATGTACTGCACATGCCGAATCATTTACAGATCTTTCATAGTCTATGAGCTTATACATCCCACGACATAAAATACCAGAAGCAATAATCATGTCGCCATTTGATAGATCATGAATTGTACACCTATCATCAACAAATTTCACAACCAAGCCAATCTTGGCTAATGCAGAAACTGATAACAGATTTTTCTTGATGCCTGGCATAAACAAAGCATCTGAAAAAGTGAAAGAACTACCATCCAGAGTAGTCAATATGATCTTTCCAACTCCCATAACAGGATAAGAGGAGTTGTTGGTGCATGTAACAATATTTCCTATAGGGGCAAGCTCAAGTGAAGAGAAAAAATTGCGCTACAAGGTAATATGTTTGGTCGCCCCACTATCAAAGTATCAAACATTTGAGTCTACTGCAGACATGCACTACTCATGAGAAGATGGGTCAAAATTGCAAACAGTAGTAAACGCCCATTCTTCTTCCTCCACAAGATTAGCAAACTCTGTTTTTGGAGTAGAGGCCTCTGCAACAACCATTCGTGCCTCTTTTTTCTTTGCCTCTTTTGCAGCCAGTTTAGAACATTTCTTTATGATATGATCATTTCCTTTACAGTACTTGCAAAACAATTTTTGCTTTTCTGATTTCTTTTCATCTTTGTCTTCCCTCATCAATTGTGTAGAATTAGCAGATTTTTGCTTACTAGTTGAAGAGCTCCATTTTCCTTTGCCCTTCTGACTAGCCAGGAAAGCTTGATCTGCAACTTGCATAATGGACTTGTTTTACCTGGACCGATCTTCCTACAACAGAACAGAGACTAACTCCTCAAATGATAAGGCATTTGGATTGCCTTTCATCATCAACCGAAGAGTAGAAGCGAGTCAGGAAGACCATTCAAAACGGTCTGCATAAGTGAGCTATCTGGTATAACCTCGTTAGCAGAAATCAACTGTTCCTTCAAGTCTTTGATCTTTGTTAGGAAACTGTCCATAGAATCACCTTCAGTCATGTGCTCACTCGCCAACTCTTTTCGGAGGTAAACAACACGAGCCTCATTCCTAGCTTGGTACAATGTGGTAAGTGTATCCCAAGCATCCTTAGTTGTCCTCCAAGAGCGAATGTGAGGAATAATGGCACATTTGATAGACAAAGCTATCAATGCATGTGCCTGGGCATCTCTTCCATTCCAACAAATTTGCTCTATAGTCAGTGCAGTAGAAATCGCAGCACGAACAACAATATGCAGAATATCACCATCTTCGACACCTTCTGCATCAGCTTCAGTACCTGTAGTTGTAATAGTTGCAAGTGTGATAGGACGTTTTTCAACACCTTGCACAATGTTATTGTTTTGATCTCGAAAACACGCTAAGTATGCTCACCAAAATTCGTACGATTCTGAGATTGCAATCGGAGAGGTGTCTATGATGCCCTAGATGAGGCAACGACCTGCTCTAATACCAATTGTTGGAGTTAGACATGTGCGGAAGCACTCGAATAGCACACGGAAGAAGAAAAAGCTTGGAGCACAACACCCAATACTGAATGTATTACTAGAGAATGTACAAAGATAACTAGCCCATTAGGGCAATAGGTGTATATACAAGTGAGGGAAAAAAGCCTCCTAAAGAGGGGAAAAATGCCCCAACGGTCCTCGAGTGTTCACACACATCACTACCTAAATATATCAACACAGTCCAGGTAGAACAGGTCCATTATGCATGTTGCAGATCAAGCTTTCCTGGCTAGTCAGAAGGGCAAAGGAAAATGGAGCTCTTCAACTAGTAAGCAGAAATTTGTTAATTTTGAACAATTGAAGAGGGAAAAAAGTGCCCCAGTGGTCCTAGAGTGTTCACACACATTAAATATATCAACAAATCCCCCTTGGGAGTGATGCGGTGAACAAGTAGCTGGCACTCATGTATAAGGAAGTGCCAAGCTATGTTGAAATCACTCCACAAAAGGAAGTAAGCCCAAAGCTTTGCAGAAATCTTCAAACTTCTCCCTAGGCAGAGCCTTTGTGAAAAGGTCTGCAATGTTCTCCTGCGTGGGCACATATGCCAAGCTGATCTCCCCAGCAGAGAACCTCTCCCTGGCATAATGATAATGCACCTCAATGTGCTTAATGCATCTCCCTGACAAAGATGAAAAGAAATAAAAAAAGCAGAAATTGTTTTCCAAGTATTGTAAAGGAAATGATCATATCATAAAGAACTGTCCAAAACTTGTTGCTAAAGAGGCAAAGAAGAAAGAGGGTGGAATGTTTGTTGTAGAGGCCTCTACACCAAAAACAGAGTCTGCTAATCTTGTGCAGGAAGAAGAATGGGCGTTTACTACTGTTTGCAGTTTTGACCCATCTTCTCATGAGCAGTGCATGTCTTTAGTAGACTTAGATGTTTGGTACTTTGACAGTGGGGCGACCAAACATATCACCTCGCAGTGCAGTTTCTTCTCTTCACTCGAGCCTGCCTCTACAAGGAATATTGTTACATGTGCCAGTAGCTTGTACATAGTGATGTCTGTGGTCCTATGCAGACACCTTCTTTTGGAAATTATCTTTACTTCATGACTTTCATCGATGATTTTTCCAGGCATGCATGGGTATATCCATTGAAGGCAAAGTCTAAAGTGTTCATGTGCTTCAAACAGTTTTTGGTTTTGGCTGAAAATCTGTCAGCATGTAAAATGGGCACCCTCCGTTTTGATCGAGGGGGGGAATATATGTCTTCTGATTTTAACGCATTTCTGGCTAAACGTGGGATAAAGCACCACTGTAGAGTGTCGTATACACCTCAACAAAATGGATTTGTTGAACAAAAGAACAGGTCACTCATGGAGATGGTGAGGTGTACTGCATAGTTTCTAGCTTGAGTCTGTCATGTGTTTAGCATATGTACTTAACAGGTGTCCTACTAAAACGCTGTAGTCTATCACTCCATATGAGGCTTGGTATGATCACAAGCCATCTGTTGCTCATCTGTGTGAAGAGATGGATAAGTATGTGTTTGAAGATGAAGAGGTATTGCAAAATCCTTGATTTACACCAGCCAAATGAACTCCAGGAGTACTTTTAGCTTGCCAATGGATGTATTAGACACCCTATGTACCTTGGAAGATCACTCTCAAAAAGATAGATCAAAACAGATAAGTTGGAGTTAGCTCAGAGGTGAAAACTTGCTATTCTTGGTTCATACACCTGTCCAGTGTCTTACATAATTCTCTGAGCACAGCAGCAATTAGCTTAATTCATCTTGGGGAAGTCTAGGTAAGTTAAATAGCTAACTTTTAAGAGTAATCTCATAAAAAATAATGAACCACACACTGAGAATGAGTTTTAACAACTGATGACATCATCCCGATTTTCACGGGCTGCTATAGTTTGAGACCAGTGAGCAAACAAATCAACATAACTCAAAATTTAGGAATCCAATGATTATGAAAATTTGTATGGTTATACTAGACAGTAAGCTGAATCCAACAAGCTTTAAATCACTGAATGTGGATAAGTAACCACTGAGAAATGGCTCTGACAATATGAGTGAAAAAGTCGGGTACCTGACAGAGGAGTGAAGATGAACAGACCCTGTTGACTTCAAATGAACATAACTGAAGATTGCAACATCCAAATGACATGAAAATTTGTGAGCATATAGTAGACTTATAGAGCTAACTTTACCAAGTTAAATCACTGAAAATGATGCACCAAGCTCAGAGAAAACATCTCTGCAAGCTGACTGAGAAAACTGAGAGATATGGCAGTGAGTAGTACACTTCACAAGAACATGGAAAGATGAACTCAAATAATCATGAAAATGAAAGTATATTGCTTGCTATACAATGACTTACTGATACATATGTGTGCCTTGTAATCACACCTTGATATGGCATAAAGCTCAGCTCTTGGAGGTCTTCACATAGGTCTCTCTAACCACGACTAAAATTGCCATCTATTTATAGTTGAGTTTGGGAGGCTAACTTCCCTCAATCACTCTCCAATCAATCAATGATTGATTTGATTCTCTACCTACCACTAATCACGAATTCGTGGCTCCTCTTTCCATTCTTGATCAAGTGGACTCAACCACTTAAGATTCTCTTACTTTTACATTAAGTAAACTCTTCAAAAAATTACAAGAGGTAGTTCACAAGTAAACTTTACATAGTCTTCTTTTTAAAGCTTCTTCTAAGACTTTGTGGGACTCAAGCCAATACTTAGGCTTGTCATAGACTTGCTCCAACAATCTGCATGTTTTTGGTTGTTTGGCATATGCATTAGTGCCTGAATAACATCGTAGAAAATTGGATGATAAAGCAGTAAAATGTATTTTTGTTGGGTACAGTTCTGAAAGTAAAGGCTATCATTTGTATCATCCACATACTAAATGCATTCTTGTTAGCCATGATGATGTTTTTGTGGAAGATGCTATTCAGCCATTGCTTTCATGTACCAAGGAGACATTTGTTAGCTCCAAAGACATGTATGATACTTTGCTGCCTCTTTTTACAGGTGGACAGTCTAGTGCTGGTCCTAATGAGGCAACTTCTCAGCCTTTGCAGGTTTCATGTGATGATGCAGATCATCCCATTTCTGATGCAGATTTACATGATGCACTTGTTGATGAGAGAGCTGATATTGAGGAGGCAAAAACTATGCCAAAATGGCTAGTGTAGAACTTTGCGTGAAAAAAAATTAGATGAACCTCTCTCATATCGTACTCGATCAGGCTCTCATAGTGCCTCTTTTGCATCAGATTGCTATGCTATGGCTACATCTAGTCTTTGTGATGAGAATGAGCCTGTTTCATTTGATGAGGCACAAAATTCAAAAAATTGGATGGCTACTATGCAATCTGAATATGATGCTATAATGAAGAACGGTATTTGGTCTTTATGTGACTTGCCTCCTGGCAAGAAGGCCATTGGCATTAAGTGGGTTTACAAGCTAAAGTGTAAGCCTGATGGAACAGTTGACAGGTATAAGGCTAGGCTTGTTACAAAGGGTTATGCACATGAAAGAGGCATTGATTTTGATGAGACCTTTGCATCTACATGCCATATGACTACAGTTCGGAGCATCTGTGCACTTGTAGCCCATCATGGTGGGAATGTACATCAGCTGGACATTAAAAATGCATTTTTGAATGGTGACTTGCATGAAGAAGTGTATGTTTTTTAGCTTTGTGGCTTTGTGCAGAAAGGGCATGAAAACCAGGTGTGCAGGTTAAAGAAGGCATTATATGGTTTAAAGCAAGCACCACGTGCTTGGTATGAGAAGATATATGCCTATTTGATTGCACATGGTTTTGAGAATAGTCCAATGGAGAGCACGTTATATGTTAAGCGTGCTAATGATGTGCTTCTGATCATTGTTGTCTATGTTGATGACATGCTGCTCACTGGTCCTATTGAGAAGCATATTGCTGATTTTAAGGCTGATTTGCATGCCTCATTTGAGATGTCTGACTTGGGGCATTTGCATCACTATTTGTGCATTCAATTTATGCAAGTTGATGGTGGGATGGCTTTGTGTCAAACGAAATATATTCACACATTATTGCAACATTTTGGCCTTGAAGACTATAAGCCTATTGCCACTCCTATGGAGACAGGTTTACGATTGAGTCTTCATGATGTTGGAGATGCATTTGATGCTATCCTCTATCAGCAAGCTGTTGGATGCCTGATTTACTTATGCATTACTCGGCCAGATATTTAGTTTGCTGTCTCACAGATGAGTAGGTTTATGCATTTCCCAGGTGTCAAGCATTGGTAGGCAGTTAAACGCATGGTTGCTATGACACTCGTGTTTCCACTAGTGCTTTTGCTTCATGCTTGATAGCTCATGTATATCTTGGTTGAGCAAGAAGCAACCTACTGTGGCCACTTCTAGTTGTGAGGCTGAGTATAGGGAAGCTTTCATAGCGACTGCTGAGTGTGGTTCAAATGCCTTATAACTGATTTGGGTGTTGGTCAGTCTTCTGCCACCACCACCTTCACTGACAGTCAGAGCACATTGGCAGTTGCGAGGAACCCTGTGTTCCATGCTCACACTAAGCACATTGAGGTGCATTATCATTATGTCAGGGAGAGGTTCTCTGCTGGGGAGATCAGCTTGGCATATGTGCCCACGCAAGAGAACATTGCAGACCTTTTCACGAAGGCTCTGCCTAGGGAGAAGTTTGAAGCTTTCCGCAAAGCTTTGGGCTTACTTGTGATTTCCACATAGCTTGGCACTTCCTCATACATGAGTGCTAGCTACTTGTTCGCTGCATCACTCCCAAGGGGGATTTGTTGATATATTTAGGTAGTGATGTATGTGAACTGTTTCCCCAGGTACCACAGACGCACGAACACAGAGAATAAAATACTCAAAGACAGAAAGAGATAAGAGACGACACCAAACTGGGTACAATCTCCCCCCACATGCTCTGATGGACACTCTACCAGAGCATGCGTATTTATAGTAAATTCCTATTACGTCCTGAATAGAAGATACATGAGGGCTGCACTCCGAAAAGCGTGTTTTTGCTTTATTTACAAGTTCGTAATTTTCTATTTTTACAAAAACGTCGCTTTCTAAAGCGATCCATTATTTTTTACAAAAATAACTAAAAATAACCATCTTCTAAAAATATTCTTCTAAATATCTCCAAGTCCATGTGCGTTCACACCCTCATGGATCTTCACCTGCTAAATCAAAACACAAAACACATTAAAATCCTCAAGGCATTACACCTTCATTCCAAATATCCCATAAAGTATAACATGTCGCCCAATTGACGAGCAACTGACCTCAGTTGATAAAAAATAAAATAGACATGGATGGCCAATCACATGTCGCATCATTGAACAATCATAGGCATGTGCCATGTAAATAAAAAAAAACATGCATGGAACTGGAAAACTTGAATTTAATGTGATTGTGAATGATAAGCAGAAATCAAATGATGATAATGTGGAATTAGTGATGTTTTGTGAATCCATTGTGATTCTTCGAATGAATGATTTTTATATTTAATCAAATATCTATGGTATTGATTACCTGTGCATGTAGTAGTAACATCATGATCAAGTATTTTTTTTGGAATTAAAACTTCAGCATCCTCTTCTAACAATGGAGGATCATCCAAAATAGGAATGAGTGGTAAAATTCCTTTAATTGGTTTCAATAAACTGATATGAAAAGAATTATGAATATTCCAATGAGAAGGTATATCTAATCTAAAAGCATTCTCATTAATTTTTTGAATAATACGGAAAGGTCCATAATAACGTGGTGCAAGTTTTACCTTAGGATGTTGTAGAATATTTTTCAAACGTCGTTTAATTATGCGTAACCAAACATAATCATTTTCATTAAATTGTTTAGCTGCTCGTTTCTTATTAATATTACGGGTATAACGTTCCTGACTCTTTTTAATATGCTCATGAACCTCATGAAGTATAGAAATATGATCTTGTGCAAAAGAATCAGCCATAGGTATGTCAGTTTGAATGATAGACATGGGAGTAGGAAGCTTTTTACCATATACAATTTCATTTGGTGCACGTCTAGTAGTGGTATGTGTTGTGTTATTATATGCAAATTGGAGTAAAGAAATTTTCTCATCCCAATTAGTTGGATTATCTAAAGAATAACAACGTAATAGATCCAAAATAGTACTATTCGTAGCTTCACTTTGCCCATTACTTTCAGGATGAAATGCAGAACTAAAATCTATTTTAGAGCCTAAATTTTTAAATAATGCAACCCAAAAGTGATTACAAAAACGAACATCACGATCGGATAAAATTACTTTTGGAAAACCATGATGTGGAAAAATACATTTAATAAATAATTTGGCAGCTTGAGGTGCAGAAAGAGTTTTTGTACAAGGAATGAAATATGCTTGTTTACTAAACCTATCAACAATTGTCCAAATCATATCATGATGTGATGAAGTTGTAGGAAGACCAGTAATAAAATCCATAGAAATTTGTTCCCATGGCCCATTAGGTATGGGAAGTGGCATTAATAATCCAAATGCTTTACCATGATGTCTTTTGACACGTTGACAAACAATGCATTGGGAAACATATTGTGTAATATCCTTTTCCATATTTGGCCAAAAGAAGAATTCTTTACATGTAGAAACAGTACTTTGTATGCCCCTATGACCCATATATGGTGGTTCATGCATCTCTTTCATAACAAATTATTTAAAATCTTGTGTAATACATAGCTTATGATCAAAATACAAGAATCCATTATGAAATGTGTAATGGGCTAATCCAAGAAAAGAGCGAACATCATTCACCGATTGTGGTATAGGCCATTCTTTAATTACTTTAATCTTCTTTGGATCTACATGAACTCCTTGACTTGAAACAATATGGCCTAAGTACTCTAATTCTCTTTGGAAAAAGTAACTCTTTCTAGGATTTGCATAAAGTTGGTTGGTGCATAACAAATTAAAAACTATTGCTAAATGCTTTTCATGGTCATCATCATTCTTACTATAGACAAGTATGTCATCGAAGAAAACAAGAACAAAAGCTTGGTATTCAAGAAAAATATTATTCATCATGCGTGCAAATGTAGCAGGTGCATTGGTAAGTCCAAAAGGCATTACCATGAATTCAAAGTGACCGGTCTGAGTTCGAAAGGCAGTCTTAAAAATATCATTTGGTGACATTCTTATTTGATGATACCCAGATTTAAGATCAATTTTACTAAAGACACGTGCTCCACAAAGTTTATCTAATAAATCATCTATCCTAGGAATAGGATATCTATTTTTTATTGTGATCTTATTGAGTGCTCTATAATCAATGCACATCCTATAAGTCTTGCTCTTCTTCTCTACTAAAAGAACAGGTGCTCCAAAGGGAGAAGAACTAGGCCTGATAAGTCCTTTGTGAAGTAAATCCTTAACTTGATTGGTTATTTCTTGTTGATGCAAAGGTCCATGCCTATAAGGTGCTTTATGGGGAGGAGAACTACCAGGAATTAAGTCTATACTATGATCAAGGGATCCTCTCGAAGGTGGTAGTTTAGAAGGAAAATCAGCCATAAAACAATCCTTATAAGAATCCATAAATGATTTATGGGTATTAGGAAGTGGATGTAGATAATTGACTATGTTATTGACAAAAACAATACATGAATTGTAGCCTTTTTGGAATGCACGTATTACTTGTGTATGACTAATTAATGGGAATGGTTGGAAATCATGTATTGTAGACAAACAGATATCTTGATGGTTAAACTTAAAACGCATGGTGTGTGTATGATAATCAATGCATGGATTATAATGGTGACAAAAAGGCATACCAAGTATAACATCATAGAACTGCAAAGGAGCAATTAAGAATGTGCGTTTATCCATGTATGAGCCTATACAAATTTGAACATTATGCACTTCACTTGTAACATTATATCTGTTTCCTTGGAATGCAGCCTTAACTTTGTACATAGAAGGAAGTGGGGTTAATTGGAGATCTTTGACTAATATGTGAGAAATAAAGTCATGTGAACTACCATCATCATGTAAAATATTAACAACTTTACCATTAATAGTACCTTGCATGCAAAGTAAAGAATGAATAGAAATTGTGTTACCCAAGGTACTTAGATCCTGCTCCAATGCGTCTTCAGCCCAATCAGGTTGAATGTCTTCAAATTGAATATCTTCAGGAACCACCTCCATGTTATGTACTTTAGCTCCGCCAGGTTGCATGTGGTTAGTTGGGAACCTACATCTAGCTTTGGTATGACCAATCTTACCACAATTCCAACAAATGATACGGGACCTCTTTTGTTGGGCATCCATCGTCGTAGTTTGAAAGGTTGGAGGTTTGGTAGGGTGTAAGGGGTTTGTCTTGGGGATTGGGGAAAAAGTGGATTGAGGAGGTCATTGAAAAATAGGTGGTCGTTGAAAAGTAGGTGGTCGTTGAAAAGTAGGTGGACGTTGAAAAGGAGGAGAAGAAAAAGTAGAAAAGGAACGCTTGAGTGGAAAAGTTGGTTTGATTAGTTGTGGTCGTTGACGTGTTTGTTGTAAGCGAATGGACTTAGTGATAGATTGAAATTCTTTCTCAGCATCATGTGCAAAAGAAATAGCTTCATAGAGCGTCGTCGGACGTAAGGTGTTGAGCTTAGCTTGGATTCCCATCTCCAAACCATCTTCATATTTCCGCTGTAAAGTATCTTCAGGAATCATTTCAAGTGAACGTATAAGTAATAAACGTTGCCAAAAACGTTCAGTATAGGTAGAAACAGTATCTCCATCTTTCCATCCAAAAGTCGTCCAAGAGCGACGGGCATGTAAGTGAAACTGAGGAGGAAGGAAGGACTCCTTGAGCTTGTCTTGAAAGGCTTGCCATGTGGTGGGGCGATCTGTGCTATGGCGCAAAACATTCCACCATAACTGAGTCTTTCCCACTAAGTAGTTGGTTACAAATTTCACTTTTTCCTGTTCAGAATAAGATTCATCAGAGTAGAAATCATCAAACTGGGATAACCATGAGAGAACAAATTGGCCATCTTTTCGTCCGTCAAATCGTGAAAATTGGAAATTTTTGGCACCAATCTTGGATTGTGTTCCTTGCTCTTGGGCGGTAATAATGGCCTTCACTACCCGGACTAGGTTATTGTCATCGCTTTGTAGTTGTTGGAGTGCAACATCACGTTCTTTTATTTCATTTTGGGCATGTTGAAGTTCATGTCGTAAAAGTTTGACTTGTTGCTCAATTGATACCCCAGGGAGGGGTGAGGAACTAAAATCATCGATATTTTGAGTAGTGTCCATGGCCGTATGGAAAGATGCAAAACCTAGGTCTAAACATAGGAAAAGACGTTTAACAATAACATTTAAATAACTACTACTACTAATAATAATAATAGTATTATTAATAAATAAATAGAAGTATTGTGATAAATAAATAAAAGAAAAATAAAATAAAAATAAATAAATAAATAAACAAATAAATAAAAGAGGAGAGAGATAAAAGTTATGTTAAATATTTATTAAAAGGAATAGAGTATCAAAAAGAGGAAATAGCCTAGTGGATAAAACTTATCTCTTGGTAGTATGAGGTTGTGGGTTCAAATCCCCTACATACTAAATAAGGAACTATGTGGGTTAACTAGGCTAACTAGGGAAATAACTAAGCCCTTATTGCCACTCATATGTTAGAATTGGTTCGCACGTAGCCAACGGCTGCCAACGGAACCAAGAGAACCAAGAGAACCAGGAGAACCATGAGTGCCAGAGAAGCCAAAGATGCCAAAGTTATGCCATAGTTCTATGCCTTAGTCGACACCTTGGAGTAACCGAAAAGGAGCACAGGGGAGCACAGGGGGTAGAGAGGGTACAAAGAGCACAGAGGGTACAGAGGGTACATAGAGCACAGAGAGCACAGAGAGCACAGGGGGTACAGAGGGTACAGAGAGCACAGAGAGCACAATGAGCACAGGGGGTACAGAGGGTACAGAGTGTGATAGTGTGAAATTCGAAAAACTTGACCGGCGTAACTAAAACCAAAAAACTTCAAAAAAACTTAATGAACGAAAAACCTGGACCAGACGGTTGAGATGGATGCCGATTTGCGAACGGACTGGATGCCACAAATCGCAATCAAACGCCACAACTGGATTAGACGGTTGAGATGGACGCCGATTCGCGAACGGACTGGATGCCACAAATCGCAATCAAACGCCGCAACTGGATCAGACGGTTGAGATGAACGCCGAATCGCGAACAGAACCGAATGCTGCAAATCGCAATCAAACACTGCAACCACCTCCGCAAACGTCTTGGCTCTGATACCACTATTGCCCCAGGTACCACAGACGCACGAACGCAGAGAATAAAATACTCAAAGACAGAAAGAGATAAGAGACGACACCAAATTGGGTACAATCTCCCCCCACATGCTCTGATGGACACTCTACCAGAGCATGCGTATTTATAGTAAATTCCTATTACGTCCTGAACATAAGATACATGAGGGCCGCGCTCCGAAAAGCGTGTTTTTGCTTTATTTACAAGTTCGTAATTTTCTATTTTTACAAAAACGTCACTTTCTAAAGCGATCCATTATTTTTTACAAAAATAACTAAAAATAACCATCTTCTAAAAATATTCTTCTAAATATCTCCAAGTCCATGCGCGTTCACACCCTCATGGATCTTCACCTGCTAAATCAAAACACAAAACACATTAAAATCCTCAAGGCATTACACCTTCATTCCAAATATTGTTGGAGTTAAACGTCTGCGGAAGCACGCGAACAGCACAAGGAAGAAGAAGAAGCTTGGAGCACAACACACAAGACTGAATGTATTACTAGAGAATGTACAAAGATAAGTAGCCCATTAGGGCAATAGGTGTATATACAAGCCGGGGGAAAAAAACCTCCTAAAGAGGGAAAAAAGTGCCCCGGCGGTCCTAGAGTGTTCACACACATCACTACCTAAATATATCAACAAATCCCCCCTGGGAGTGATGCGGTGAACAAGGAGCTGGCACTCATGTATAAGGGAGTGCCGAGCTATGTGGAAATCACTCCACAAAAGGAAGTAAGCCCAAAGCTTTGCGGAAAGCTTCAAACTTCTCCCTAGGCAGAGCCTTCGTGAAAAGGTCTGCAATGTTCTCCTGCGTGGGCACATATGCCAAGCTGATCTCCCCAGCAGAGAACCTCTCCCTGACATAGTGATAATGCACCTCAATGTGCTTAGTGCGAGCATGGAACACAGGGTTCCTCGCAACTTCCAATGCGCTCTGACTGTCAGTGAAGATGGTGGTGGCAGAAGACTGGCCAACACCCAAATCAGCCATAAGGCGTCTGAGCCACACACACTCAACAGTCGCTGTGAAAGCTGCCCTATACTCAGCCTCACAACTGGAAGTGGCCACAGTAGGCTGCTTCTTGCTCAACCAAGATATACATGAGCTACCAAGCATGAAGCAAAAACCACTGGTGGACACACGAGTGTCATAGCAACCAGCCCAATCTGAGTCAGAAAAAGCATGCAAATCTGGCGGTAGTGATCCCCCCTTGGGATAAAACAACCCAAGTAGCCGAGTACCACTCAAGTAGCGAAAGATGCGCTTAACCGCTTTCCAATGCGTGACTCTTGGGCAATGCATAAACCTGCTCATCTGTGAGACAGCAAACTGAATATCTGGCCGAGTAATGCATAAGTAAATCAAGCATCCAACAGCCTGCTGATAGAGAACAGCATCAAATGCATCTCCAACATCATGAAGACTCAATCGTAAACCTGTCTCCATAGGAGTGGCAATAGGCTTACAGTCTTCAAGGCCAAAACGCTGCAATAATGTGTCAATATATTTCGTTTGACACAAAGCCATTCCACCATCAACTTGCATAAACTGAATGCCCAAATAGTGATGCAAATGCCCCAAATCAGACATCTCAAATGAGGCATGCAAATCAGCCTTGAAATCAGCAATGTGCTTCTCAAGAGGACCAGTGAGCAGCATGTCGTCTACATAGACAACAATGATCAGAAGCACATCATTAGCACGCTTAACATATAAGGTGCTTTCAGTTGGACTGTTCTCAAAACCATGTGCAATTAGATAGGCATGTATTTTCTCATACCAAGCACCTGGTGCTTGCTTTAAACCATATAACGCCTTCTTTAACCTGCACACCTGGTTTTCATGCCCTTTCTGCACAAAGCCACGGGGCTGAAAAACATACACTTCTTCATGCAAGTCACCATTCAGAAATGCTGTTTTAATGTCCAATTGATGTACATTCCAACCATGATGGGCTGCAAGTGCACAAATGCTCCGAACAGTAGTCATACGGCATGTAGGTGCAAAGGTCTCATCAAAATCAATGCCTCTTTCCTGCGCATAACCCTTTGCAACAAGCCTAGCTTTATACCTGTCAACTGTACCATCAGGTTTACGCTTCAGCTTGTATACCCACTTAGTGCCAATGGCCTTCTTGCCAGGAGGCAAGTCACATAAAGACCATGTACCATTCTTCATTATAGCATCATATTCAGATTGCATAGCAGCCATCCAATTTTTTGAATTTTGTGCTTAATCAAAAGAAACAGGCTCATTCTCATCACAGAGACTAGATGCAGCCATAGCATAGCAATCTGATGCAAAGGAGGTACTATGAGAGCCTGAACGAGTACGATATGACAAAGGTGCATCGAATTTGCTGTCACGCAAAGTTTGCACCAGCCATTTTGGCATAGTTTTTGCCTGTTCAATATCAGCTCTCTCATCAACAAGTGCATCATGTAAATCTGCATCAGAAATGGAATGATCTGCATCATCATATGAAACCTGCAAAGGCTGAGAAGTTGCCTCATTAGGACCAGCGCTAGCCTGTCCACCTGTAAAAAGAGGCATCAAAGTATCATACATGTCTTTGGAGCTAACAGATGTCTCCTTAGTACATGAAAGCAATGGCTGAATAGCATCTTCCACAAAGACAACATCACGGCTAACCAGAATGCGTTTAGTCTGTGGATGATACAGACGATAGCCTTTACTTTCAGAACTGTACCCAACAAAAATACATTTTACTGCCTTATCATCCAATTTTCTGCGATGTTGTTCAGGCACTAATGCATATGCCAAACAACCAAAAACACGCAGATGAGCAACAGATGGCTTGCGGTCATGCCAAGCCTCATATGGAGTGATAGACTGCAACGCTTTGGTGGGACACCTGTTCAGTACATATGCTGCACACATGACAGCCTCAAGCCAGAAACTATGTGGTAAAGCCTGACTTTTGACCATGCACCTCGCCATCTCCATGAGTGACCTGTTCTTTTGTTCAGCAACTCCATTCTGTTGAGGTGTATACGGCACTGTACACTGGTGTTTTATCCCACGTTCAACCAGAAATGCATTAAAATATGAAGACATATATTCCCCCCCTCGATCAGAACGGAGGGTGCCCATTTTACATGCTGACAGATTTTCAGCCAAAACCAAAAACTCTTTGAAGCACATGAACACTTCGGACTTTGCTTTGAGTGGATATACCCATGCATGCCTGGAAAAATCATCAATGAAAGTCACGAAGTAAAGGTAATTTCCAAAAGAGGGTGTCTGCATAGGACCACAGACATCACTATGTACAAGCTGCAATTTCTGCATAGCCCGAACTGAACCATCTTTTGGAAAGGAAGAACGCTGCATTTTGCCCAAAATACAGCCTTCACAAACATGTTTTCCAGGTGCCTCAAGTTTGGGCAAAGAGGACACCATTTCAGATTTCTGCAGGTGTAACAAACTAGCAAAATTCAGATGACCAAAGCGTGCATGCCAAAGCTTTGCATCTGACATAGCCTGAGAATCATGAACTGCACATGCCGAATCATTCACAGATCTTTCATAGTCTATGAGCTTATACAGCCCACGACATAAAATGCCAGAAGCAATAATCACATCGCCATTTGAGAGATCATGGACTGTACACCTGTCATCAACGAATTTCACAACCAAGCCAATCTTGGCTAATGCAAAAACTGATAACAGGTTCTTTTTGATCCCTGGCACAAATAAAGCATCTGACAAAGTGAAAGAACTACCATCAGCAGTAGTCAGAATGATCTTACCAACTCCCATAACAGGATAAGAGGAGTTATTGGCGCATGTGACAGTATTCCCTGTAGGGGCAGGCTCGAGTGAAGAGAAGAAACTGCGGTGCGAGGTAATATGTTTGGTCGCCCCACTGTCAAAGTACCAAACATCTGAGTCTACTACAGACATGCACTGATCATGAGAAGATGGGTCAAAACTGCAGACAGTAGTAAACGCCCATTCTTCTTCCTGCACAAGATTTGCAGACTCTGTTTTTGGTGTAGAGGCCTCTGCAACAACCATTCCAGCCTCTTTCTTCTTTGCCTCTTTAGTAGCCAGTTTTGGACAGTTCTTTATAATATGATCATTTCCTTTACATTACTTGCAGAACAATTTCTGCTTTTCTGATTTCTTCTCATCTTTATCCTGGTTCTTCGATTGTGCAGCATTTGCAGATTTCTGCTTACTAGTAGAAGAGCTCCATTTTCCTTTGCCCTTCTGACTAGCCAGGAAAGCTTCATCTGCAACACGCATAATGGACCTGTTCTGCCTGGACTGATCTTCCTGCAACAGAACAGAGACTAATTCCTCAAATGACAAGGCATTCGGATTGCCTTTCATCATCAATCGAAGAGTAGAGGCAAAACTCTGATATGAATCAGGAAGGCCATTCAGAACGGTCTGCACAAGTGAGCTATCTGGTATAACCTCATCAGCAGAAATCAATTGTTCCTTCAGGTCTTTGATCTTTGTAAGAAAACTGTCCATCGAATCACCTTCATTCATGTGCTCACTCTCCAACTGTTTTCGGAGGTAAGCAACACGAGCCTCATTCCTAGCCTGGTACAAAGTGGTAAGTGTATCCCAAGCATCCTTTGCTGTTCTGCAAGAGCGAATGTGAGGAATAATGGCACGTTTGACAGACAAAGCTATCAATGCATGTGCCTGGGCATCTCTGCCATCCCAACGAATCTGCTCTGCAGTAGGTGCAACAGAAACATCAGCACGAACAGGAATCTGCAGAATATCATCTTCGACACCATCTTCATCAGCTCCAACACCTGTATTTGCAGTACCTGTCGTTACAGGTGTAACAGGACGTCTTTCAACACCCTGCACAATGTTCCACAATCCTTTTGCAACCAGTACATGTCGCATCATATAAGCCCATAATGGGTAGTTGGTACCATCCAACTTATCCTCAACAGCCAACATACGGAATACATCACTGCTTTCAGCCATGGCCGGTGACTAAAATACCTTGATGCAGAAAATTGACTGTATCTCAAAAAGTTGAACAGAACTGCCCAGACGAGTTCTGCTAGACCTGTAGCAGACTTCGAGACGCTTAAACTGGCGAACAGAAACTGGTATATAGCTTTGGCACAAAAGGACAAAATAGCCTGCACAAGCACTACGATAGTGCGTTCGGAGGCCGAAACGAGCTCAGATCGCGATTTCGGCACCACAAAGCGAAGCCGTTTTGATCTCGGAAACACCCTGAGTATGCTCACCAAATTTTGTGCGAATCTGAGACTGCAAACGGAGGAGTGTCGACGGCGCCCTAGAAGAAGCAACGACCTGCTCTGATACCAATTGTTGGAGTTAAACGTCTGCGGAAGCACGCGAACAGCACAAGGAAGAAGAAGAAGCTTGGAGCACAACACACAAGACTGAATGTATTACTAGAGAATGTACAAAGATAAGTAGCCCATTAGGGCAATAGGCGTATATACAAGCCGGGGGAAAAAAACCTCCTAAAGAGGGAAAAAAGTGCCCCGGTGGTCCTAGAGTGTTCACACACATCACTACCTAAATATATCAACAAATATCCCATAAAGTATAACATGAACACTCTAGGATTTTCCCTCTTTAGGAGGTTTTTTCCCCCCGGCTTGTATATACGCCTATTGCCCTAATGGGCTACTTATCTTTGTACATTCTAGTGGTAATACATTCAATATTGTGTGTTGTGCTTCAAGCTTCTTCGTCTTCCTTGTGTTGTTCGCGTGCTTCGAGTAGCACGAGCAGTCACCAGGAGAGGAACATAATTGTTTTCACTCTCTCTATAAACACACATCATTGGAGAAGGAAATAAGAAAAGAAAGAAAATGAGTACTTGCAAAAATCATTAGAGAAAAGAGCTCAACACACAGATATATATAGTACGTGCACTCACTTACCTTTTTCTCGCAGACCACACTTTGATACACACCTCACTTTACTTTTTTTCTTTAATTACTTTAAGAGCATAAACTATTCACACCATGCTTTTACCCACTTTCCACACACACTAATTGCACAACTTACTTATACCACTCTTTTAATCTACATCCTCTCACACCATTCTATTAAATTTACTTTTCTCACACTTTAATTACACATCTTATTCTCACCACACTTTATCATTTACTCACACACACCACAAATTATTTACACATTTTTATTTTTCATTTTTAATTTAATTGTTTTTAATTTGAATAGTTCTTTAATACTTTTAATTTGAATTTATGCTAAGGCTTAATACCATAATTGTTATATAAACACATTATCAAAATAAATAATTACAGAATATTTTAAAATAATTTAACTAATGTATAAAATATAAGAAATTTTAATTAAATGTAATCATATAATGGTTAAATTAAATGTTCACACACATCAATTTAATACCTACACATACATATATAAGTACACATACATTAAAACCCTCATATTTATCCACTTAGCACAAACGCTCTTACTTAAACACTCATAAATATATGTATTCATTTAGGTTTACCCATACCCCCATATATAAATGGGTACAATCACATAACTAAATGGCATTTAGGTTAAAACCTAATGCACATATATACCTGCAGGCATCCGATATACCCTACATGTATATATGTGCATTAGGGTGTACCCTAAATGCCATTCAGTTATGTGATTGTACCCATTTATATATGGGGGTATGGGTAAACCTAAATGAATACATATATTTATGAGTGTTTAAGTAAGAGTGTTTGTGCTAAGTGGATAAATATGAGAGTTTTAATGTATGTGTACTTATATATGTATGTGTAGGTATTAAATTGATGTGTGAGAACATTATTATATGATTACATTTAATTAAAATTTCTTATATTTTATACATTAGTTAACTTATTTTAAAATATGCTTTAATTAGTTATTTTAATAATGTGTTTATATAACAATTATGGTACTAAACCTTAGCATAAGTTTAAATTAAAAGTATTAAAGAATTATTCAAATTAAAAACAATTAAATTAAAAATGAAAAATAAAAATGTGTAAATAATTTGTGGTGTGTGTGAGTAAATGTTGAATTGTGGTGAGAATAAAATGTGAAATTAAGGTGTGAGAAAAGTAAATTTAAAAGAATGGTGTGAGAGGATGTAAATCAAAAGAGTGTTATAAGTAAGTTATGCAATTAAAGTGTGTGGAAAGTGGGTAAAAGTATGGTGTGAATAGTTTGTGCACTTAAAGTAATTAAAGAAAAAAATAAATTGAGGTGTAAATTAAATGTGTGATTAAAGTGGATATGTATCAAAGTGTGGTCTGAGAGAAAAAGGCAAGTGAGTGCACGTACTATATATATGTGTATGTTGAGCTCTTTTTCTTTAATGATTTTTGTAGGTACTCATTTTCTTTCTTTTCTTATTTCCTTCTCCAATGATGTGTGCTTATAGAGAGAGTGAAAATGATTCTATTCCCTCTTGGTGAGTGCTTGCACTACAGCTAGAGAAAGATTTGGGTTCATGGTTGCAGACATTGATGCACGGTAGAGAGAGGAAGCATAGATGAAAGGGAGGGAGAGAGAGAGAGAGAGAGAGATAAATGCATTCTGGCAGAGGTGTAGAGTGCAGAGAGAGAGAGGAGAGAGAATTAAAACCTTCTCTCGATAGATTTGGCGCGCATTGTGCAGATACAAAGAAAGTTAATTTTTAATTCTTTTCCCCTGGTGGCTATCGTGTGCCAGAGAGAGATGGAGAGAGAATTAAATTTGATGGCATACTGTACACAGAGATTACAAGAGTTTGATAAAAAGATTTATAATTAAATCTATTCAAATCTTTTTCCTTTTCCCCCCTTACCACGACTGCAGATAGTGCACAGGAGAGAGAGAGAGAGAGAGAGAGAGAGAGAGAGTAAAAAAGATGGTTTTTGACTGCTACTCAATGGAAAGAGAGAGAGGGAGAGAGTAAAAAATATGCTTTTTGACTACTACTCAATGGAGAGAGAGAGAGAGTAATAAACTGATAGGAATTAGACAGTTGAACCACACCCTTCACAGATAGGAGATGGTTGAACTCCACCCTAAGAGAGAGGATTAGGAAGTAATCCTCAACCATGGCTTTTGGGGCTAGTGGTTAGCCCATCACATTCCTATCCAAGAGGCAGAGGCATTTGGTTGGGAGGAGAGTCATCTCTCTAGCATGTGGTGGTCGTTATAGTTATTCTCTTACAGAGAGTTAATTAGTGATGTAAATTATACATATAGTGATTGAAGGCATAAGAATGCCTAATTAAGACATATGAGTGTCCATAAATGCACGTACATAAGGGTTAGATGCATGAGAGTGCATGAATGCATGGGAATGTGTAGGAGAATCAGATGCATGAATATGCATGAGCATAAGAGAGAAATGCAGGAATGCATATGAAGATATGTAGATGTATGTGCATTCTAAGCATGAGCTTACATATGAATAGATGTATGAGTATGCATAGGAACTAAGTTAATATGCATAAGAGAGTAAGTTAATATATGTTAGCATAAGTATAAGTTTATAAATGAGTGTTAGTATATGAAAGTGCATGAATGCATGTTTATGAAAGTAAGCATGTACATGGAAGTGTGTGCATACATATGCATAAATACATATGTGGGTTTGTTTATATGTGATGTGTACTAGCATGAGCATAAAGAGTATGAGAATGATGTGATGTACATGTTAGTATGATTGTCACTCTAGCACAATGGCAAATACCAACGTGAGGAGATCCACCTCATAGATGTCAATTCGTGGAGACATGAGGACTAGTATGAAGACTATGAGCAAGTGAAGGCACAAGTGCGTGAGTGAGAAGCACACAAACATGCACACACATACACACACACGCGCAAACAAGGCAAGAACAAAGAGAGGAACAATGGAGTTCTTTGCATTAGTAAAAAAATTCTCTTACATAAGCTCAAATAACTAACAATCTAACCCCAAAAATGAGCTCTCTAGCTCTTTTTATAGTTTTTTGACTAGCTTTGGCTTTGTCCAGACCTAGTGTCCGACCTAGTTAAAAATTAGGTTCTTGAGCCTATTTGAGGGCTCAAACGGAGTCTAAAAATTATGAAAATTGGTATGTAGCTAATTCTACTATTGCTCAAGCTCAAGGAATCCTCGGCTTGAACAAAATCAAGTCTATTCTACCAAAAACGGGATTTACAATGTGTGTGTAGTGATGAAAATCACTTGAGTTGGAAATAGTTTATGAAAAAAATGATTGGGCCTTGTTGTCGTATTGTGCATGACTGTTCCTTTGTGTCTGTATGCTCTTCTTATGACTTGTATGCCAACACTCCCCCCTCTCTAGCATATATCACCCCTTACAAACCTCTGCTCTGTTATAGGGTGGTCGATATAGTATTGTAGGACATTCGTGGCTAGCTCGTGTTAACCTAGGCGTAAGCCTCTTGCTAGATCAGCTTCCAATGCATCCCAATTTATTGCACCTAGGACATCTGGTTGCGGTGTTGTGTAGTACTCAGAGTACATGGCTTGTTCACATGCAAAGAGATGAAGCAAGTGTGGGGGCTTAGGTGCGAAGACCTCCGAGTGATACTCCCAGAAACCTGTTCTGAACATGTCTTCGAATGTTTGTTTGTAACATGTGGGGAGATATTTGATGCGTGCATGACAAGGGTAAGCCACACGAATGCTGGGGTTGGTGCTCAGGTCATACACCAAATCATAATTTCCATTGGTAAACCCCAGTAGACGTACTTGTGGCGCTGCTTCATTTCTTAAAGTTTTGAGTACAACTTGCATCATATCCAAAATTTTGAGCATCATTTGGGCTGCAACATCTGGCATGGGCTTCAGTCGAGGCTTCCAATGTCGAATTGTGGCCATCATCTAGGCTATCGATGGTGGTCCCTGTGGTGGCACTATGTATAGATAATTGAGCCACTCCTTACATTGAGCATTATTTTGTACCTTTATGTTGAATGCTTTCCATGATCTACGTCGTGGAACGGGGCTGTAGCATGGATTGTAAAGTAGATGTAAAGGTGCATTGTTGCATGTACGCAACATTTCATGATATGTCTCGAGAAGTTTCTGTCGCCATGTCGGTTGATGGATTTTACCTTTTTGCACCTCTGGAGGAAGGTCTTGGGGTTGAAACTAGGTAGCGAAGGAAGGAATCTTACCCGTGACTCTCTGTATTTCTACATTGTAATCGGCCAGAATAACATAGTAAGGTCTATATTGGAGTTTTGATGAGAGGATAAGTGTTGAAGCTGAAGGTCAAGGACAAAGCACAGGAGCACATCAAAGAGGTGGACACACAAGTAGAAGGAGCAAGTAGGGAGCTCCAAGAAGTGTATGTCAAATTTTCAGAAGAATCCCCTATAACAATAGTGATTTTCATCACTAAAAACCATTGTAAATACCATTTTCTATTTTTGTAGCTCCATTTTGTTCAAGCCAAGGAGTCCTTGAGCTTAAGGAGTATTAGAAGTATCATCCTACCAATTTTCTTAATTTTTAGACTTCGTTTGAGCCCTCAAATAAGCCTTGGAACCTAATTTTTAACTACGCCGAACACTAGGTCTGGACAGGGCCAAAACTAGTCAAAAAACTATAAAAAGAGCTAGAGAGCTCAGTTTTGGGGTTAACTTGTTAGAGAATAGAGCTTTTGTAAGAGAACTCTTTTGCAATTGAAGCTTTCCATTGTTCCTCTCTTTGATCTTACCTTGTGCACGCATGTGTGTATGTGTGTGCATGTTTGTGTGCTTTCACTCACTCACTTGTGCCTTCACTTGCTCGTAGTCTTCATACCGGTCCTCACGTCTCCGCGGATTGACAATTAAAGGAGGTGATGCTTACACTTGAGCTACACCAAATTTTGGCGCCGTTGCCGGGGAGAGAGCTTTGAGGACGAGCATTGTGATGGTAAGATCGTAGATTTGCGACGTTGGAAGGTAAAAAAACTGTCATTTTTGTTCATTTTCTGTATTTTTTTCTTCATCTTCATCATCGTCACCATCTCCATCTTCTTCCATCTTCTTCTTCATAGAAATTTCTTGTTTTTTAGTGCATTTTCACCATTTTCATACCATCTTTCATGCATTATTGTGTGGGAAGGAGTTAGGAAGTGCAAGAGAGAGCAAGCGCTTGTGTTTTTTCATGCTTTTTTGCACATACAGAGCTCGCCATTGCTCGGCGCTCAGAAATTTGAATTTCCCCCAAAAGACACGATTCTGTGATGAAAATCGCGATTCTGTGAAAGATTCAAAATTTTTTGAAAATCGCAATTCTCTATTTCCCACCTAAAAGCTTGCTGAAAGAATCACGATTCTGAGGTCATTCTCAGAATTGCGATTCTGTGGTTGTGCTCAAAATTGCAATTCTCACAAATCACGATTTTCAGCCAAAAACCACGATTTTGAGAAAACACGATTCTGTGCTTGTGCTCAAAATCGCGATTTTCTAAATTTTGAAAACCACGATTCTCTGAGACAAAATCGCGATTCTCTAGAACATGATTCTCTAAAACACGATTCTCTAAAACACGATTATGTGAAAACACGATTCTCTGTTGACAATCACGATTTTCATGTCAAAAACACGATTCTATGAACCACAACTTTGTGAAAACACGATTCTCTGAAAACACGATTATGTGAAAACACGATTCTTTGTTGACAATCGTGATTCTCAAAAAACCGATTCTCTTGAAGTTCACAGAATCGCGATTCTCTTGGTTTCACAGGATCACGATTCCCTGATTTCATAGCATCGCCATTCTCTTGGTTTCACAGGATCGCGATTCTCTTGGTTTCACAGGATCGTGATTCTCTGATTTCATAGCATCGCAATTATCTTGAAGTTCACAAAATCACGATTCTCTTGAAGTTCACAAAATTGCGATTCTCTTGATTTCACAAAATCGCGATTTTTTCCAAAAGGTCCTGTTTGCCTGTTTTGACCCCTAGGAGCCTGATTTGACATAACTTTTTCATCCAAAGTCCATTTTTTGAGCTCTATAGCTCGTTGGAAAGCTCATTTTGAATCCTACATGGCCTCAACTATTTTTTATAAGAATAATGTGTTAATTTTCAGGTAGGATAATTTGAAGTTGACCGTCAAGTGGGACCAGGAAACCAAGGGGGCTCCAAAGGATTTTTTTGCAATACCAAGAGGGAGAAAATTGCATCATGGGAAAGAAAAAAGCAAAAGAGAGAAGAAAGGGGGCTAATATGGGAAAAGAGAAGGGAGATGAACATGAAGTGCATGAAATAATCTCACATGAGGATGAAACATCTAGAGAAAAATTGCAAGGAGTCAAGGAAACGGGGGAAATGTCTAAGGGGGTTGGATCCTTATTTGCAACAAGAGAATATGATAATACTTTTGTGGATATCATAATAGGATATGACCATAGAAGGTTGGGTGTTTATATCAATCCTAATTGTGAGTGGAATTTAATTCATATTGACCTAGTGGTCATTATCTTAGAGAACATTCAACCAACAACTCATTCTTCTATCCTCATGGATGGTGAACATTATGATTGCATGGGTCAAGTTGTGTTACCTGTTATGGTGGATGATATGCAATTTTTGGAAACATTCTTTGTCATGGATTGTATAGATGAAGATTTGATCATTGGCACCCAAAGGTTCACTACACAAAATCATCAAGAATTTGAGTTGTCTTCTCCACCTATTATGCGTGCTTCTACATATATATCTATGGAAAATCCTAATGACTACACACCGTATGATAATTGGGGACAAAATCATAATTTCAAAGAGTGTGCTTTTCATGAACAAAATTTTCTTTCTACTCATGTTTTTGAATCTAATCCTCCTTTGAGTACATCACAGAAGACCTTGGAAAATGGTGAAATGGAGGATTCCAAATGTTCGGGGGATGTGGAAGGACCCTCTCTTCCTGTAAATCTGGATTCTCCTCCTGAAACCATAAGCAGGGATGATATACACTCAGAGCATCAAGAAGGAGATGATCAACCAATGCTTTGTATCACTGATGTGGAACATGATGTCGATTCTTGGGTGAATCATGACACTCCATCACCCATTTGTACATCTAGAGATTTGATGTGTAATATGGATAAATGTCTCGATGAATCTCTAGATCAATCTCAAACCACACAACCCATTGATCCCTTGCACAAGCCTGGTGTATGTATAGAAGATCAACCTTTGTTGCATTCCCCATGTAAAGATGGGTTTTCTCAAAAAACTCACATAGGAGGCCGAAAAGACCCTTACATCAAGTAACAACAATTCCATTTTCTTGATATGTCAAGCAAATTTGGGTGGCCAAGAAATTACTTAGAGCCCAACCAAACCGCACTATGATATGGGTACCAAAGAAAGCCCTTGTGCAAAATCATCCCCCTCACACTAGACTTCAAAATCTATGGTCTAGGCCTACCATGACTTATCTTCAAGAAAGACCACTCCCAATCCAAGGATCCCAAGCAATCAAGCCTAAACTCAGAAAAAATCTAGGGGGAGACTTCAAGGCAACAACCTGCACAAAAAAGACACCAAGGCGAGGTAAGGGACTTAATCAAGCACAGAGCTCCAAAAAAGACCAAAGAACCTCTTCTGTAGGGATATGGGTTTGGAAGACGAAAGCATCGATAGCATCCATCAAAGCAAAGAGCCAACCACGATGGATCAAACCCTCAAGAAATCATTCAAACATGAAGCGACCAAAGGTGATCACTACCCAGTCGCAAACCGTTCTCAAATGGATCCCTATAAAGAGGAATGATCAGTTGTCATCTCAAGATACAATGGATATCTCCAACAAATATGGCATCACTATCTGCAAATAACATCGAAAGCCTCGACGAGCGACAACCATGTGCTCCTTGCACAACCCTATCTTATGCACCATTCAGGTCATGCATTTCCAAAGTATGCATTAGTATAGGGCCACATTACATGGCCGTGCATAGACACATTTGAGAGTCCCATGCACAAGAGCACATTGACATATGTCAACTATGTTTTCTGATACTAACATCTGCCTTCTTGCTTGTGACATGGTTAAAAAAAAAAAAAAAAAAACTTGTTCCCAGGTTTGGCTCTTGGAACATGAATGAGTCATGCTTAGTTGAAGGTGGAACTGTTGATTACTGGGCATTTATCAGTTTGGATAGAAGTGTGTCTCGGCTAGCAGATGATATAATTGTTGTCTTATCTGGTAGATGTCAAGAACTTGGCATGAACATGGCATCCACAACTATGGTTTCCTCTTACTATGGTAGGAGTGCAGAGCTTGAAGGTCCGCAACTTGAAGTGATGCTTAACTACTGCATGTAAGAGAGCATCCATGGAGATATCTGCAAGGGGTAGTTCTGGTAACCTGCAAATCTTTGTATGTATACTGGATGAGAAGACTCCTGCTTATGGTGAACTAAAGAGAATATGTGAAACTAAGCTTGGTGTAGTTACCCAATGTCGTTTGTCAAGGAATATATAGAAATTCAATTCTCAGTACTTGGCAAATGTTGCTTGGACAAGAGGAGACAGGACGAGTCACTCAAAGAATTTCATCAGTGAACCATCCACACGGACATTCATCGACAATGAAAGACTAGCTGACGGTCCATCACAAATGCCATGAGTACAACACGAGGAGATAAACATCGATCGATCCTTCACCATGGTAAGTATCTTTACTCTGGAAACACCATGATAGATTAGGAAACCTCTTCGTCGGCATACCCTTGAGCACTTAGCTCAAGACTCCCAATTTTTGCACCATACTTCTTCCAATGCATTTTCCAAGTAAGCATGCATAGGGCTATTGTTGGGGGATTCTTAGACAAGAAGGAGTTTGAGGGTTTGTAGGAGAAAATGAAAAGACCAGAAGAGGAAATACACCTTGGAAGCTTCTGCCGATTGATTACAGTAAGACAATTACAATGTTTGAAGCAAAATACAAGCCAATACTTCTGTGCACAATCACACAGAGTGCTCAATTACAAAATACCCAATATCCCAAAGTCTTCTTGCCGCCGGCCTCCTCTGCACCAGACCTCCACCTGCTTCAAGCTTATCCTTGTGCACACCTTGCACCAAGCTTCCACTAAGGGGGAGGAATGAATACCTTCTGTCAGCACGCGCACACTGCAAAGAGACCTTGAGATCCTTGGGGGACTAGCTTAGCCCTCTCTGCACAATCCCTTAGTCACTCTCCATGCACTCCTTCACTTCCACTTCTCTGCGTCGCACACTGGTGACTCTTGCACTTCTCTCTCTTGCTTCACTTAGACTATGCTTCTCTTGCTTACTCTAAGATTGGTCCAAGAATAGTCCTTGCCTTGATTTTAGTGTATCGATCACGTACGCTCCTAACTGCAATAGTATCTTGGTGCTCACTTTGATCAAGATTGTCTTCACAAGTGGAAGCCAACGACTCACTGTTTTGTCCTGTAGTGACTTTAGACTAAAATCAAATTTTTAATGGGGGGCCATACTTTCACCTGTGCGTACGCTGCCGCTTCACATACCTTCACATTTTCCTTTTAAGTCTTCACTTTTGCACATAAGAGGGGGTTCACCTGAACCTTTCAAAACACTTTAAAACACACTTTGAACCTTAGGGAAATTAGAGAAAATACCTCTGCAACCTGCGAACCACTTTCTCCAATTTACCCTTTGTGGACAATTAATTGTGCACTACCTGTGCACCTTGACACCTGCACTTTAGCACTTTGACTTTGCACTTGTTGACTTTGACCTTGACCTTGTTGACTTTGACCAATTGACTTTGACCTTTTGACTTTGACTGTAGTTGACTTTGACCAACATGACTTTTATGGGCTCAACAGTTGCCCACCACCTAATGTGCTCTCCGTCCCGGAGAGCTACAACCAAAACTCTGAGCATATAGGACACCATGATAATGGAGCTGCAAAAACTTGAAGAGGACAGTTGAGCAACAACCAAATCCACCAAAAGCAGGATAGAACAAGAACCAAAAAAGTGGAATTTGCCATGGAAAAGCAAAGGGTTGCAATGGGAGGGTATTAAGGAAGGGGTAGGGAGGGCTAAGGGTGCGGAGATGGATGGGGCAAGGAGGGTTAAGGATGTGGCTGGGCAGATTGGTAAAGGGAGATATTGGGAGTAGGAATCAGGGATCTGGAGGGGGCTAAAATGATCAAATTGGAGGGCTATAGAGGGTACATATGGGAAACATAAAAACTTAATGGAAGATGAGGTGAGAATAAACCATGTGGACAATGTGGTGAAATAAAAACATGTGATAAATGTGCTCCAAACATGTGGGTTTTGACCAAAAGTCAGAGAAAAAGTTGGAATTTGGGAAAATAAAGCCAAAAACTGAGTCTAGAGGTGCCAAAAAACATGAAAATGACTCCATTTGTGCAAAAAACGGCCAACCGAGGCACTATCCAGAGCCAAAAGCTTTGAGCCAAAAAAATTAAAAAAAATACAAATAATAAAAATTAAATGATATCTATACTAAAATTAAAAAAAATGTCGTCTCTTTTTTTTTTTGGACGCTCATACAAAAAAAGAAAAAAAGAGAAAGAAAATAAATAAATAAATAAAATAAAATAAATAAATAAAAATAAAAATAATAATAATAAAATAAATAAAAAAATAAAAAAATAATAAAATAATAATAAAATAAACAAAAAACAAAAAAAAAATTAAATGGGGGGGGCTGTCAGAACCAGGGGCGGGGGGGGGGGAGGAGGGGGGGGGGTTGGCAAAAAGCAAGAAAACGCCCTGAGGGGCTTTTTTTTTTTTGAAAAATAACCCAAAAATAGAGAAAAATGAAGGAAAAATACAGAAAAAGGCCTAAAAATGGCCAAAAAATTCTGAAAAATTTCTCATGAAATTTTCCACAGGGCTAGGCCCAATTTCTTTCATCAAACCACAGAGAGCCTCCTTTTATTCCTCCTATTTGGTGAGAAAATGACATCGGAAAGGGATAAACAATGCTAGAAAAATGCTAAAATTGCTAGAAAAATTTCCAAAAATACGCAAAAGTTTTACTTTTGCAGAGGTTATGAAATGCCTTCTAGGTTTGCTAAAAACACTAGGAACAATAATGAAATTGATAAAGAAAACTACTAAAACTGAGCAAAATGAGATGAGAAAGCTATGTACAACCTGGATAGATTTTGTAGTTCCAGGTGATCCATACTTCTTCAAGTGTGTTGATGATAGGCCTTGAGCCTTGATATGTTGACCAGTGGCAAGGCCTCTCCTTTCAGCGTCTCTAACTCCACAACACCCCAATTTAGCATTGTTTTGACTCTATAAGGTCCTTCCCAATGTGGAAGCCATTTTCCTCTCAGTTGTGTATGAAGATGAGGTCTATGGAGAAGAACTAACATGCCTGGTTCAATGTTGTTGTTCCACAGATGTCGATCATGTGCCTCCTTCCTCTTTATCTGAGTCTCTATCAATTGTTTTGTTGCTAGTAGACGAATCTCCTCCACTTTATGTAGTGCTCCGAGCCTCTGAGAGACATCACAATCTTTCTTGCCCTGCATGAATGCTATCTTAGGTGATCCATGTAAAAATTCAAAGGGCTCAATGGGCAATATACCATAAACCAATTGGAATGGAGAATATCCCGTGGCCTCTTTGTAGGCTAACCTGTATGCCCATAGGGTACCTTGATAAGCAATGCCCCAGGAAGTGGGCTGTAACATACACTCCTTTCTTAACATTGAGATTAAAACCTTATTTGTCGATTCAGCCTGTCCATTGGCTCCTGGATAGTAAGCACAGGAGGTCCTATGTAGAATTCTATACCCGTTGAAAATTTCCTGCAGGACTTTATTGGCAAAATGGGTACCCTGATCTGTACAAATTTCAAGTGGACATCCAAACCTGCAAATGATGCTACTATAAATGAAATCAGCAACAGTTTGGGCAGTGCATCGGGGGAGGCAATAGCTTCAGCCCACTTTGTCGCATAATCTGTAGCTATCAAGAGATATTTCTCTCTTTTTGGAATTGCGGGAGGGTAGATGGGCCTTACAAAATCTAGCCCCCACTTCTCAAATGGTTGCCAGGAAGTGGAAACAATCAAGGGGTTATGCCTCTGCTTTGTTGGCTTAGGTCCACACCTCTGGCAAACGTCACATGCCTTTCCCCATTCATCTGCATCCTTAAATAGTGTAGGCCACCATAGACCAGCATCCAGTATCCTCTGACTCATAATATGCCCTGGAAGGTGCCCACCACCTGTTCCTTCATGTGCAGAGTGAAGGACTTCCCTCACTTCTTCTTCTTCCAAACACTTCCTAAACTTGTCATCCTTGCCCTGTCTATATAATTTATCTTCAATGAAGGTATATGGTCTACTCTTGATTAACAGTCTCTTCCTTTGCACAACACTAGCCTTTTCTGGATACAACCCCGTTTTAATGAAATTCTTGATATCATAATACCAACCTTGAGCTTGTACAGCAAACAGATGAGCATCTGGAAAATCATCATTGATTCCACTAGCTTGATTCATCATATTGATTCTGGATAGGTGATCCGCCATAACATTATCTTTACCTGGTCTGTGGACTACAGAAAAATCAAACTCTTGGAACAACAATAACCACCTCCATATTCTACCAGTGGCTTATGGTTTGTTGAGCAAGTATTTTAGTGGTTAGTGATATGTTATAATAACAAATTTTACTCCTAGTAAGTAATGATGGAATTTTTGGACAACAAAAACCATTGCTAGGGCTTCCCTTTCTGTAGTACTGTCATTCCTTTCAGCCTTGGTCAAGATTCTACTGGCATATTGAATTGGTCTGTCCACTTTAAATTCTTCACTGGGTTGGGTCAAAATTGCCCCCACTGCATAGGCACTGGCATCTACATGTATATGGAAGATTTTTGACCACTCAGGTGTGGTCAAAATAGGAGCAGACACTAACCTTGACCGTAATGTTTGATATGCTTTTTCCTCCTCTTCTTCCCATTTAAAAGGTACTTCCTTACCAGTAAGTCTAGCCAGTGGTCTGGCTATCTCTGCATACATTTTTATAAACCTTCTATGGTATCCAGTATGCCCCAAGAAACTCTGAATCTCTTTAGGAGATTTAGGTTTAGGCAACTTTAATATAGAAATGATTTTGTCAGGGTCTGGGGCCATACCTTTAGCTGACACCACATGTCCTAAGAGAGTTCCTTCTATCACAAGGAAATGACATTTGTTTGGATTGAGCTTTAGCTTAGTCTCCTTGCATCTCTTGAAAACATTCTGCAGCTGCCTCAAGTGATGGTTCAAATAATCTAGAGGAGTTTCTTTGTTAGAGCCTGAAAATGAAGAGAAGTCATCCATGAAGATTCTAAGTGATTCCAGCAATAGGGGGCCAAAAATGAGATTGACCGTTCTGTTAAAGGTGGCTGGAGCATTTCTGAGCCCAAATGGCATTTTTACATACACATATGTTCCCCAAGGTGTGATAAAAGCAGTCTTTTCACGATCCTCTGGGTGTATTGATATTTGATTATAGCCACTAAACCCATCCATAAAGCTATATAATGCATGCCAAGCCACTTCTTCAATGACTTGCTCTGCAAAAGGCATTGGGAACCCATCTGGAATGGTCACCTTGTTGAGTGCTCTAAAGTCAACACAAATTCTGATTTTATTACTATTCTTCTTTGGTACTATAACCATAGGTGAGAGCCACTCTGAGTGTTCCACAGGAATGATGATTCCTGCATCCTCCATCTTCTGTATTTCCACATAGACAGCTTCAGCATATTTTGGATTAAGTCTATAACTCTTCCCTCTTATGGGTTTGGCTCCATCAACCAGAGGGATTCCGTGCTCTCCATAAGTTGCAGGCACTCCTTCTAAGTCTTTATAATGCCATGCAAAAACATCTGTATAATGGGTCAAGAATGATTTTACCTTTTCAAGGAGCCCTGGGTGGCTCCACAACCAAGTGGCCACCAAAACTGGTCGATTATTGTCTTGAGTGCCTAATTGTATTTCTTTGACAGGATTTCTCTCTACCATATTATCTTCGTGCTCATCTTCTTCCTTGTCTTCTTCTACTAGCTTTTCGTGCATTGCTTCATAAGCAGGTGTATTTTAGATTTCAATGTGTTCCTCCTTATCCTGCATCCATCCTGCAGGGATTTCTTGAATCGGGAAAGAACACTCTTCACTAGAATCTTTTACCTTGCCTTTAGCTTTAGTAACTTCCTTATCTGTGGTTGTCATATCCTCCTCCAAGTTGTATTTGAGGGGTGTCTTCCTGCCACTTCTGTGGTCTGTGATGGGCTCTCCTAATCCATCAACCTGGACTTTCTCCTTATCTTCATCATAACCTTCAGTCGTGCAAGAATTATTAAGAAAAATTCCAAAACAAGAGGAAGAGTTGCCTGCTTGGAGCCAATTTAGAATATCCTCTTCTTCCTCGAAATCTATTTGGGGTTGATCTTCCGAATCCGGTTCCATGCATATGCCAACTGTTTGCATCATGCTAGTGTTTCCTTGATTATCTGGGCCCTCTTCTAAATGAATCTGTGTCAGCTCTTGCCCTTTCTTTTGTACCCACATAGTGTCCTTGCCCCAATCATGAATGACACTTGCATGCTGTAGCTCAGTGATGAGTAGCACCTCCTTTAATGTCAATCCGGGAAGACATGAGGATGGTATGAAGACCTCGAGCAAGTGAAGGCACAAATGTGTGAGTGCGAAGCACACTAACATGCACACACATACACACACACGCGCACACAACAAGAACAAAGAGAGTAAGACAATGGAATCACTTCTATTGCAACAAAGTTCTCATACAAGCTCAAAACTACAAGAAGCTACCCCAAAAATGAGCTCTCTAGCTCTATTTATAGTTTTTGACTAGCTTTGGCCCTGTCCAGACCTAGTGTCCAGCCTAGTTAAAAATTAGGTTCCAGGGCTTATTTGAGGGCTCAAACGAGGTCTAAAAAATACGAAAATTGGTAGGCAACTACTTCTAAGGCTTTTCAAGCTCGAGGACTCCTCAGCTTGTAAAAAATGGAGCTACAAAAAGGTGAAAATGGTATTTACAGGGGTTTTTAGTGATGAGAATCACTTTTAAATGGTGTAAGGGTTTTGAAAAAAATAAAGGGTTGCCTTAGTGCTAGATCTGCGTGTATGCTCGTACTTGCTTCTTCCCGTATACTGCCAACACTCTCCCCCCCTTAGCGTCTGTCGCCTCTGACAGACCTTTGATCTGCGGGTTGATCAATATAGTCCTGGAGAATGTCAGCTGCCACATCATGTTCTTTGATTCGCAGCCCTCGGATCAGGTCTCTCTGTAGGGTATCCCAATTGACTGGGCCCGGTATGTCTGGCTGTGGCGTTGTGTAGAGTTCTGAGTGCATCGTTTGTTCGCATGCAAAGAGGTGTAACAAATGGGTGGGCCGTGGCGCGAACACCTCTGAGTGTGCTTCCCAGAACCCCGTGGTGAACATTTCATCGAAAGTTTGCTTGTAGCAGGCAGGGAGATATATGATGCGTGCGTGCCATGCATAAGCAACTCGTATGCTCGGGGTGGTGCTCCTATCATATAGCAGGTCGTAATTACCATTAACAAACCCGGGAATCGGAGGTTGAATATGACATACATTGTGGAAATTTTTGAGCACAACCTGCATCATATCGAAGATCTTGAGCATCATCTGGGCAGCCACATCTGGCATGGGGTGGAGGCGTGGAAGCCAATGTCTGATGGTAGCCATCATGTATGCTATAGTAGGCGTGCCGTTTGGGGGTGCAATGGTAGGGTAATTGAGCCATTCTTTGCAATTGGCGTTGTTCTTGACTTTGATGGCAAATGACTTCCATGTTCTTCTCCATTGCACTGGTCCATAGCAATTGTTATACTTCAAGTGCATGGGCGCGTGGTCCCATGTCCGTAGCATCTCGGGATAGGTTTCCAATAGCTTTTGCCTCCAAATGGGTTGGTGTATTTTCCCTTTGCGCGCCTCCTCTAGAATGTCCTCAGGTTCAAATTGTGTTGCGAAAGTTGGGTACTTGTTGGTCTTACGTTTGATCTCGGCATTGTAGTCTGCCAACAGTACAAAGTATGGTTTATATTTTAATTCTGAGCTGGTTATTAGTCTTCTAGGGGCCAGATGTTTGAAGTAGTCTGATTGAAGTATGGTTTCTTCAATGGTCTTCATGGCCAACATCTGGTAGGAGATACGTTCTTCATGAGTCTGCCCCATTTCTTCTACTTGTTTCATCCATGTCGATGGGGGTTCCTCATAAGTGTCCTATCCCTCCTCAGTGATTGTGCCTCCTGGAAAAGGTTGAGGCTCATAATTCTCTTTAAATGCTTCCTCCACTGGAATAATAACTGCTTCTTCTTCTATGGGTTGCTCAGGTGGGGAAGGAGGTCGTTCCTATTGTAACAACTTGATTTTCAACTCTGCAATCTGTTGCCGTAGCTCAAGTACCTCACTATTGGTTGAAGGTTCAGGTTCTGGCAAAGTAGCAGCATCGACCGTCTCTTTAGGTGTGGGTGGGTGTCTTGTCGGTACTTTGGATCCTTGTAGTTCCTTTATCTGGTCTGCCAACTGATCATGGGCTTCCAAGAGGGTCGCATAACCTTCTAAAACCTGTTGAATATGCTCTGAGGGGACAGCTTGGAATTTTGCAGGGTCTATAGGTGCTCCCGGGGTGTTTTCCATGGCCGCTTCTAGGTTCTCCTGGTTTTATTGTTGTAGCCTTCAGTTCTCTTCTTGAGCCGCTGCTAGATGGCGACGTAGTAGGGCCATGTTGCATTGAAGTCTCGCATTGCGGCCCATTTGTTCTCTGAGTTGTTCCTCCATAGCTTTGCCTGTCTCTGCATACTTAGCTTCGAGTTCTGTCTTCGATTGTTGGAGGTCAGTCACCTGGTGTTGTAGTGCTGTATTACTTAGTTCCAAGGCATCGACTCGTGCTTGGAGTTGAGCCGAGAGATTGCACAGCTCTAAGTTATTTTCCTCCAATAACTTATATTCTTGCTTCAGCTGAGTGGCCGCTTCAACCATGGTATCTAGTGCATTACTAAATGATGTGGGTGCATGGGTAGAGGTGGAACATGCAACGGGTCGGGAAATGGGAAAGGGAATAGTGGATGATGTGCCTATGAGTGAAGTGAGATGTGATGATAGTGGAACAGACGTGGTGGTGGGTGCTCCTGTGGATGGTGAAATATCCATGGGATCGGATGTGATAGTGTGTGAAGTGTGAATTGTGAACACGGGAATGGTAGGTGGTGTGTTAGTGGTGGCAGTGAATGTGGGGGAGTGGGGTTGGGAAAGGGACTTTTTATTATAGTTCTCAACCTGTTGGAGTATAATTACAAGGTTTGTCTAGAATGGCGGTTGTGTGACTTGGGTTGAGCCTGAGGCAGTTACAAGGGAAGTGGTGGATAGGGTTTGGGAGAGGGGAAATGTGTGGGTGAATGGAAAAGGATGGGATAAGGTCTGGCTAGTGGCAAGTGGTTGTCCAAGGGCGGGGAGATAGGAAGGGTGACCTATTATGGTTTGATCGGTGGCAGGATGACTGGTGTGAGGTTCAAAAATTTGGGCGGAAGTGATGGATGTGGGTAAAGGGAAGGATGTAAAAACAGAGGTGTGTACAATGGTTTCATGTTGGGTGGGTATCGGTTGTTCAGAAAGACTAGTGGAGAAGGGTTCTGAGGGTTGAATGGAAGGTGACGATGGAGATGGTACCTGTGTATTTACATCTTGTTCGTCAGTGGGACTTGGGCTAGTCATGTGAACATCCCCTGAAATTGTGGTAGGCAAGGCAGTAGAGACTTCCATTTGAATCATTTTTCCTCACCGTGGCCGTGTATCAATCCTTCGTTGATCATAGGTAGGGTTCTCCCGATAGACCATTGTCCTCAATGCTTCCCCAATCCCACATGTGTCCGCCAATAGATTCAATGATTCAACAAAATGTGAGTCTACATTCTCGGCTTGAAGCATTTGGTTCACTAGAGCTCTATTCGCCTCTTCTGTCATCTTATGTCTTCTCTGTACCTGCTTGATTGTCTTGTATAGCCATTTGAGTTGTGCCGTGTAGGCAGGGGCCTCCTCTTCACTCTCCTCTGGTTCATTTCCCCGTTCTTCTTCCTGATTTTGTGTGCTTGGATCATGAGGATGTTGTGCCTCATCTCCCCAATGTACCCTGCTTGCGTCGCCCTGTGGCTGCTCTCTTCGGAATGATGGTCCCGGATCGGCATTGTCAGGAAAATCTTCACTATCAGATAAGTGCGCCGTCTGCAGGAATCTTTCAAAATCAAAATTGGGATCCTCAGTTAAGGTGGCCATAGATGCAAACTCAGCATCGGTCGGTAGTGGAGGGGCGGATGGAGTGGGCTGTACCACGCCCCCTGATTGAGTTCCTTGGAGATGTACCGTGAAAGGTGCTACATGGGCTTCTTCTCTAGGGGGAGCTTCGGCTATGGCCTCGTGAGGGATCATGACCTGGGAGAGTGATCCACGCATTCGTTTCGCAGGTTGATTCCCTGACTTCCACCCCTTGAAAAACTCCAGTTGTGAATATTTAAGGGCCCTGGCTATTGGCACGTCATATGCAAGACATCTATAAATAATTCTGGTAATCGCACAGAAGCCATGTAACGTATGCTTCCTCACACCCCGCTTGCCTGCTTCATACAATTGGTCCAGAATCCATACAGGCATCTTAATTGGCAAGCTTCCAGTCTCTGCTAAATATAATCCATACCATATTTTCTTGTGAGGTTGGGTAAAGCGGTCTTGAGCTGGAAATGCGAAGTGTTGAAGGCACATTCGCAGGGGTATGGCGATGTTAGGGGTGAGGGCACACATGTCCTTCAACTTCTTGATTCTGTTGCTCTTCATTGACTCTGGTATCAAGGGATCGCGATCGGAAGGCACATGGGTGCCATACATCTGAAGAGCTTCCCTGATTAAAGTAACATTCAACTCAAACTTCTTCATTTCCTCCTGGTTTGATAGGGAGGGCACCCAGAATGTGCCTGAATGATCTTTATCTCTTGTCAGCTTCAGTGTGGCAATCAAGTAGTGGCACCTAAGAAAATCCGGTCTGGGCAAAGCTGCACTAAAGTAATCTTGCAATCCCGCTTTCTGCCAAATATCCTGAAGAGGAGCTGCATTTTGCAATGCTTCAAATTCTCGTGAGAAGAATTGAAAGGTCCACCACACTCCTCCACATTCCATCTTGGATTCCCAGATATGATCTGCGTCTCCCAAATCTCCTGGCATCTCATTGAACCAATGAGAATGCCCCTTTACTCTTTCTGTTAGGCCACTTGGTGGATCCGGAATGGGAATTCTTCTTACGTTCAAAAGCTCCTCCGGCCTAGCTGTCAGTGGAACCTCCATAGGCATGGTATCCCAATTGATTTGAGTGTTGGTGCCTGCCTGAGAACTCGTGCCTGCTGCTGCTGCCATGGGAATCGGGTGCTTATCTGCTAGAAGAAGAAAGGCACATTAGTGTTGCATAGGAAACAGGATGTAATGGTGTTCCCTTCACAATACTAACATGACAATCCCGAAGGTTAGTGGTCAGAGGTGAAGTGTTTGTGATAGATGTGAGTGGTGATTAGAGGTCAGTATCATCCTAGATGCCTACTTTGGTTATGCAATGGACTCAGAATGCACCTATGTCAGAGTGGATGGATTTACAAAAATTGGGTCAGGGGGTTTGATACATGGTTTAAGTCTCCAAACTTTGATAGAGGGTTCGTAGCTCTTAAAGCTAAAGACAGGTAGAGATTTATGAACTAGAGTGTGATGGAGTTGGGGCCTTTTGGGCACCCATTTCCAGACATTCCTCGATTTGGGTGAGTGTGGGTTAGGGTGGTCTTTAGGTAGAGTTCCTGCGTTGTTTTTCGAGAGGACTTGCGGATGATGAATTATCTTAGTGACTAGAGTTGGAGCTATTTGGGCACGTAAGCAGGCCTTGGGCACCCATATGATTCCAGCATTGGGGCTAGCCTTTATTGACCGCTTGGGGACCCAAATAGACGTGGTGTGCCTAGGAGGTCGCCTAGGGTACTCCTTTACTTGTGTCCTTGATGGTGTGGCTTTTTTGTTGCCTCCTCGAGAGTCTGCTACTAGAGCTGTGGGTTTTCCATCCTTGCGTATCCAGATCTGCTTCGTGTCACAAGGTATTCCATGTTGCACTAGTTGGCGCTCCTGCTTCTTGATCAATGGCCTCCTTCGTGTTGTATAGTGTTTGGTCTTCATGTTTAGAATCTCCTTTGACCCCGCTGCGAACTCCTCATTGACTCCTGTACCTTTGGTAAGATTGACAATCCTCTGCACCATAGAAGTTTGGACAAGAAGAGCATCATTATCTTTATGTGGATTCCTAGAGGGACCAGGAGTTGGTGCCTGTTCTATTGGTTTGAGTGCTTGATTTTCTAATTCAATCGTAAGACGGCTTTGGCCTACCCAAGCCTGAAGAAGTCCACTTCTTAGGTTGAGGTTGATTGCGTGATCATAGATCCAATCTTGGCCTAAGACAAGAGGCTCAGTAAGATCCTCGTCTTCACATACTAGCACTCTTACTGGCATTAGTACCTCCTGAATGTAGAGGGGTAGATCCACCTCTCCCATGCAAGGGGTTTCAACACCTCCTAATCCTATCAGATATGCCTCTAGGGGTTTTACCTCCAATTGCAGCTGCTGGCAATAAGAAAGCCGAACTGCACTAGTGGCTGCTCTTGAATCAATTAAAGCTCTCACGCTTGTTGTGCTGTATCTTTGTCCTATTTCTAGGGTTACAAAAGGTCGCCGATCCACTATCTTATGGGTACGTTCACCTGAAGCCTCGCACATGGCCATGTGATAGCGTGGAGACTCTTGAGTGTCAATCATAGGCTGATCTCTCCCTTGCCTCCTCAATTTCATTCGTCGGATGCACTCTAAGGCCTCTGCTTGTGCTTCTTCTCGAATTCGTTTTTCCTCCTCTTTACGTTTCTTGGCCGTGTTGAGCCGATTTAACATCTCTTCAGTCAGGGGTTCTTGGTATAACTTGACTCTACATCCGCTTATGTAGCTAGGGAGAATATCGCCTTCCAAAGTGGCTAATTGTACTGCCCCACTAGTTGAAATTCTATTTATGATCATAGGTCCATAGCCTCTTTTCTCTAATTTTGGTGCATGCTGCTTCAATGTGTAGACTAGAACTAGGTATCCTGATTTCAAGCCTTTATCCTTCACATGTGTATCAAAATATGCCTTTTGCCTCTTCTTCCCTGCATAGATTCCTGCTGCAGCTCTCAATCATGTCTCGCCTAGACGTTCAAGATCAAAAATTCGAGAGGAGAGTTCATGGCCCGTCCACTCGTGCTCCTGTGCTACTTTCAATGTAGGTATCAAAAAGTCCAAGGGTAGCACCGCATTCTGACCGAACACCATCTGAAAGGGTGTGGCTTGGAGTACCGTTTTATAGGCCACTCGGTATGCCCAAACAGCATGGTGTAGCTGTTTGTCCCAATCAGAACGTTTATTGTTTACTAATTTCGTCAGTACATTGCATAAGATCTTATTTGTACTCTCAGCCTGGCCATTAGCTTGTGGGTGATAGGGGGCATACTTCTTATGTACTACCAAGAATTCTTGGAGCAGATTTTCAATAACTTCATTCAAGAAGTGAGTCCCTCTATCACTGACTAGCTCTTTAGGTAATCCATACCTGGTGAACACATTTTCAAATAAGAACTTTGCTGTTGTTTGAGCATCATTTTTTGTAGTAGCTTTCACTTCTACCCACTTGGTTAGATAGTCTGTGGCCACGATGATATATTCAGCATGTGAGCCCTTAGCTGGGGGATTAATAGGACCTACAAAGTCTATTCCCCACTTAGAGAATGCACGTCCGCCCATCATAGGCTTCAGTGGCATCTCATCTTTGCGTGTAGGATACTGGGTTCGCTAACAAATCTCACACCTCTTCACATAGGTATGTGCATCCATGTGAAGGGTGGGCCACCAGAAGCCTGCAAATAGAATTGCTTTGATCACCCTATCTGGACCAAAGTGTCCTCCTTCTACACCCTGGTGAGTAGTTTCCAAGATCTTTAGATATTCACTCTCATGAACACATAGTCTCAGGTAACCATCTTTTCCGCGCTTGTATAGATTATCACCAATGAGTGAGTAGTCTAGGGCCTCTTGTTCTAGACTTCTTTGTCTCGTCAGAGTCATATCTTGAGGGAATGTTTTCGTCCTCAGAAACGCCACTAATGGCTCGCTCCAATCTGGCACTAGAGACACGCGATATAGGGTGGCATGTTCCGCTGGTGGCTTAGTGCGGCAATTTGAGCATTCCTTGCACATTCTATGGACATCTGCTTCCATAGTTGGCCAGTACACTCCAAGTCTCCTCAATGTTTGTAGGGTTCGTTGTTTTGAGTAGTGTTGCTCTAATGCACCTACATGTGCCAATTGCAACCACTTCGCGTGCTCGTCCTCTTCCACACAACAAGCCAAGATTCCTTGATCCGTGTGCTTGTACATACTTCCTTCCATGATGTGATACTTTTGGGCTTTTACTACCTCTCTATCCTGTGTGGCCATTACTGAGTGGTTAGGCCCGTAGGTTAACACTGGCACTAATGGCTTAGCCCACTGCGGTACAACTTCCAAGTTAAACAAATAAGCATCTGGTAAGTCATCTGATACTCCTTGTGGGGCCTCTCCAGATGTGAGCCTAGAGAGATGGTCTGCTCTCAAATGAGTTCTGCCTTTCCTCACTACTACCTCAAAGTCATATTCCATTAGTAAGAGAAACCATCTTACTAATCTGCTTGTATTACACGGCTTGTTTACCAGGTACAGTAGAGCTTGGTGATCAGTAAAAAAATTGAACTTATTTGCAAGCAAATAGTGTCTAAACTTTTTAACCGCATACACCATGCCTAATCCTTCTCGTTCGGTGGTTGTATAGTTCCGTTCAGCAGCATTCAATTGTCTACTAGCATAGGCAATAGGGAGATCCATATTACCTTCACCCGTAGGTTGTGCAAGTACACATCCAATAGCATAATTGGAGGCATCCACATGAACATGGAATGGCTTGTTCCAATCTGGGGTGGTCAAGATTGGTGCTGAACATAATCTTCGTTTAAGCTCCTGGAAGGAATTCTCACATTCATCAGTCCACTCAAAGTTAGTTAGAAGTCCGTACATGGGCTTTGCAATGACAGCATACATGTGGATGAACCGACGGTAGTAACCACAATGTCCCATGAAAGCCTGTACTTCCTTGACGTTCTTTGGCCTAGGTAGTTCTGCGATGGCTCTCACTTTCTCTTCGTCAGTGGATATGCCGTTCTTAGACACTATGTGCCCTAGAATTTTGCCTTGCTTGACCATGAAAACACACTTTTCTGGGTTCAGGCAGACTTGATATTCTCTGCATTTATCAAAGATCTGTCTGAGTTCAGGTATATGGGTCCGTCTAATGTTGGAATGAGCGCAAAGATCATCAACATAGACTTCCAAATTCTTCCTCAAGAACTCTTTAAATACGTGGCACATCAATCTTTGAAAGGTTGCGGGAGCATTGGTGAGCCCGAATGGCATTACTCTAAAAGCGAATATGCCCCACTCTGTGGCAAAAGCCGTTTTGTGCTGATCTTCTGGTGCAATGGCCACTTGATTGTAGCCAGAGAACCCATCTAGGAAGCTGTACACTTCCTTGCCTGCTACCCTTTCTAATAGATGCTCAGTGATAGGAAGCGGATAATTATCTCTGATAGTGGCTGCGTTAACCTTCTTCAAGTTAATGCATACTCGTAATTTGCCGTTCTTTTTGGGCACCACTACAATGGGGGATACCCATTCAGTGTGCTCAATTTCATAGATAAATCCAGCTTCCACCAAGCGGTCTATCTCCTCTTTAATCTTGGCGCCATAGTTGTCATTGTATGTGTAGGGCTTCTGCTTAGAGGGTCTGGCATCTGAGGTCATGGGAATAGTGTGTGAGCATATGTCCGGGTCCACTCCTTTCAAATCCTTGTAACTCCAAGCAAATACATCTCTGTATTCTCTTAGCAAGGCTATTAGCTCTTGTTCTTCCTCTTCTGTCAGGTCATGGCCTATGTACGTGCATCTCTCTTCCCCTTCTTCTATGGCTACTACTATTTTCTTGGTGGTTTCTTTGTTATCATAGGCCTCCCCCGATTGTGCCTCTCGTTTAGGCATTCTAATCATGACTCTCTTGTCATCTATCTCATACTTCTTAAAATTTTCTGGGACCTCAAACAAAGATTCTTCCACTTCAGGTGTGACTTCTTTCTTCTTTTTTTCTTTCCTTCTTCCTTAGGGGTTACCTATGTGGCTAGCCTTACATCATTTGTAAGCTCTCCGTGCCTCTGGGGTTGAAATTCTACTTCATAGAAATATTCTTCATCTGATGCAAAAGGTGGGTCCATAATGATTGACTCTAGATCGGAGTCACTCGCATCCTCAAATGCATCAGGGCTAGGTTCGCATTCTTCTATCACTGCCTCTCCCATAATTGGCTCTATGGAGAAGATTGAAATGTCATAGCCATCTTCATCACAGTGAGGTGTCCATTGTTCTTCATTGATGGCTACATCCATTGTTGCTAGGATTTCTGCCCAGCCGTGGGGTTCAAATTCTTCATCAGGAAACACTACAGGTGCATAGGCTGGGTCTTGAATTGATCTATGTGTTTCTTTTGCACCTACCTCTCTGGCTTTTTCTCTTTTCTCTTCTTCTACTGCCACTTTGCACATCCATAAGTGGGTGTCTTCCTGCATCCATGAGGATCCTGATCCTATGGAATGCACTGATTCCGTATCATTTGTGGCTCTATGGATGGGATTCCATTGGATAGGGGGGACATCTCTATGAGAGTAATCTTTGAGATTCACTTTGGTTGTCACACCCAAGTGTTGTAGGTACAAGGAGTTGGTTCCCCAATCCTGTACCACTTGCAGCTGTCACATAAATGGTCTTCCCAAGATCATTTCATAGGCATGATTTTTGCTAAAATCACATATAGCAAATGTATGCTCGAACTCAACACCACATGTAGTGAGAGTTATGCCTTCTAGCAATCCCAAGGGCCTCTCAATATGGCCATCGGCCATCTGCAATTTCATTCTCGTCGGTCGGAGTGCTGGCTTGCCCCAACGCTTCCAGAGGGAAGTGGTAGCAATTGCAACTCGTGCACCTGAGTCCAAAATTGCCTTGATTGTGTATCCCTGATGGGTAATTGGGAGATAGGTATTTCCTTCTTCTCTTCACTCATGTCTCCTATCTTATCCAATGGTATTTCAGGCACTGTTCTATGAGATCCTGCTTGGGAGCGCGATTTCGCTATGTCTGGCACTTGTTAGGCTACATGTTTCCACACTTCTAGCTTAACTTTGAGTAGCTCTTCTAAAGTGAGATTGCACTGCACTTTAGTGTTCTTTACTACCTCTGTATTCCTAGGTATGATAGAATCTTCATTTCTTACCATGACTGTGGGCGCTCTAAGACAAGTAGACTTGATTTCCCATGGGCCTGTGAAATGTGGTAATTCTTGTAGAGAATTAGACTCAAAGTCTGATCTCTCTTGAGAGTGGGTGCTCTCATGCTCCTCATAAATGGATGGGACGTCCTGTGGGAATTGATCGTGTACATCATCCACAAGTTCAATGGGAGGAGGGACTTCACTTTCTTTAGCCCATTTGTCTTCTTGAATCTCTCGTAGGAATTCTGGTGTGAACCGATTCATAGAAGATGATGTGTCTGGCTCCGTAGAATTAGGCACGTAGGCTTCGTGGGGAGGTAGGCTCACGTTCTCACTTGCCTTGCCTTTATTTTGAGACGCGGGTTCCTTTTTTGATTGTGCAATTAGCCTCTCTATTCGTTCTAGCAGTCCATCAAAGTGTAACTGCGTCTTAGCTGAACTAGAGATGTTAAAGAGGCGACTGGCTTCAAACATAGTATGGGCCAATTCCACCATCTTAGCACAAATTTTGGTTCGTTCTAGCTCTAGTTCTGCTCTAGGGTAACACTTTTCATGATCAGTTACATTTGGCCCTTCTTGGATTCTGGCCTGATATGCTCTAAGCATCATGTTTAGGTCCTCGGGAGTGGGATCGGCTAGGACGGATCCTACTCTGGGTGGTGGGTGGGTTAAGGGTGGTGTATGGAAAGGTTGGGGAATGGAAGAAGATGGATTGGCGGGTAAAGGGAGAGGTGGTGGAGGGGTGGTGTGAGAGTGGTTTTGAGATGCGAGTTCACTTATCTTTGCTTTGGTTTCTCTCAAGCTTTCTTCAAGTTCGCTCATCTTTTTTGCCCATTGCCTTTTCATTCTTTCACGACTATCCTTCCAGGCTCTAGTCCTCTTTTTGGTTATGCTTTCTGTTTCACTCACCTCGGGGCTCTTTTCCTGACCAACACCTTGGTTTTGCTGCAGTGCTTGGGCTCTCGTGATCACTTGCACAGGTGCAGTGGAAGTCACACTCCCTGTGGAGTCTACTACTAACCCAACGACATTGATAGGAGTGATTTTAGGCATGTTATTAAGGTTCTTTGGGCAATCTCGTAGGAGATGCTCTTTTCCGCAATCATGACAGAAACCCTGAATTGTCACTGGTTGGGGTTGTGTAGGGGCAGGCAGTGGACAATCACGTATAAGGTGATCTCCCTGACATCTGAAGCATGGTCCTCTAGGAAATGGGAGTCGTACCTGCCTAGATTGAGGTCTAGAGTTGGGGTTTGTGTACATGACATTGGCATACTCAGGCTCCCCACTATTTTCACTTGGGTCCTCATAATAGTATGACTCGTTATGCTCGGGTAACTGCATGTAGTAAGCCTGTGGGCTATCAATATGTGTGGAGTCAAAACTATGGTCACTTGGATCACTGTCTGATAGTAATGGGGTGACTGGAACTATGGCTCTGTTCGGATTTTCTTCAGCAGATGCATATTTCACTGGGATCACATTGGTTGGAGCAGGGGGTTGCTGTACTAGGACTGGTTGAGGTCTCTGCTGCCCTTGATAAGGTGGCTGATAAGTTTGCTGTGGTCGGTTGTATTGTTGTGGTGGGTACTGATTCTGGTATCTACCCTGTTGTGGATATGGCTGAGGGTAGTTTTGCCTGACAATTTGTTTGTTATATGGGTAGTCCTGTGCAGTGTTGTTGGTGTACCTTCGCTCTATGGTGCAGTACTGGCTACTAGGATTCACCTGGGGTTGCGCCATAATGGGGCATACATTTGCCATATGGTCACCTCCACAAGTGTAGCACCGCTTAGCTGGGGCAAATCTCGGAATTTGTTTGCTAGAGACACCTAGTTTTTGAGCTACCTTCTCTGCAAGTTCCTCAATGGATGTGGATTGACCAGATGTGAGGCTACTAGAGCTATCAGAATCTTTATAGATTTTTGACAGTTCTAACTCCTCGCCTAAATTGTCCTCAATGTCTATGCACATGCACACGCACTCTTCTATAGTTCTGGGGTCCTTCAGATACACATATGACCTGAGCTTGGTGCTCAAAAATCCATCTAAGAACAAGGCCACTTGCTTGGCCGGTGTAGGTAACTCCGGCATCGGGCATCTCTCTAGGTATTGCCTAAACCGTCCCCCAGCTAGTCTGACCGTCTCTTGAGGTGTTTGCTTGAAGCTATGAATTAGTGAGGAAGTGTTGTGCCTTATGCCACTCTTAGAAAACTCAATGATAAAGGCTTCTAGGAGCTGGTCTATGTTTTTGAAATGCCTCTCGTTCAATGGTTGAAACCACGTGAGGGCAGTGTTCCTAAGGGTTAGACCAAAAGTATTATATTGTGTGAATAGGTCCTCTACCTGTTCAGCTTTCAAGACTTGCCTAAACTCTGCCACATGGTCATAAGGGTCACCCGTGCCATTGAAGTAATTCTTCATGGACTTCACCAGTTGAGTTGGCCGCAGGGTCCTAGGGTGTTCTCTCGGCCTTGGCAAAGGAAAATCATCAGCATTTCTTTGGTTTCTTGGGTCTCTAAATCTCTCGGCTTCCTCTCTGTCCGTCCCCGTTCTCCTTCTTTCTCTTCCCTGGGGGTCGGCAAAGCTTACTTCAGGTCTATCTCTACTTCTATCTCCTTGGACTCCATGAGCCTGGGAGGTCCCGGCTCCTTGGTGACCAAAGGACACATTAGACCTTGGTTGGGGAAAAACAAATTCACCCTTCCATGTGTAGGCATGTCTGCCAACCTCAGTGACCATGAAGATTCTCTCTGATGTATTGTCTAGGTAGGTTACTTTGCCTGGGCTATCAGGGTCTTTAAACTCATAGATTGTGAGGGCACTCACTTCCTGAGGTTGAGCAGATTTATATCTCCAAAAAGCCTCATCGATTTCTCGGTTTAAAAGCAGATCTATGCTTTTATTATCCTGTGGAATCCACTCTGGAGTCATGATTCTGGTCAAGACAGATTTACCCCGGGGAGTTCTTGGCTCTCTCTCTAAATTCCCTTGTTCTATATCACCCATGTCGGTCTCCGCAATCACATTTCCAAACTCATCTGTTCTATGAGGAAGAGTGGTGACTACATACATAGTCCCCTCTTTATCTAGGTATGCTCCATTCTCAAACTTGACTACCCGGTGTTCTAGTCCATGGGGTTGATCGGGGTTCTTAATCTGGACCACAGAACTTCTCAGGCGATCTTCGTAGACGCGAGCACCTAGACGATTAGTCCTGATGTATTCCAATTGAGTCTTGTAAGGTCCTTCTGGCTTTTCTAGATAAGCGACCCCTGAACTACCTACTGGCCTCTCCATGTGATAGGACATTACCGAATCACTTGTTTCTGATCGTGGAGTGTATGGGTAATCACTCAACTGCTGGGCCCAAGACCTAGCAGTGTGATTGACACTAGCTTCAGAAGATCTGAGGCTTTGTCTGTCTCGGCCTAAGTGTCTGCCTGACCTAAGGTTCATATGCTTGGTTTATCTACCCCCTTGGTCCCAAGTATACCCACGTTGCAGGTTAATTAGCACCAATCACTTTGTTCTTTTTAGTTGATTATTATGTTATACCCTTGTTCAAGATCACGTCGTCAGGAATACTTAAGTGAAGTTCGCACTTGATAATTGATCAGTTCAAGTTTACTTTTTTCCTTTAGGGTTTTCTCACTTAAGTCCTACTTGATGCTTGCACTTAGTTGATTAATTCTCTTGGACTTGAATCGTGCCTATCGTAGCCCTAATTAATTACCACACCTAAGTCATGCTTAGCCTAGGCTAGGAATTGACAAAGGAGGGTTGAGAGAACTTCCAACCTCAATTCTCTGGTTGCTCAGACTACTGCACAAGCCCAAGAAGCCTTCTCCCAAGCTTGGTACTCACCCTTGGTAGCTTGCCTTGGAATGCCTTGCTTGCACACAATGTCCCTGCAAAAGTTCACAAGTCAATATGGCTCTATTACCACAAGGGATTGAAAGACACACACCAACATTTACAGGCTCCCCTGAGTAACTCTCTGTACCCCCAAATCCTTATGACCACTTAGTCCCACCTAAATGCCAACTTAAAAACACATGTTCTAAAACTCCGCGTATGATTCTTACAAAAACCAGTCGAAGTCCACATAGGATTCTCAACAAGCTTCCCAATGAGACCAAAATTTCCTCAATCGGAGTTCGTATGGCAAAGTTATGACCATTCAGGCACCTAGGGGTCAAAACAGGTTCTCAGGGTTCAGGAAATTCCTGCTTGGTTTCTAGGGCTTTTGCTCACTCCTAAGGCAATAATGTTACCCCACTGTGTCCACACTTAAGCCCAAAGATACCTCAATTCACTCAACAAATTTACTCTAATTTTTTTTTTCATGCGTTAAGGCCGTGTATCGTGATAGGTCGGGTCGGGGTGTCGCGATAGGTGGGAAGTGTCACGATAAGTCGAGGTGTCGCGATAGGTCGGGGTGTCGCGATACTAGGAAGTGTCACGATACTCCGAGGTGTCGCGATAAGTCGAGGTGTCGCGATACTTCGAGGTGTCGCGATAGGTCGGGGTGTCGTGATACTCCGAGGTGTCGCGATAGGTCAAGGTGTCGCGATACTTGGAAGTGTCACGATAAGTCGAGGTGTCACGATAGGTCGGGGTGTCGCGATAGGTGGGGTCGGTGTGTCGCGATACTCCGAGGTGTCGCGATAGGTCGTGCTATGGTGAATTTTGTGGTTCTGTCTTGTGATCCTAGGTGCTCTCGGCCTGCGCAATGTCGTGGTGCACTCAGAAACGTGATTAGTCGAAGTTTCCGAAATGTAGTGGGAATATGTAGTGGAGAAGGAGGTGGAGGTGGAGATGAAGAAGGAGGTGGAGATGGAGAAAAATCAGAAATTTACCTACTACTTACCATTCCAACGCGTCCTCTCTACGTCTTACCATCACACGCTCGTCCTCAAAGCTCGAATCCTCGGCAACGGCGCCAAAATTTGGTGTAGCTCAGTGATGAGTAGCACCTCCTTTAATGTCAATCCGGGAAGACATGAGGATGGTATGAAGACCTCGAGCAAGTGAAGGCACAAATGTGTGAGTGCGAAGCACACTAACATGCACACACATACACACACACGCGCACACACAGCAAGAACAAAGAGAGTAAGACAATGGAATCACTCTTCTATTGCAACAAAGTTCTCATACAAGCTCAAAACTACAAGAAGCTACCCCAAAAATGAGCTCTCTAGCTCTATTTATAGTTTTTGACTAGCTTTGGCCCTGTCCAGACCTAGTGTCCGGCCTAGTTAAAAATTAGGTTCCAGGGCTTATTTGAGGGCTCAAACGAGGTCTAAAAAATACAAAAATTGGTAGGCAACTACTTCTAAGGCTCCTCAAGCTCGAGGACTCCTCGACTTGTACAAAATGGAGCTACAAAAAGGTGAAAATGGTATTTACAGGGGTTTTTAGTGATGAGAATCACTTTTAAATGGTGTAAGGGTTTTGAAAAAAATAAAGGGTTGCCTTAGTGCTAGATCTGCGTGTATGCTCGTACTTGCTTCTTCCCGTATACTGCCAACACCTGCCTTAGCCATGGTCATCCAATTAAGAGGGGAAATCCTCCTTCAACCTGGGGCAATCTTAAAACCACAAAATCCAGAATGAATAGATTACCTTGTACTTCAAGTGGAACTTTTGGGATCACTCCCAAGGGCCTTACTTTGCTCTGATCTGCCAAAGTAACATTGAAATTTGCAGGCCTTGAAGGGTGGAGTCCAATCTTTTCCATTGTGTATTCAGGCATCAAGTTAATGCCAGAACCACCATCCACAATAACTCCTTGAAATTCATGACCTTTGATAGATACTGTCAGCCGAGGACTTTTATAATCTGTAAGGAGTGCTTCCCCTACAATTTTTCCTTTATGTAAAACAACAATCTTTGCCACCAAACTTGTAGTGGAAGCTTCATCAATTATCTGCAATAACTTTGATATGAATTTCCCATCCATCTTTATTAATTCAAAAATACTAACCTCTTTTTTCATGGACTTGAGTAGTTTTGAAGCCTCTGATTCCTTGAGAGCATGGGCTCCAGTTGACTTATCAAAGTCCTCATGAGCCCTGTTGAAGGCATGCCCAATGGCATCACTGGTGCATATGAGATCTCCTTTTTGACTTGTATCTGCACCTGTGGTGGCTTTATCTTCAGCTGGTTCTCTGTCTTGATTCCATTCCTTAATCTTTGATCCTTGTCCTATGTCTGCTTGAACCTTCCCCTTGCTTCTTGTCTGCACAGTCAAAGATTCTATTTCTTCTAATTGCACCACCCTGGTAGATGGTGATGGCTCATTGACTAGATCACACACTTCTTCTTTGTGCACCGAAATCATTTGGATATGGGGCCTGGATGAAGAGGCTTGATTCTTAGGACAACAATTTGTATAATGATCTCTAGCCTCAGGGCAGTTCCTGTAAGGAGGGGCATTTTCTGGTAGGGTGCACCTACTTTGATAGTGCCCGCATTCTCCACATCTAAAACAGATGATTGGCCTCATAGGCCCATTTCCAAAATTATTCCTCTGTCTAGGATTATAGTTGTTACCTTGATTCGGTGCAACAACCATCACATTTGTGGTTGGTAGGGATCCTCCTTGTGTCTAGTAAGTCGTTGCAAGCATTCTCCTTGATTGGCATTCATGGGCCTCATGACCAACTTTCCTGCATAATTGGCAAGTTACACTTAACAGAGGACACTCACTTACTATATGCCCTTGTTTGCTGCACATGGAACACCAAAGACCACTCTTGATGCCACCTCCTTTGAGCTCTTGCAATTCCTGTCGTAGCTGAGCCAATTCCTCTGCTTGGGCCTCCTCCTCCTTTTGGAGCTTGAGTGCTTCAATCTCCCTCCTCAACTGAGCAACAACAGTCTCCTCCTCTTTGTAGGGCTTATTCCTTTTTAAGCCCTCCAGCTCCTTCCTTAGCTGGATCATTGGATCCTCCATTTTTGTACCATATGTTGGTTGGGAAGAAGTTGCTCCATACTGGTGCCTTATCTGCTCCAAGCGAATGGCTGTGTTGATGAACTCCTCTATGGAGACTGTAGGTAACACTAATTCCTTTATTTTGCATTGGGTGGCCACTGGTAGGGGCTTAGCTAACCATTTCTTAACAAAAAAATCGTGTGGTGGATCTGGCAATTTAGCCATTAGTGCTTTGGCCCTGGTCACAAACTCTGGGAACTTTTCTCCTGGACCCAATCTCAAATTTTCTAGTTCTTCTATGATAATCTCCAGAGTGTTGCCATGCTGGAACTGATTTTTAAATGCATCTTTCATCACATCCCAAGTGGTAAAATGGTTTTCAGCAAACTGGCTGAACCACTTATCAGCTAATCCCTCTAATGTGACAGGAAAGAGAATAAAAAAGGCATCCTCCCTACCCATTAGGCCTCTAGTCTTACATAGTGCCAAAAACCTTCTAATGTGTTCATCCGAATCCTCCTGAGCTAGGCCTTTGAAAGAAGGAAACTTTATATTTAATCTAGAGAGTAAAGTTTCCAAGTCTACCTGACCCGCCATGCTCTTTACTGATGAGGTTGAAGAGAGTGGACTTGAGGATCTTCTAACAACCTTCCTTCTTGTCTGCTTGCAGGTGACCCTCAATGTTTGGGACCGGGTTGCGGTCATGAGCAGCTCATAGCCCACTTAATATGAGACACTTGATAAGAATATTTACCTTTTGTTTGATGAAGTAGCACTGTAGACACGTGACCTCTGCTATACTTTGCACTTGGTTTCTCCTAAGCTCAAATCTCCTTGGAAGTCCCACCGGGTGTGCCAAATTTTGTTGGGGGATTCTTAGACAAGAAGGAGTTTGAGGGTTTGTAGGAGAAAATGAAAAGACCAGAAGAGGAAATACACCTTGGAAGCTTCTGCCGATTGATTACAGTAAGCCAATTACAATGTTTGAAGCAAAATACAAGCCAATACTTCTGTGCACAATCACACAGAGTGCTCAATTACAAAATACCCAATATCCCAAAGTCTTCTTGCCGCCGGCCTCCTCTGCACCAGACCTCCACCTGCTTCAAGCTTATCCTTGTGCACACCTTGCACCAAACTTCCACTAAGGGGGAGGAATGAATACCTTCTGTTGGCACGCGCACACTGCAAAGAGACCTTGAGATCCTTGAGGGACTAGCTTAGCCCTCTCTGCACAATCCCTTAGTCACTCTCCATGCACTCCTTCACTTCCACTTCTCTGCGTCGCACACTGGTGACTCTTGCACTTCTCTCTCTTGCTTCACTTAGACTATGCTTCTCTTGCTTACTCTAAGATTGGTCCAAGAATAGTCCTTGCCTTGATTTTAGTGTATCGATCACGTACGCTCCTAACTGCAATAGTATCTTGGTGCTCACTTTGATGTCCCAAGATTGTCTTCACAAGTGGCAGCCAACGACTCACTGTTTTGTCCTGTAGTGACTTTAGAATTAAATCAAATTTTTAATGGGGGGGCCATACTTTCACCTGTGCCTACGCTGCCGCTTCACATACCTTCACATTTTCCTTTTAAGTCTTCACTTTTGCACATAAGAGGGGGTTCACCTGAACCTTTCAAAACACTTTAAAACACACTTTGAACCTTAGGGAAATTAGAGAAAATACCTCTCCAACCTGCGACCCACTTTCTCCAATTTACCCTTTGTGGACAATTAATTGTGCACTACTTGTGCACCTTGACACCTGCACTTTAGCACTTTGACTTTGCACCTGTTGACTTTGACCTTGACCTTGTTGACTTTGGCCAATTTACTTTGAATGTAGTTGACTTTAACCAACATGACTTTTATGGGCTCAACAACTACATTACAAGGCCAAGCACGAGGCACATACTTTCCTCAACCCATGCACGAACTCACTTACCCATAAGTCATTATGGGTACTTGGCATGATTACTATGAACATCATCTTAACAAGATCTAGAGGCCATCAATGGTGACTCACAACGACACAATCATGCTTGACTCCAAGGAAGGAGCGCATACCAAGGGACAACAACTTCCAAAGGATTTTAATGACAAATGAAGAACAGGACAACCAACACTGCCACATTTGGAAGGAAGACGGCTCTTGTTCCTACCGAACATACACTACCTCTCAAAGCACTACATGGAACAACCATTACAACAAGGGTCTGTCAAGGACGACAGACTCGAGAGGGGGGGGAGTGTTGAAGCTGAAGGTCAAGGACAAAGCACAGGAGCACATCAAAGAGGTGGACACACAAGTAGAAGGAGCAAGTAGGGAGCTCCAAGAAGTGTATGTCAAATTTTCAGAAGAATCCCCTACAACAATAGTGATTTTCATCACTAAAAACCATTGTAAATACCATTTTCTATTTTTGTAGCTCCATTTTGTTCAAGCCAAGGAGTCCTTGAGCTTGAGGAGTATTAGAAGTATCATCCTACCAATTTTCATAATTTTTAGACTTCGTTTGAGCCCTCGAATAAGCCTTGGAACCTAATTTTTAACTAGGCCGGACACTAGGTCTGGACATGGCCAAAACTAGTCAAAAAACTATAAAAAGAGCTAGAGAGCTCATTTTTGGGGTTAGCTTGTTAGAGAATAGAGCTTTTGTAAGAGAACTCTTTTGCAATCGAAGCTTTCCATTGTTCCTCTCTTTGATCTTACCTTGTGCGCGCGTGTGTGTATGTGTGTGCATGTTTGTGTGCTTTCACTCACTCACTTGTGCCTTCACTTGCTCGTGGTCTTCATATCGGTCCTCTCGTCTCTGCTGATTGACAAATAAAGGAGGTGGTGCTTACGCTTGAGCTACAATAAGGCATATAGATGATAAGTTCTTGAAGTAATTGGATTGTAACACAGTTTCTTCTATGACTCTCATGGCCTGATTTTGCACTACTATGCGCTCTTCATGAGAACTCCCCATTTCTTCCACTTGTCATAGCCATAGGGGTCGTGGTGCTTTGAAAGTATCCTGACCTTCTTCCGTTTTTTGTCCCCTTGGGAAGGGTTGCGGATCATATTCCTCTTCAAATGTTTGTTCCACAAGAATGGAGACTGTTTCTTCATTTGTGGGCACCTCAGGTGGAGATGGTGGTCTTTCGTATTGTAGTAGACGTGCCTGCAATTCTGTGACTTGTTTTTGGAGATCTTGTAGGGCCTCTGAGTCAGTGACAAGGGAAGTGGTTGAGGCAGTGGCTTGGGGACCTGCTATCGTTTCTTTTTATCTTGTCTGCTTCAATTGACCTAGTTCTTCTAATAACTGGTCATGTGCCTCGAGTAAAGTGGCATAGTCTTCAATAATGATTTTCATGCTCTCTACGGTCACAACTTGAAATTTGGAAGGACTAATGGGTGCCCTCAGTGTGCTTTCAATGGCTCCCTCTAAGTTTTCCTGGTTCTGTAGTTGAAGATGTCTATTTTCCTCATGTGTCGCTACAAGGTGTCGTTTGAGCAGTGCCATATTGCGCTGGAGTTTGGAATTTCTTTCTAGTTGTATTTGCAAATGGCTTTCCAACCCTTGTGTTGGTAGTAGTCAAGGTACAAAAGGACTCACAAGACAAGGAAGCCAAAGAAGGGAGTCAGAGCGGAGAGAAGGCACAAGCAAACTAAGCAGTCAACGAAGATCTGGCAAGTAGGCCATTCAAATTTTTCCAAAACAACATCTTCATGACAGTGATTCTCATCACTACAAATCATTGTAAATACCATTTCACCTTTTTGTAACTCCATTTTGTGCAAGCCGAGGAGTCCTCAAGCTTGAGGAGTATTAGAAGTAGCATCGTACCATTTTTCATAATTTTTAGACTTCGTTTGAGCCTCCAAATAGGCCCTAGAACCTAATTTTTGACTAGGCCGGACACTAGGTCTGGACAGGGCCAAAAGCTAGTCAAAAACTATAAATAGAGCTAGAGAGCTCATTTTTGAGGTTAGCTTGTAATAGAGTTGAACTTGTATGAGCATTTTGAAAGTAAGCTAAAAGAACTCCATTGTCCTCCTCTTTGTTCTTGCTGTGTGTGCGCGTGTGTGTGTATGTGTGTGCATGTTTGTGTGCTTCTCACTCACTCACTTGTGCCTTCACTTGCTCGAGGTCATCATACCATCCTCATGTCTTCCCGGATTGACATTAAAGGAGGTGCTACTCATCACTGAGCTACACCAAATTTTGGCACCGTTGCTGGGGATCGAGCTTTGAGGACGAGCGTGTGATGGTAAGATGTAGAGTTGACGCGTTGGAGTTATAGGTATTTTCTTCACTTTTTTCTATTTTCTTTTGTTTTCTTCATCACCGCCATCATCATCACCATCTCCCACTTCCATCTCCATCATCGCAAAAAATTTCAATTTTTGGTCATATCACCCTATCCACCCCATTCCCCTCATTTCACTTGTGAGAGAGAGCGAGAGAGCGTTTGTGTGCTTGTGATTTTTTGTGTTTTCTGAGATTTTCTGCAGGAATCAGCATCCCCAGCAGCTGCACCAACTCCAGCAAGTAAAAAATTTGACTGTGCAGGTCCCGAGGCATTGACCTCTGTCAATCGCGACCGAAAAAAAAATTAACCTTCTTGCAAAACTAAGTGCATAAATGTGATGTATAGGTCTAGAGCTTCATGAATATGTGTTTGAAATTTTAAAATTCCTCAGTTTTCTGTCAATCGCGATCGACCTGTCAATCGCGATCGACAAACCACGACGGACACTTGCCGACCGACCCATCAATCGCGACCGACCCATCAATCGCGACTGACAAAGTCAACGACCGACTGACCACGACTGATAGAACCTACGCGTGACACGTGTCAATCGCTTTATTCTTGGATGGATTGCTCAGTACCAAACTACAATCATATGTGTACTTGAAGGACCCTAGAACTATAGAAGAGTGTGTACGCATGTGCATAGACATTGAAGATAATCTAGGGGAGGAATTAGAACTATCAAAAATCTACAAGGATTCAGATAGTTCTTCCAGCCTTAGTTCCACGCAATCCACCTCTATTGAGGAACTCGCGGAGAAGGTAGCTCAGAAGCTAGGCGTATCAAGCAAACAAATACCAAGGTTTGCCCCAGGGAGGTGATGCTATACTTGTGGAGGTGACCATTTTGCGAGTGTATGTCCTATTATGGCACAACCCCAAGTGAATCCTAGTAACCAGTACTGCACGATAGAGCGAAGATACACAAACCACACTGCACAAGACTGCCCTTATAACAAACAAGCGGTCAAACAAACCTTCCCTCAACCATATCCACAACAGGGCAGATACCAGAACCAGTATCCACCACAACAGTATGATAGGCCTCAACAAGCCTACCCACCACAATATTAGGCCCAGCAGAGACCTCAACCAGTGCTAGCACAACAACCCCCTGCTCCAGCTAATGTGGTTTTCGTAAAATATGCAGCTGCAGAAGAGAACCTGAATAGAGCCATAGTGCCTGTGACACCATTGCTTTCAAAAAGAGACCTGGGTGATCATAGTTTTGATTCTACTCACATTGATAGCCCCCAAGATTACTATATGCAGTCTCCTGAACATGTTGAATCCTACTATCGTGAAGAACCGAGTGAACCTAGTTGGGATCCAGAGTATGCAAACATCATGTACACAAATCCCAACACTAGACCTCAACCTAAGCAGGTAGGACCCTCATTCCCTAGAGGACCATGCTATAGATGTCAAGGAGATCACCTCATTCGAGATTGTCCAATGCCCACACCTACACAACCCCAGTCAGTAACAATACCGGGCTTTTGTCAAGATTGCAGGAAGGAGCATCTCTTAAGAGATTGCCCTAAAAACCCCAATAACATGCCAAAATTCACGCCTATCAATGTTATTGGGTTAGTTGTAGATTCCTCAAGAAGTGTAACTTCCACTGCACCAGTACAGGTGGTCACTAGAGCTCAGACTTTGCAGCAGAACCAAGGTTTAGGTCAAGGAAAGAGTGCAGAGGTTAGTGAAACTGAGAGCATAGCCAAGAAATGATCGAGAGCCTGGAGGGATAGCCGAGAGAGAATGAAAAGACAATGGTCCAAAAAGATGAGCGACTTAGAAGAGAGCATAAGAGAAACAAAAGCCAAAATTGTTGAACTCACCTCTCAAACAAACTCTCGCATACCACCACCACCTTCATCTCCATCACCATCTAGTCCACCATCTTTCAACCCACATCAGACCATCCACCCACCCCCTAGAGTAGGATCAGTGCTAGCTGACCCCACTCCTGAAGACACAGACATGATGCTTAAGGCATATCAGGCCAGAATCCAAGAAGGGCCAAATGTGACGAATCATGACAAGTGCTACCCTAGAGCTGACCTAGAGATAGAAAGGACCAAGCTTTGCGCAAAAATGGTCGCATTGGCTCAGACCATGTTTGAAGCCAGTCGCCTCTTCAACTACTCATGCTCAGCTAAGACACAATTGCACTTGGATGGACTATTAGAGAAGTTAGAGAGCATAATTGCAAGATCTACCAAGGAAGAAAAAAACCAAGGAAGAAATGAGGCAAGTAAAAGAAGAAGCATCCCCCCACAGGAAGCTTATGTGCCCAATTCCACTGAACCAGACACCTCTTCTTCTATGAATAGGTACACACCAGAATTCCTACGGGAGATTCAAGAAGAGAAATGGGCAAAAGAGAGTGAAGTCCATCCTCCCATTGAACTGGTAGATGACACGCATGATCAATTCCCACAAGATATTCCTTCCATTTATGGAGAGTAGGAGAGTGCACAAAGTCAAGAGAAGTTAGACTACGAGTCTAACTCCCTACAAGAATTACCCCATTTCATAGGCCCATGGGAAGCCAAGTCTACTTGTATGAGAGCACCCATGGTAATGGTAAGAAACGAAGACTCAGTCATACCTAGGAATACGGAGGTAGTGAAAAACACTAAAGTGCAGTGCAATCTCACTTTAGAAGAGCTACTCAAAGTTAGGCGAGAGTTATGGAAACACGTAGCGAACCAAGTGCCAGAAGTAGCGAAACCTCGTTCCCTTGTAGGTTCTAATAGAACAATGCCAGAAATTCCTCTAGACAAGATAGGAGATATGAGTGAAGGTGAAGAAGGAAACACCTATCTTCCCATTACCCATCAGGGGTACACAACCAAGGCAATTCTAGACTCAGGTGCAGGAGTTGCTATTGCTACACTTCTCTATGGAAACGTTGGGGCAAGCCAACACTCAGGCCCACGAGGATGAAATTGCAGATGGCCGATGGTCACATAGAAAGACCCTTGGGCTTGCTAGAAGGAATAACTCTCACTACTTGTGGTGTAGAGTTCGAGCACACATTTGCTATCTGTGACTTTAATAAGAACCATGCCTATGAGATGATTTTGGGAAGACCATTTATGCGACAGTTGCAGGTGGTACAGGATTGGGGAACCAACTCCTTGTATTTGCAACACTTAGGTGTCACGACCAAAGTTAATCTCAAGGATTACTCTCACAAAGATGTACCCCCTATCCAGTGGAACCCGATCCATAGAGCTAAAGATGATATGGAGTCAGTGCATTCCATAGGATCAAGATCCTCATGGATGCATGAAGACACCCACTTGTGGATGTGCAAAGTAGCAGTAGAAGAAGAGAAGAGAGAAAAAGCTAGAGAGGTAGGTGCGAAGGAAACACATAGATCAATTCAAGACCTAGCCTATGCACCGGTAGTATTCCCTGACAAAGAATTTGAACCCCACGACTAGGCAGAAATTCTAGCAACAATGGATGTAGCCATCAATGAAGAACAATGGACACCCCACTGTGACGAGGATGGCTATGACATTTCAGTCTTCTCCATAGAGCCAATCATGGGAGATGCAATTGTAGAAGAGTGCGAACCTAGCCCTGATGCATTTGAGGATGCAAGTGACTCCGATCTAGAGTCAATCATTATGGACCCACCTTTTGCATCAGATGAAGAATACTTCTGTTGGCATACAAGTCAGATGAAGAGCATACTAGCGCAACGGAGGAGTCATGCACAATACGGCAACAAGGCCCAATCATTTTTTCCATGGACCATTTACAACTCAAGTGATTTTAATCACTACACAAACATTGTAAATTCTGTTTTTGGTAGAATAGACTCCATTTTGTGCAAAGCCGAGGAGTCCTCGAGCTTGAGGAGTATTAGAACTAGCTACATATCAATTTTCATAATTTTTAGACTCTGTTTGAGCCCTCAAATAGGCTCTAGAACCTAATTTTTAACTAGGCCGGACACTAGGTCTGGACAAGACCAAAGCTAGTTAGAAAACTATAAAAAGAGCTAGAGAGCTCATTTTTGAGGGTAGATTGTTTGTGAATTGGGCTTATGTAAGAGACTTTTTGACTAATGCAAAGAACTCCATTGTTCCTCTCCTTGTTCTTGCCTTGTGTGCGCGTGTGTGTGTATGTGTGTGCATGCTTGTGTGCTTCTCACTCACACACTTGTGCCTTCACTTGCTCATAGTCTTCATACTAGTCCTCACGTCTCCACGGATTGACAATTATGAGGTGAATCTTCTCACGTTGGTACTCACCATTGTGCTAGAGTGACACCAAATTTGGCGCCGTTGTCGGGGAGAGAGCTTCGAGGACGAGCGTGTGATGGTAAGACGTCGAGTTGAGACATTGGAGTTATAGGTAATATCCTTTCTTTTCTTTATTTTTCTTCATTTTTTCCTTACTTTTGCATCACCATCATCACCATCATCATCATCCCCACCATCTCCCACCTCCATCTCCATCTCCATCTCCACAAAAAATTTCAGTTTTTTGGTCATATTACACTCCCCACCTCATTTCCCTCATTTCATTGTGAGAGAGAGCGAGAGAGAGCTTGCATGCTATCTGTTTTTGGTGTGTTTTTGAGCTTTTGTTGCAGGAACTAGCTGTACCACCTTCTCCAGCAGTGTGCGCAGGTACGACAGACTCTGCACAGGTCCCGGGACGACGACCTCTGTCTGTCGCGACAGACAGAAAAACTCAATATTTTGTGAATGCCTGTTTGGCACGGTAACCTACACCATTAGAGCACTCCAAATCACTAGAAGTTTCTCAAAAATTTGCGTTTTTTCAGTCTATCACGACAGACACCGTCTATCGCGACAGACCAAATTTCCACGACAGACCCAGTCTATCGCGACAGACACCGTCTATCGCGACAAACCAAATCACGACAGACGACAGACAGCGTCTATCGCGACAAACACCGTCTATCGCGACAGACCACTCTATCGCGACAGACACCGTCTATCGTGACAGACCAAATCACGACAGACGACAGACACCGTCTATCGCGACAGACCACTCTATCGCGACAGACACCGTCTATCGTGACAGACAGCCCCCCACGATAGTTTGTGTCTATCGCGACAGACACCGTCTATCGCGACAGACAGCCCCCCACGATAGTTTGTGTCTATCGCGACAGACACCGTCTATCGCGATAGACAGACATTTTCGGCAAAAATTAAGGAGTAAATTTTTTGGAAATTTAAGCTAAATTTTGGGCATATTTGCATTGTCAAATACTCACACACTTGCAAAGGCCTTAGAAAAATGCATTAAAACTCCTGAAAGGTTTTGTTTGTCTGGTTAACCCCCTAAACCCTGAACGGTCATAACTTTTTCATAGGAAATCCATTTTTTGAGCTCTAAGGCTTGTCGGAAAGCTCGTGGCATATACTACACGCCCTCAACTGTTTTTTATAAGAATAATGCGTTGATTTTCAGATAGGATATTTGGAAGTTGACACACTGAGGGGTAGGAACACCAAGGGAGCTCTAGAGGAAATTTTTAGCAATACAAAAGGGGGAACAAGGGTCATTAAAAAAGTGTCTGAAATAAATTGTCTATCAATTGATAGATCAACTTGAAGCTAAACTTGGGATTCTTACAGGATCATCGAGAGCTCTTGGAGAAAGCAAAGAAAGTGCCAAGGCGAACAAGCTTGGGAACGTGCTTCCTGGGTAGACCAGCATCGCCAGGAGGAGCGACTTGAGGTTGGAACATCACTTAACCCCCTCAGTCTATTCTTAGCATAGGCTAAGTGCGAGTAGTTGTTCTGATTGACTAGGGGTACGATAGGAACACTCAAGTTTGAAGAGCCCTTAATTTCTCAAGTGCAAGGGTAGGCTAAATTGTAGTCAAGGGATAACTTAAAGGAAAAGAACTTAAACTAAGCGGACGCAGAACATCAAGTACGACCCACGAAAGTGCTCCTGACGACGCTTAACTAAAAACAAGAAAACACATCCAAAGGAACTTAAAAGGAACAAGCGACTGGTACCAAAGAATCAGCAACGTACAAAGGGCATATGAACCTTAGGTCAGGTAGACACCTAGGGAGAGACAGACAAAGTCTTAGATCTTCAGAGGCTAGTGTCAATCATACTGCGAGGTCTTGGGCCCAGCAGTTGAGCCATCATTCGTATTACCCTAGTTCTGAGACTAGCGAGTCTGATGTCCCACGGTATGGAGAGACCTATAGGAAGTTCTGGGGTGCCATATTTACATAGGGTGGAAGGCCCTTACAAGATGCAACTCGAGTACCTTAGGACCAACCGATTAGGTGCTAGCATCTATGAGGACGGCCTAGGAAGAGCGGTGGTCCAGATTAAAAACCCTGACCAATCCATTGGACTAGAACGCCCAGCTGTCAAGTTTGAAAATGGAGCATACTTGGACAAGGAAGGGACAATATGTAGTCACCAGTCATCCCGATAGGACAGATGAATTTGGGAATGTGGTCCCGAAAACGGACTTAGGTGACCTAGAGCAAGGAAACATGGGCGAAGAACCTAGAACCCCCCGAGGCAAATCTGTTCTCACGAGGATTATCACACCAGAGTGGATTCCCCAAGATAATAAGAGCATAGATCTCCTCTTGAACCGAGAGACGGATGAAGCCTTTTGGAGATATACACCTAGTCAATAGTGTGAGGTAGGAACAATCATGATATATGAGTTCAAAGATCCTGATATTCCAGGAAGAGTGACCTACTTAGATCACTCTTCAGAGAGGATCTTTGGGGTTACAGAAAATGATAGGCATGCTTACACTTGGAAAGGAGAATTTATCTTCCCCCAACCAAGATCGAATGTGTCCTTTGGTCGCCAAGGAGCTGGAACATCTCAAGCTCAGGGGACTCAAAGAGAAAGGAGTCGAGAGAGACCTGAGGTAAGCTTTGCCAACTCTTGGGGAAGAGAAAGAATGAGAATGGACACGAATAGAGGGGAACTTGAGGGACATAGAGCCCCAGGGAACCGAAGAAATGCCGATGATTTCCCTTTGCCAAGACCAAGAGAGCACACGAGGACCTTGAGACCAACTCAATTGGTGAAGTCCATGAAGAATTACTTCGATGGCACGGGTGACCCTTATGACCATGTGGTAGAGTTTAGGCAAGTCTTGAAAGCTGAACAGGTAGAGGACCTATTCACACAATATAATGCTTTTGGTCTAACCCTTAGGAACACTGCCCTTACGTGGTTTCAACCACTGAACGAGAGGCATTTCAAAAACATAGACCAGCTCTTAGAGGCATTTATCATTGAGTTTTCTAAGAGTGGAATCAGGCACAACACTTCCTCACTAATTCATAGCTTCAAACAAACACCTCAAGAGACGGTCAGACTAACTGGAAGAAGATTTAGGTAGTACCTGAAGAGATGCCCGATGCCGGAGTTACCCACACCAGCCAAACAAGTGGCCTTGTTCTTAGATGGATTGTTGAGCACCAAGCTCAGGTCATATGTGTATCTGAAGGACCCCAGAACGATAGAAGAATGTGTGCGCATGTGCATAGACATTGAGGACAATCTAGGTGAGGAATTAGAACTATCAAAAATCTATAAGGATTCTGATAGCTCTAGTAGCCTCACATCTGGTCAATCCACATCCATTGAGGAACTTGTAGAGAAGGTAGCTCAAAAACTAGGTGTCTCTAGCAAACAAATTCCGAGATTTGCCCCAGTTAAGCGGTGTTACACTTGTGGCGGTGACCATATGGCAAATGCATGTCCCATTATGGCCCAACCCCAGGCGAATCCTAGTAGCCAGTACTGCACCATAGAGCGCAGGTACACCAACCACACTGCACAAGACTGCCCATATAACAAACAAACTGTTAGGCAAAATTACCCTCAGCCATATCCACAACAGGGTAGATACCAGAATCAGTACCCACCACAACAATACAACAGACCACAGCAAACTTATCAGCCACCTTATCAAGGGCAACTGAGACCCCAGCCAGTGCTAGCACAACAACCACTTGCTCCTACTAATGTGATTCCGGTCAAGTATGCTGCTGCAGAAGAAAACCTGAATAGAGCGATAGTCCCAATAACACCATTAATCTCAGAAAGTGATCCCAGTGACCATAGCTTTGATTCTACACATGTTGATAGTCCCCAGGCTTACTACATGCAATCTCTTGAACATGGTGAGTCTTACTACAGTGAGGAACCGAGTGAACCTATTTGGGAGCCTGAATATGCTAATGTCATGTACACAAACCCCAACTCTAGACCTCAACCTAGGCAGATACGACCCCCTTTTCCTAGAGGACCTTGCTTCAGATACCAGGGTGATCACCTCATACGTGATTGCCCCATGCCTGCACCTACACAACCCCAATCAGTGACGATCCAAGGCTTTTGCCAGGAGTGCAGAAAGGAACATCTCTTACGAGATTGTCCCAAGAATCCCAGCAATATGCCAAAAATCACTCCGATTAATGTTATTGGGTTAGTGGTCAATTCCACAGGAAGTGTCACTTCCACTGCACCAGTGCAGGTAATCACTAGAGCTCAAGCATTGCAGCAAAACCAAGGGGTAAGCCAGGAAAAGAGCCCAGACGTTAGCGATACTGAGAGCCAAAATAAGAAGAGAACAAGAGCTTGGAGAGATAGCCGTGAACGTATGAAAAGGCAATGGGCAAAGGATGAGTGAACTTGAGGAAAGTCTACGAGAAACCAAGGACAAAATCATAGAGATCACATCTCAACCGCACTCTCACACATTCCCACCGCTACCATCCCCATCACCCTCCATCTCTCCACCATTTAATACACCCCACGTAACCCACCCACCACCCCGAGCAGGATCAGTATTAGCTGATCCCACTCCTGAAGACATAGACATGATGCTTAAAGCATATCAGGCCAGAATCCAAGAAGGGCCAAATGTAACGGATCATGACAAGTGCTACCCCAGAGTTGACCTAGAGATAGAAAGAACCAAGCTTTACGCGAAAATGGTCGCATTGGCTCAGACTATGTTTGAAGCCAGCCGCCTTTTCAATTACTCGGGCTCAGCCAAGACGCAATTACACTTGGATGAACTTCTAGAGAAGTTAGAGGGCATAATTGCAAGATCTGCCAAGGAAGAAAAAAATCAAGAAAGAGATAAAGCAAGCAAAAACATGACCCATCCCCCACCGAAAGCTTATGTGCCCAATTCCATTGAACCAGACAACCCCCCCTCCCTAGAAAGAATAGAGAATCTAATTGCACAATCACAAAAGGAGCCCGCCCCTCAACACCATGACAAGGCTAGTGAAAGAGCAGGTCTTCCTACCCAGAAAGCCTATGTGCCTGAGGCCTACGTGCCTAACTCTACGGAGCCAGACACCTCTTCTTCTATGAATCAATACACACCAGAATTCTTGCGAGAGATTCAAGAAGAGAAATGGGCTAAAGAGAGTGAAGTTCCTCCTCCCATTTAACTTGTGGATGACACACACGATCAATTCCCACAAGACCTTCCTTCCCTTTATGGAGAGCAGGAGAGTGCCCAATCTCAAGAAAGATTAGACTTCGAGTCTAATTCTTTACAAGAACTACCCCATTTCACAGGCCCATGGGAAGGAAAGTCCACCTGTATGAGAGCACCTACAGTCATGGTAAGAAACGAAGATTCAGACATACCTAGGAACACAGAGGTAGTGAAGAACACCAAAGTGTAGTGCAATCTCACTTTGGAAGAGCTGCTTAAGGTTAGACCAGAAGTGTGGAAACATGTAGCCAATCAAGTGCCCGAGATAGCAAAACCTCGTTCCCAGGTAGGATCCCAGAGAACAGTGCCAGAAATACCCTTAGACAAGATAGGAGACATGAGTGAGGGCGAAGAGGGAAACACATATCTCCCCATCACTCATCAGGGATACACAACCAAGGCCATCTTGGACTCAGGTGTAGGAGTTGCAATTGTTACCACTTCCTTATGGAAACGATGGGGCAAGCCAGCTCTCAGGCCAATGAGAATGAAATTGCAGATGGCTGACGGGCACATAGAAAGACCCTTAGGACTACTCGAGGGGATAACTCTCACTACTTGTGGTGTAGAGTTTGAGCACACATTTGCTATGTGTGACTTTAGCAAAAATCAAGCCTATGAGATGATTTTGGGAAGACCATTTATGCGGAAGTTGCAAGTGGTACAGGATTGGGGAACCAATTCCTTGTATTTGCAGCACTTAGATGTTACAACCAAAGTGAATCTCAAAGATTACTCTCATAGAGATGTCCCTCCTATCCAATGGAACCCCATCCATAGAGCCAAAGATGATACAGAATCGGTGCATTCCATAGGATCAGGATCCTCATGGATGCATGAAGACACCCACTTATGGATGTGCAAAGTAGCAGTAGCAGAAGAGAAGAGAGAAGAAGCCAGAGAGATAGGTGCAAAAGAAACACATAGATCAATTCAAGACCCAGCCTATGCACCTGTAGTGTTTCCCGGTGAAGAGTTTGAACCTCACGGCTGGGCAGAAATCCTAGCAACAATGGATGTAGCCATCAATGAGGAACAATGGACACCCCACTGTGATGAGGATGGCTATGACATTTCAGTCTTCTCCATAGAGCCAATCATGGGAGAGGCAGTGTTAGAAGAGTGTGAACCTAGCCCTGATGCATTTGAGGATGCAAGTGACTCTGATCTAGAGTCAATCATTATGGACACACCCTTTGCATCAGAGGAAGAATACTTCTATGAAGTAGAATTTCAACCCCAGAGGCATGGAGAGCTTACAAATGAGGTAAGACTAGCCACACATGTGACCCTGAAGGAAGAAGGAAAGAAAAGAAAGAAGAGAGAAGTCACACAAACAGAGGAAGAATCTTTGTTTGAGGTCCCAGAAAATTTTAAGAAGTATGAGATAGATGACAGAAGAGTTATGATAAGAATGCCTAAACGGGAGGCACAATCAGGAGCGGCCTATGATAACAAAGAAACCACCAAGAAAATAGTAGTAGCCCTAGAAGAAGGAGAAGAGAGATGCACATACATAGGCCATGACCTGACAGAAGAGGAAGAACAAGAGCTAATAGCCTTGCTAAGAGAGTACAGAGATGTATTCGCTTGGAGTTACAAGGATTTGAAAGGAGTGGACCCTGACATATGCTCACACACTATCCCCATGACATCAGATGCCAAACCCTCTAAGCAAAAGCCATACACATACAATGATAACTATGCTGCCAAGATCAAAGAAGAGATAGATAGGCTGGTTGAAGCTGGATTTATCTATGAAATTGAGCACACTGAGTGGGTATCCCCCATTGTAGTGGTGCCCAAGAAAAACGGAAAGCTACGTGTGTGCATTAACTTGAAGAAGGTTAATGCAGCCACAATTCGAGATAACTATCCGCTTCCTATTACAGAGCATCTCTTAGAAAGAGTAGCAGGCAAGGAAGTGTACAGCTTCCTTGATGGATTTTCGGGCTACAATCAAGTAGCCATAGCTCCTGAAGATCAGCATAAGACGGCTTTTGCCACTGAATGGGGCATTTTTGCCTTTAGAGTAATGCCATTTGGGCTTACCAACGCACCAGCTACCTTCCAGAGGCTGATGTGCCATGTATTTAAAGAGTTCCTGAGGAAGAACTTAGAAGTCTATGTTGATGATCTTTGTGCTCATTCCAACATTAGACAAACCCATATTCCTGAACTCAGACAAATCTTTGACAAATGTAGAGAATATCAAGTCTTCCTAAACCCAGAAAAGTGCGTCTTTATGGTCAGGCAAGGCAAGATTCTAGGACACATAGTGTCAAAGAATGGCATATCCACTGATGAAGAGAAAGTGAGAGCCATAGCAGAGCTACCTAGGCCAAGGAATGTCAAGGAAGTACAAGCTTTCATGGGGCATTGTGGTTACTACCGACGGTTCATTCATATGTATGCTGTCATTGCAAAGCCCATGTATGGACTTCTGACTAACTTTGAGTGGACTGATGAATGTGAGAATTCCTTCAATGAGCTTAAACGGCGATTATGTTCAGCACCAATCTTAACCACACCAGATTGGAATAAGCCTTTCCATGTTCATGTGGATGCTTCCAATTATGCTATTGGATGTGTACTCGCACAACCTACTGGTGAAGGTAATATGGATCTCCCAATTGCCTATCCCAGTAGACAATTGAATGCAGCTGAACGAAATTATACCACTACGGAGAGAGAAGGACTAGGCATGGTATATGCAGTTAAGAAATTTTGACACTATTTGCTTGCAAATAAGTTTAAATTTTTTACTGATCATCAGGCATTGCTATACCTCGTAAACAAGCCATGCAATACAGGAAGATTAGTAAGATGGTTTCTCTTGCTAATGGAATATGATTTTGAGGTTGTGGTAAGGAAAGGGAAGACTCATTTGAGAGCAGATCACCTTTCTAGGCTCACATCGGGAGAAGCCCCACAAGGAGTGTCAGATGACCTTCCTGATGCTTACTTGTTTAATTTGGAAGTGGTGCCGCAGTGGGCTAAGCCATTGGTACCAGTGTTGACATACGGACCTAACCACCTAGTAATAAACACGCAGGATAGAGAGGTAGTAAAAGCCCAAAAGTATCACATCATGGCAGTAAGTATGTACAAGCACACAGACCAAGGGATCTTGGCTTGTTGTGTAGAAGAGGATGAGTACACTAAATGGTTGCACTTAGCACATGTAGGTGCATTAGAGCAACACTACTCAAAGCAACGAACCTTACAGACACTAAGGAGACTCGGAGTGCATTAGCCGACTATGGAGGCTGATGTCCAAAAGTTGTGCAAGGAATGCCCAATCTGCTGCACTAAACCACTTGTGGAACATGCCACTCTTTATCAAGTGTCCATAGTGCCAGATTGGAGTGAACCTCTAGTATCCTTCTTAAGGACAATAACATTCCCTCTAGACATGACTCTGGCTAGGCAAAGGAGTTTAGAACAAGAAGCCCACGATTATTCACTCATTGGTGACAATCTATACAAGCGTGGTAAAGATGGTTACCTGAGACTATGTGTCCATGAGAGTGAATATCTCAAAATCTTGGATACTGCTCACCAAGGTGTAGCAGGGGGACACTTTGGACCAGATCGGGTAATCAAGGCAATACTATTTGCAGGCTTTTGGTGGCCAACCCTTCACATGGATGCACATACCTATGTGAAACGGTGTGATGTTTGTCAGAGAACTCAGTACCCTATACGCAAGGATGAGATGCCACTGAAGCCTATGATGGGCGGACGTGCGTTCTCTAAATGGGGAATAGACTTTGTTGGTCCTATTAATCCCCCAGCTAAGGGTTCACATGCTGAATATATCATTGTGGCCACAGACTATCTAACCAAGTGGGTAGAAGCGAAAGCTACTACAAAAAATGATGCTCAAACAACAACAAAGTTCTTATTTGAAAATGTATTCACGAGGTACGGATTGCCAATAGAGTTGGTGAGTGATAGAGGCACACACTTCTTGAATGAAGTCATAGAAAACCTTCTCCAAGAATTCTTGGTGATACATAAGAAATCGGCCCCCTATCATCCACAAGCTAATGGCCAGGTTGAGAGCACTAATAAGATCTTATGCAATGTGCTGACTAAACTAGTGAACAATAAACGCTCTGATTGGGACAAACAGCTACACCATGCTGTTTGGGCATACCGGGTTGCCTATAAAACAGTACTCCAAGCCACCCCCTTTCAGATGGTATTTGGCCAAAATGCTGTGCTACCCCTGGACTTTTTGATACCTACATTGAAGGTAGCACAAGAGCATGACTGGACATGCCATGAACTCTCCTCTCGAATCTTTGATCTTGAACGTCTAGGCGAAACACGTTTGAGAGCTGCAGCAGGAATCTATGCAGCGAAGAAGAGGCAAAAGGCATATTTTGATACACATGTGAAGGATAAAGGCTTGAAAGCAGGCGACCTAGTCCTAGTCTACACATTGAAGCAGCATGCACGAAAATTAGAGAAAAGAGGTTACGGGCCAATAATTCTCAATAGAATCTCCACAAGTGGCGCAGTTCAACTAGCCACTTTAGAGGGCGATATTCTACCAAGTTACATAAGTGGATGCAGAGTCAAGTTATATCAGGAACCCCTCACTGAAGAGATGCTAAATCGACTCAACACTGCCAAGAAACGTAAAGAAGAAGAGAAACGAATTAGAGAAGAAGCATAGGCAGAAGCTTTAGAACGCATCCGACGAATGAAATTGAGGAGACAAGGTAGAGACCCGCCTATGCTTGACACTCAAGAATCTGTAGGCTATCCTATGGCCATGTGCGAGACTTCAGGTGGGCATTCCCATAGAATAATCGTCCGACGGCCTTTTGTAACCCTAGGAGTAGGACAAGGGAAGGGTGCAAAGATTGTAAGAGCTTTGATTGACTCAGGTGCATCCACTAGTGCTGTCAAGTTGTCTTACAGTCAAGAATTGAAATTAACTGTCGATCCTATAGAAGCATACCTCATAGGATTGGGAGGTGTGGAAACCCCTTGCATGGGCGAGGTGGATCTTCCCATCTCCATTCAAGACGAAGTGATGACAGTCAAAGTACTAGTGTGTCAAGATGAGGACCTCACTGAGCCTCTTGTCTTGGGTCAGGACTGGATCTATGATCATGCAGTCAACCTCAACCTAAGAAGTGGACTTCTTCAGGTATGGGCAGATCATAGCCGAATTACAGTTGAATTGGAAAATGAGGCACTCAAGGAACTAGGCAAGGCACAAACTCCTGGTCCTTCCAGGGGCGCACATGAAGTTGACAATGCTATTTTTGTCCAAAACTGTATGATGCAGAAAGAGACTAATCTCAACAACGGAGCCAGGGAGAGGATGGAACTCCCTTCTTTTCCAAAGACCAGAAGGTTGCAACACCCCAAGGCAGATCAAATACAGAAGAAGCAGAACACTACCGATACTAAATGCCAAAAAAAGGAGCAAAGCAGATTGTTTCAGCCATGGAAGCAAGTATGGAGGCGAAAAGGCGAATACCCTGTTCAGACTAGGCCGACCCCACGGCCAAAACCTCTTATTAGTAGTCAACAACATGACACTAATGAGAAGTCCTTCATTAATTCTTCTGCGAAGGTGAAGTCTATTTGGGTACCCAAGAAGTCAATGAAGGCCAGCCCACAATCACGACAAATCTGGGTGCCTAAGGCTTGCTTGCGGGCTCAAATAGCTACACCAAAGCCGAACCAGTACAACATGTTTCACCCACTCGAACATCTGAGGCCCAGTCTCACACATCACGCACGGACACATATTCTTCCATGAGCACTAGTAGAATCACTTGTAAATGGGTCCCTAAAAAGCCTCATCTTCAAGCAGATACCCCTATCAAACTCTTCAGAGTCTCAACAAAATCAAAATCAAAGCCCATCCACTGCATTTGGCAACCTAAAACTTGTAATAAACCCCCGGACCCCAGTTGTAAATCCATGCCCACCTACTAACTACGTCACTCTCACACTACATCATTCCACTTAGTTCTTAGGTCCAACCAATTCCTAACTACACACACAAGCACTGAGCACTTATTAACCTACTAATCTCTCCCGAACCTCATGATAATGTTGTAATGGGGACAAAAACGGTTCTAACTTGTCCTTTACAATGTTAACACATGTTTCTATATTCTCACAGAATCAGGAGGCAAGAAGTAACATGGCAGAAGCGACAGGTCCGAGCTCACAAGTAGGAATACTTACTGCAGGAATCGATGTGGATAGTCTACCTGTGGATGTGCCACCAACTGAACGACCTGTGGAGCTGCAACACCTTCAGCAGATCCCGGTACCGGATCCACCCACAGGGATCACAGAAAGAGTCCATGCCAATTCTCATTGGTTCAATGGCATGCCAGGTCCATTAGGAGAGGCCAAGTATATATGGGAGTCTAAGTGCGAGTATGACAGATCATGGGTTCAATTCCAATTTTTCTCCAAGGAGTTTGAGACTCTACAGAACACCGAGGATCTCCAGACCATATGGCAACGTGCAGGGCTAGCAGAATACTTTGAAGCACCACTACCTAAACCGGATCTCCTCCGATGCTATTATTTGGTCTCCACATTACAAGCTAATGAAGAAAAGAACAAACCAGGATCATTTGTTCTTCCTTCCTTGCTGGGCAACAACGAGTTGAAGAGGTTTGAACTTACTGTGGAGTTGGTGAGCGCTGCTTTGAATATGCACGGCACACATGTACCTTCTGAGAAGGATGCTCTTGTTCTTACTAACATGAAGGATAGGAAACTATTGAAGCTTAAAGACATGGCAGCACTCACACCAAACGTGTCCATCCCTCTCCGTATGTGCATGCAACATTTTGCTTTCCCCGGCCAAGACCGCTTCACACAACCACACAAAAGAATCTGGTTCGCTCTCTACTTAGCGGAGGCAGGTGCGTTACCAATTAAGCTGTCGGTATGGATTATAGATCAATTGTATGAAGCAAATAAAAGGTCTTCTAGGAAATTAGTGGTGAACGGTTGCTGTGCAATCACACACATTATTTACCGGTGCCTAGCATACGATGTTCCCATTGAACGTGCCTTAACTTGGGCACAAGAAGAAGCTCAAGACGTCCACACATCAATCCAAGCGCATGAGGGGTGCAATCCCTTGTGTCCAGACAAGGGAAGTTCTGACTACTCCTGAAGTATCGCCACGAAGGGAGACCACTGTACCTCCCTTTACCATTAGGATACCCAGGTCTGGATCTGAAACTACGACACAAGCTACCCCTTCAGCTCCGCCTGCTCCATCTGAATTTGAATTTGCTACAACTGGAGATGCTGAAGGAATGGATCCTCAGGACTTCGAAGCATTCTTACAAAGTACACAACTCTCTGATGTAGAGTATTATTCAGATGCAGAAGAACAAGGAACATCTTCACAAAGAAGAAGAAAATCTACAGACGACCGCCATGTACATTGGAGTGACGCCTAGCAAGGTCAACAACAAGGACACCTAGAAGAAGAAGGAGCATATGAAGAGGAGACCACTGAAGCCCCAGCCTATACAGCAGAACTCCGAAGGCTGTATCAAATTATGGAACGAGTGCGATCGCAACAACTGCTCACCGAACAGAGCAGTAGAGTACTCATGACTCAGCTGTTGGAAGAAGCAGGAGTTGACTCAGAATATAGTGAAGGTCTCTTATTGATGGCAGAAACATATGGGGTAGTAGAAGCAATGCGGACCGCCATTAGGAGGTCTCCAGTTCAATATGATCCACGAAGATTCCAGACACGACCACGCTCAGGTAAGAATATCCAGATCCCCATTACAACGGTAGAAGGGCCAATTATTACATCCGAACCCATCAGGACAACCTCCCAAGCAACAAAAAGTGCTAGCCAAGAGCACCCAGTCACCCATGAGGAATCCACCGAGCCACTACCACCCACACCCCCACCATCGCCTCCTAGAGCAGAAACCGTGGAAATCACCTCGACCACTCAACCCACCGAACCAACCTTCATCTTCCGTACTCCCATCTCTAGTTCAACCCTATTCTCCACCTCTGATAACCCAATCTATGAAGCAACCCCCATCACTACACAATCCACCGAATCGCTCATAGAGCCTGCCCTAGGACAACCATCCCCCATGCCCTCAGCCATAGGTCATCCTGACCCTAGATCCATATTCATGGGTTTCCCTGCCACCACGCCACCCTTCATGCCCTCCTCAACTCTACAACCTCAACCCCCGACCTCCATCTCTCCACTTCTCCAATCCCTCCATAACTTCCTTGCTAGAACTTTTCAACCCAGGTCTCAACCATTCCCTTTATTTTCAGCTCCCCACCCCACTTCTCATCTATTCACCACTTTCACACACACACCACCTACCATTCCACTGTATATGGTAGACGCCACACTCGCACCCACTCCTGAAAGTATGGACATTTCACCACCCACGGCACGTCCCCCTCCCCCCACGCTTCCACCTCCTCCCATTCCCCCTCCACCAATTTCACCCACACACACGTCTTCAATAGACACATCATCCACTCTTCCCCTTCCTCAATTCCCTTCCCATGCATCTTCCATTGTAAACACCACCCCCTCATCTATAGGAAATGCATTGGACACCATGCTAGCTTGTATATCAAACTTAAGGACAGATTACAATCAGCTCCAGCAACAGAATGAACGCCTGCAAGAGCACTCGGAGACACTACAACACCGCCTTGCTGCACTAGAGGAGGAAAATGCTCGCCTCCACACACAATTCCAAACTCTCCAAGAGGCTCATAGCATATTGGAGGTACAATTACAGAACACAGATCAGGAAGCAATACAAGTGGTAGAAGGTCACCTACGGACACAGCTGGAACGCAATTCAAAGCTTCAGCGAAATATGGCCCTACTCAAGCGACATCTTGCTGCCGCTCATGAAGAGAATCGACGCCTGCAATTACAAAATCAAGAAAACCTAGAAGCAGCTATCGAAAGCACACGTGGGGCACCCATCAGCCCATCAAAATTTCAAGCAGTGACCCCTGACAATATCAAGATCATATTGGAAGACTATGCCATGCTGCTTAAAGCACATGACTTGCTATCAGAGGAACTGGGTCACCTAAAGCAGAAACACCAAAAAGAAACAACAGCAGCCTCTCAAACCACCTCCTCCGCGGCTTCACTTCTCACAGACTCAGAGGCCTTAAAAGATCTCCAGAAACAGGTCACCGAATTGCAAGCACGTCTACTACAATATGAGAGACCACCTTCCCCTCCAGAGGCTCCCACCGACGAAGAAGTAGTACAAATTCCTGTGGAACAGACATTTGAAGAAGAATACGACCCACAACCCTTCCCAGGAGGCCAACAAACGGACGAAGCTCAGGACACATTCGAAGCACCACGGCCTCCATGGCTACGTCAAGTGGAGGAAATCGGGAGTTCTCACGACGAGCGCACAGTAGTGCAAAATCAGGCCATGAGGGTCATAGAGGAAACTGTGCTACAATCTGCTTACTTCAAGAACCTGTCATCGAGACGCCTTATCCTCTCATCTAAACTCCAATACAGGCCTTATTATATTATCCTGGCTGATTATAATGCAGAAATACAGAGAGTCACGGGTCAGATTCCTACCTTTGCTACCCAATTTCAACCCGAAGACCTTCCTCCAGAGGCGCAAAAAGGGAAAATTCGTCAACCCACCTGGCGACAGAAACTTCTAGAGACATATCCAAAAATGCTACGCACATGGAACAATGCACCTTTACATCTCCTATACAATCCATGCTACGGTCCAGTTCCACACCGCAGGTCTTGGAAGGCATTCAATATCAAAGTGCAGAACAACGCGCAATGCAAGGAATGGCTAAACTACCCGTACATTGCGCCACCACAGGGACCACCGTCGGTAGCATACATGATGGGAACAATTCGCCATTGGATGCCGCGATTGAAGCCCATGCCAGATGTAGCAGCTCAAATGATGCTTAAAATTTTAGATATGATGCAGGTAGTCCTGAAAACTTTTAGAAATGCAGCCGCACCACAGGTACGTCTCCCGGGGTTTACCAATGGAAATTATGATTTGGTGTATGACATGAGCACCACCCTCAGTATTCGTGTGGCTTATGCCTGGCATGCACGCATCAAATACCTCCCTGCATGTTACAAACAGACCTTCGAAGAAATGTTCAGATCAGGTTTCTGGGAGTATCACTCGGAGATCTTCGCACCGAAGCCAACACACCTGCTCCATCTCTTTGCTTGTGAACAAGCAATGTACTCTGAGTACTACACCACCCCGCAACCAGAGGTCCCTGGCACAATAAATTGGGATGCATTGGAAGCTGATCTAGCAAGAGGCTTAAGGATAGGAGAACACGAACTTGCCACCAATGTCATCCAATACTATATCGACCACCCGATAGAACAGAGGTCTGTCAGGGGCGACAGACGCTAGGAAGGGGGGCGTGTTGGCATACAAGTCAGATGAAGAGCATACTAGCACAACGGAGGAGTCATGCACAATACGGCAACAAGGCCCAATCTTTTTTTCCATGGACCATTTACAACTCAAGTGATTTTAATCACTACACAAACATTGTAAATTCTGTTTTTGGTAGAATAGACTCCATTTTGTGCAAGCCGAGGAGTCCTCGAGCTTGAGGAGTATTAGAACTAGCTACATATCAATTTTCATAATTTTTAGACTCTGTTTGAGCCCTCAAATAGGCTCTAGAACCTAATTTTTAACTAGGCCGGACACTAGGTCTGGACAAGACCAAAGCTAGTTAGAAAACTATAAAAAGAGCTAGAGAGCTCATTTTTGAGGGTAGATTGTTTGTGAATTGGGCTTATGTAAGAGACTTTTTGACTAATGCAAAGAACTCCATTGTTCCTCTCCTTGTTCTTGCCTTGTGTGCATGTGTGTGTGTATGTGTGTGCATGCTTGTGTGCTTCTCACTCACACACTTGTGCCTTCACTTGCTCATAGTCTTCATACTAGTCCTCACGTCTCCACGGATTGAGAATTATGAGGTGAATCTTCTCACGTTGGTACTCACCATTGTGCTAGAGTGACAACTTCTATGAAGTAGAATTTCAACCTCAGAGACATGGAGAGCTCACCAATGACGTAAGGTTAACCACATAAGTGACCCCTAAGGATGAAGGAAAGAAAAGAAAGAAGAGAGAAGTCACACGAGAAGAGGAAGAATCCTTGTTTGAGGTCCCCGAGAATTTCAAAAAGTATGAGATAGACGACAGGAGAGTCATGATAAGTATGCCTAAACGAGAGGCACAATCAGGAGAGGCCTATGATAACAAAGAAACCACCAAGAAAATAGTGGTAGCCCTAGAAGAAGGAGAGGAGAGATGCACTTACATAGGACATGACCTGACGGAAGAAGAAGAGCGCGAATTGATAACCTTGCTAAGAGAATAAAGAGATGTATTCACTTGGAGCTACAAGGACCTGAAAGGTGTAGACCCTGACATATGCTCACACACCATTCCCATGACCGCAGATGCCAAACCATCCAAGCAAAAGTCATACACTTATAACGATAACTACGCTGCTAAGATCAAAGAGGAGATAGATAGACTGGTAGAAGCTGTATTCATCTATGAAATTGAGCACACTGAGTGGGTATCCCCCATCATAGTGGTGCCCAAGAAGAATGGAAAACTACGCGTGTGCATTAACTTGAAGAAGGTTAATGCAGCCACTATTCGAGACAACTATCCGCTTCCTATCACTGAGCATCTGCTAGAAAGAGTAGCAGGCAAGGAAGTATACAGCTTCCTTGATGGATTTTCGGGCTACAATCAAGTAGCCATAGCTCCAGAAGGTCAGCATAAGACAGCTTTTGCCACAGAGTGGGACATATTTGACTTTAGAGTAATGCCATTTGGGCTTACCACTGCTCTTGTAACTTTCCAAAGATTGATGTGTCACGTGTTTAAAGAGTTCTTGAGGAAGAATTTAGAGGTCTATGTTGATGATCTCTGTGCTCATTCCAACATTAGATAGACACATATACCAGAACTCAGGCAAATCTTTGACAAATGTAGAGAATATCAAGTCTGCCTGAACCCAAAAAAGTGCGTTTTCATGGTCAGGCAAGGCAAGATTCTAGGACACATAGTGTCAAAGAATGGCATATCCACTGATGAAGAGAAAGTAAGAGCCATAGAAGAGTTGCCTAGGCCAAAGAATGTCAAGGAAGTACAAGCTTTCATGGGGCATTGTGGCTATTACCGACGCTTTATACACATGTACGCCATCATTGCCAAGCCACTGTACGGACTTTTGACCAACTTTGAGTGGACTGATGAATGTGAAATCTCTTTCAACAAGCTCAAAAGAAGATTGTGTTCAGCACCAATCTTGACCACACCAGATTGGAATAAGCCCTTCCATGTTCATGTGGATGCATCCAATTATGCCATTGGATGTGTGCTTGCACAAACTACGGGCGAAGGTAATATGGATCTTCCAATTGCCTATGTTAGTAGACTGTTGAATGCAGTTGAACGAAATTATACCACCACTGAACGAGAGGGATTAGGCATGGTATATGCAGTTAAAAAGTTTAGACACTATTTGCTTGCAAATAAGTTTAAATTTTTTACTGATCATCAAGCACTGTTGTACTTGGTAAACAAGCCATGCAATACAGGTAGATTAGTAAGATGGTTTCTCTTACTAATGGAATACGACTTTGAGGTTGTGGTAAGGAAAGGTAAGACTCACTTGAGAGCAGACCACCTCTCAAGACGCACATCTGGAGAAGCCGCACAAGGAGTATCAGATGACCTTCCTGATGCTTACTTGTTTAATTTGGAAGTTGTACCTCAGTGGGCTAAGCCATTAGTGCCAGTATTGACATACGGGCCTAACCACCCAGTCATAAACACTCAAGATAAGGAGGTAGTAAAAGCCCAAAAGTACCATATCATGGCAGGAAGCATGTACAAACAAATAGATCAAGGGATACTGGCTTGTTGTGTGGAAGAGGACGAGTACGCAAAATGGTTGCAATCAGCACATGTAGGTGCATTAGAGCAACACCATTCGAGGCAAAGGACTTTGCAAACACTAAGGAGACTCGGAGTGCATTGGCCTACTATGGAAGCTGATGTACATAAGATGTGTAAAGAATGCTCAATCTGCTGCACTAAAGCACCCGTGGAACATGCCACTCTCTATCAAGTGTCCATCGTGCCGGATTGGAGTGAACCACTAGTAGCCTTCCTTAGGACGAAAACATTCCCACCAGATATGACATTGGCCAGACAAAGAAATCTAGAACAAGAAGCCCTAGACTGCTCACTTATTGGTGATAATCTATACAAGCGGGGTAAAGATGGTTATCTCAGATTATGTGTCCATGAGAGTGAATATCTTAAGATCTTGGAAACTGCTCACCAAGGTGTGGCAGGAGGACATTTTGGACCAGATCGGGTGATCAAAGCAATCCTTTTTGCAGGCTTGTGGTGGCCGACCCTTCACATGGATGCACATACCTATGTGAAGAGGTGTGATGTCTGTCAGCGAACTCAGTATCCTATACGCAAAGATGAGATGCCACTGAAACCTATGATGGGTGGATGTGCATTCTCTAAATGGGGAATATACTTTGTAGGTCTTATTGATCCCCCAGCTAAGGGTTCCCATGCTGAGTATATCATTGTGGCCATAGACTATCTAACCAAGTGGATAGAAGCAAAAGATGCTCAAACGACAACTAAGTTCTTATTTGAGAATGTATTCATGAGATACGGGCTACCTATAGAGCTAGTCAATGATAGAGGGACTCACTTCTTGAATGAAGTTATTGAAAATCTTCTCCAAGAATTCTTGGTAGTACATAAGAAGTCTGCCCCCTATCACCCACAAGCTAATGGCCAGGCTGAGAGCACAAATAAGATCCTATGCAATGTGTTGACTAAATTGGTAAATAATAAATGCTCTGATTGGGACAAACCGCTACACCATGCTGTTTGGGCATACAAAGTTTCCTATAAAACGGTACTCCAAGCCACACCCTTTCAGATGGTATTTGGCCAAAATGCGGTGCTACCTTTGGACTTCTTGATTTCTACATTGAGAATAGCACAGGAGCATGAGTGGACGGGCCATGAGCTCTCCTCTAGGATTCTTGACCTTGAGCGATTAGGAGAAACAAGACTGAGGGCTGCCGCAGGAATATATGCAGCTAAGAAATGACAGAAGGCGTACTTCGATGCCCATGTTAAGGATAAAGGATTGAAGGCCGGAGACTTAGTTTTGGTATATACTCTGAAGCAACATGCGAGAAAATTAGAGAAGAGAGGCTATGGACCTATGATCATAAATAGGATCTCGACTAGTGGAGCAGTCCAATTAGCCACACTTGAAGGTGATATTCTCCCTAGCTACATAAGCGGATGCAGAGTCAAGTTATATCAAGAACCTCTCATTGAGGAAATGCTCAATCGACTCAACACTGCCAAGAAACGTAAAGAAGAGGAAAAACGAGTTCGAGAAGAAGCACAGGCAGAAGCCTTGGAACGCATCCGAAAAATGAAGATGAGAAGACAAGGACGAGATCAGCCAAGGACAGATGACTATGCGAACCCAGGATATCATATGGCTATGTGTGAAGTCTCAAGTGTAAGCCCCCATAGAATAGTTGACCGACGTCCTTTTGTAACCTTGGAGATAGGACAAGGAAAGAGTGCAAGGACTGCACGGGCCTTGATTGACTCAGGTGCAGCCACTAGTGCCGTTAAACTTTCTTACTGTCGAGAGTTGAAATTAAATGTCAATCCTATAGAAGCATATCTCATAGGATTGGGAGGTGTGGAAACCCCTTGCATGGGCGAGGTGGAACTCCCCCTCTACATTCAAGATGTTCTAATGATAGTTAAAGTACTAGTGTGTCAAGATGAGGATCTCACTGAACCTCTTGTCTTGGGTCAAGACTGGATCTATGACCATGTAGTAAACCTAAACCTAAGAAGTGGACTTCTTTAGGTATGGGTAAATCAGAGTCGAATTACAGTTGAAATAGACAACGGCGCACTCAAGGAACTAGGAAAGGCACAAGCTCCTGGTCCTTCCAGGGGTACACATGAAGTTGATAATGCTATTCTTGTCCAAAACTATGTGATGCAGAGGGATGATTGTCTCAACAAAGAAGTTAAGGGTACAACGGAACTCCCTTCTTTTCCAAAAGCCACAGGGATGCAGCAACCAAAGGCGGATCAAATGCAGAAGAAGCAGACGACTTGTGCTCGAGGCACAAAGAAAATACGACGCACGGTGTCTCAACCACCAAAACAAGTGTGGGTACGGAAGAGCGAGCATCCTATTGCGGTCCAGCCACAACAACTGGCTCAACTTTCTATTAGTGATCAACGACACGACACTAATAAGAAGTCCTCCAAAAATCCTTCTGTGAAAGTGAAATCTATCTGGGTACCCAAGAAGTCGATGAAGGCTGGCCCACAATCAAGACAAATTTGGGTGCCTAAGGCTTGCTTGCGGGCTCAACTAGCCACACACAAATCGCACCATGTACAACAGGGTTCACTTACTCAAAGAGCCGATTCCCACTCTCAGTCAATACACACAAACACATATTCACACATGAGCACGAGTGGAATCACTTGCAAATGGGCCCCTATAAAGCCTCATTTCCAAGCAGACACCCTCATAAAGCCCTCCAGAGTCTTCACGAAACCAAAACATAAAGTCATTCACTGTGTTTGGCAGCCAAAAGCTTGTAATAGAGTTGAACTTGTATGAGCATTTTGAAAGTAATCTAAAAGAACTCCATTGTCCTCCTCTTTGTTCTTGCTCTGTGTGCACGTGTGTGTGTATGTGTGTGCATGTTTGTGTGCTTCTCACTCACTCACTTGTGCCTTCACTTGCTCGAGGTCATCATACCATCCTCACGTCTTCCCGGATTGACATTAAAGGAGGTGCTACTCATCACTGAGTTACACCAAATTTTGCACCGTTGCCGGGGATCCCATTTGTACATTCCCCGATCCCATTTGTACATTCCTCTCCACCTACTAACTGCATCTGTTCACTTAGCTCATAGGATTAACAACACACACAATCATCGAGCACTCACTGATTGACTAACTCATCATTCACCTCATGTTAATGTTGTAATGGGGACAGAATTTGTTCTACCTTGTCCTTTACAATGTTCTCACAGAACTAGCAAGCAAGCTGTAACATGGCAGAAACCTGAGGCACCAGCTCCCAGGCAGGGTCTAGCGCCCAGATAGTGGACATCGAAACCCTCCTTCTGGAACCACAACTCACTAAGAGACCTCAAGAACTTAGATCTGTGCATGTGCTTCCTATTCAGGACCCGCCTCAGGGGCACACTTCTCAAGTGGGGAAGCATGCACATTGGTTCAGTGATGTCGCAGGGCCATTGGGAGACGACACCTACTTTTGGGAGGTAGAGCTTGAGTTTAATGGCAAATGGGGACGATATCATTTCTTCACCCGCGAATTTGAGCAATATCAGAATGCAGAAGTGATGTGATCAGTATGGACCAAAGCGGGCTTGGATGGCTATTTTCGGGGACATTTACCTAAGCCAAATTTCCTGCGCTGTTCCTACTTTATCAGTACCATCACCCCTAGCAGGGCTAAAGGAGGTGATAGTACCTTCGTGCTACCCTCATTAACACCAGGCCACGAGCTCAAAAGATTCAAACTGACCCTCAACCTAGTACGAGAAGCATTAAACATGCAAGGTATGCATATCCCCACTGAGAAGGAAACAATGATCCCAGGCAGGATGAAGCAAAAGGATCTCAACAAATTGAAGGACATGGTAGCAATGACACCAACCATCGCTCTCCACCTACGGACGATCATGCAGCACTTCACTTTCCCCGCCCAAGAATGCTTCACAATGCCACCAAAAAAGATCTGGTTCAGCTTGTACTTGGCAGAGACAGAGAATCTCACCATCAACATGCCACACTTGATCATCGATCAAATTCACCTAGCCCATCAACGATGGAATAAGAAACAGAAGAATGTGCTTCATGGATGCTGTGCTCTGACAAAAATAATTTATAGGTGCTTAACGTACGACGTGCCCATTCAAAGAGCACTAGTATGGTCCAGGGCCCAAGAATTCCAAAGACGGCTGTCAACGGCAGGTCCTCCATCGAAGAAGATGAGAGGGGGAGTTCAATTACCATGTGCCCAAGTAAGGGGAGCCACCACCACACCAGAGGTGACCCCTCCACAAACGTGACGTGCCCGAACATTTACCATTCGTCTACCCAGACCAAGTGCAGAAGGACCCAATCTGGTGTTCCCTTCGATTCCATCAGACTTGGAGTTCCCACAAGGCTACACCCTAGCCGATTTGACAGATGAAGAAATTGCTCGCATGATCAATGAGTCTAACCTGGAGACAGACACAGAGCAGACCCAAGGACCACAACCCACTACTACAACTTCAGCCCCGACCCAACCGGAAGTAGTAGAAGTAGAAGAGGATGAAGAAGAGACAGAAGAAGAAGAAGAAGCAAACGAGGAGTATGATCAAGAATATGAAGAACTTTCAAAACTAGCAAGTGCCCCAGCCTACTCGGCCCAAATAAAAAGATTGTATGAAACCATGAAGCGAGTCCAAGAACAACACAAACTGTCACTCAAAACAGGAAAGGTGCTCATGAGCCAAATGTTAGCCGAGGAAGGTGTGGATGACATGTTTATTGAATCAATGAACCTGCACGTAGACGCGATAGACTTAGATGAATCCGTTCATGCAGCCATGGCATATATTCATCGATTTGAGAAACGAGTGCCTACCCACCCCATGCGATCCGACAAGAAAATTCACATCAATGTATCAGAACCAGGAGATAACACACAAACAGAAGAACATCAGGCGGAACCACTCTCACCACACACCTCACCTCTCACTACACAACTCACCTCACCACATGGCACTACCACCCCTATTTCTGCCATTACCACATATGTCATGGGAATTCCTCTGTCTCCCGACATCCAATTCGGAGGAGTTACCATGCCCACTTTCACAACACTATTCACGAACATCACATCCACCCCACCCACTGTCCCCATCTACACAGTCACACACATGTTCGACACAATGGAAATGTCACCAGCCACAGCACCACTCCCTCCCCCCACACTGTTGAAGAATCACTCACGAATTTGACATATAGACAGACATAAAAGGAAAAGAAAGATAAAGAGAAGCGGAATCAAAATATTAAAAAAAACAAAAGCTTTAATGAAGGGACAAATTCACGACCGTTATGTACAGCGCAGAATCCTCCAGAATCAGAGTTTGATAGAGTTCGTTACACCGAATCAAACTGTACATAAAGAAGAGAACGTGCATAAGAGGAATAAGAGGGAGTGCGAAAAAGAACGTGCGTGAGTAGAGCGCAGTCTAAATAGAGCGCATATAGAGGTCAAGAAAAAAGAGAGAAGTTTTAGAAGACGCCAGAGATCGCGTATGTAGAGATGAATAAAAGAAACCTGAAATGTCAGGTATTCATCTGAGAGAGAGATGGTAAGAAGAAACTACGCAGTGTAGGAGAGTTTCCATAGCTTGAGCAAGAAGAGGCCAAGCTAGTTTGTACACATCTTCTCTAATAGAAAACACATGTTCATGTAGAAGTTTGCACGCACTGTTCGTATGTGAAGAACTCTAAGTATTTTCATATTACGGTATAAAGTTAGTTAACAATTATTTTCTCTGTAAATGTATTTTTCGGTCAGTTACAGTTTTCTCAGAAAACGTGTTTTCTGGTAGAACAACGAAGTTTATCTCACAGAATAAATTAAGGTTTTGTATGAGAGATAACTTATCTTATAGCTAGACATCTCTACTATCAGTTCGTCAAAGATTTCGGTGAAATAGATATGTACACACAGTACAAAGTCTGACCGGAAAGAGGCACTCTGAACTGGTGAAGTTTTTTCTCAAACTTCTGAAAGTGTTCATTCAGTGAAGGAAGTTCATGCATCACTTCCTTACTTCATGTATATTCACTTGAAGTAATTACAAAAAAAATAGGAGTGATTCCGGTAAGATTCCGGTATAATTACGGTGACAGTCTGGTGACATTCCGGTGAAGTTACAATGAATTTTTTAGTAAATTCAAAACGCAGTCTTATATGTTGAGTGACAGTAATTGTGCTGAGCTACTGCTGATTATAGAGGTGTTCTAATATCGCTCTAGCTTAGCATCTTTTCGGTGGCACGACGAATTTTGCAGGCTTAACAAGGTTCAAGCCTTTGCCGCGACGGCCATCAAGAAGTGATCTCAGAGTCGTGAGATCCTCAACATGTGGTATTAGAGCCGGTTAACCACACAAGTGGTTTTAGAACGAGAAAAATTGTGAAGAACAGAAAGATTCTCAAAAGGCAACCGGAAGTGAAGATACAAAAGAATTCGAAAAACTTTCATAAAGAAAGGTGAAGCTGAAGAGATCAACAGCAAACGGTGTCAAGAAACATTCCAAAGTCAATCTCAAGATCATGGCAGATCATGTCCAAATTGATAAATTGGACAGAGATAATTATCCCGCATGGGTAATGCACATGGAAGCCTTACTTATGAGTAAGGACTTAATGATGTATGTGACCGGAGAAGAAAAGAAGCCGACTTTCGAAGATGATAGTCAACCGGAAAAAGAAGAATTAGAAGCCTTGAAGCTGTGGCAGAAGAAAGATGCAACGGCAAGAGCTTACATTTACAATACCGTTACAGATCATCTACTACCGCACATTAGAGGTGTGGAGAAAGCGGAGGACATATGGAGTGCATTGGAAGATCATTTCCAAAATACTACGAAAGCTAGGAAGGCTAGCTTATGGTCCGAATTCACAACGTTCAAAAAGAAGTCGAGTCAAAGCATTAGTGACTATGTTACTAAGATGAAGGATCTAGTAGATAGTCTTGGATCCATAAATGAAGATGTCGAAGATCATAGATTGATAGCGCAACTGCTAACAGGTTTGAGAGGAGATGAAAGGTGGAAACCTTTCGTACTCTCAACTGAACTTTATTTAAATCATTTTGTACCAGATTTAAATCAGTTGCTTGGTTTGATGCTCACATATGAGCAAGACCTGAAAGGAGATGCAGATAAAGGACAAAGTTCTGCAATGTAAATGAAGAACAAGAAGAAAGCAGACAAAGGTAAGTCAAAAGATGAAGAAGAGTCGAGTTCTCAGGCTTATTATGCAAGAGGTAAAGGCACCGGCAGAGGAAGAGCAAGAGGCTTTGGAAAAGGAAGAGGTAGTCAGAATAACAACAAGAAGGCTTGCTGGATTTGTGGATTAAGTAATCATCTGGCTCATGATTGTTGGCACAATCAACAAGGATCAAATCAAAGTCAGAACAGTAATAGCAGAGGCAGAAGCGGAAGATATCAGAGTCACTTTCAAAGAGGTAGACATAATCAAAGAGGAGGCTATGGTAGAGGTGGAGCAAGAAGGTGGGGACAGAATCAATCCTACAACACCATCTACAACAACTACGCAAATGACACTCAGAATGAAAGTCATACATCATTGATGATGAACTCAATCGGCACATCAGATAAAGAAGATCTAAAGGTATTTTACATTGACTTTGGATGTTCTAATCACTTGTCAGGAAATATAGAACTGATGTCAGAATTGGAAAAAGGTAGTTCTAGTCATACTGTTCAAACATGTGACAATACGAAGCATAGTGTACATTCAATTGGAAAAGTGAAATGTAAGAGTGGAGCAGATTTGCTAACCAATGTTTTGTATGTTCCGACAATACCGAAAAATTTAATTAGTGTGGGACAGATAGTTGAGAAAGGTTTTCAGGTCAGATTTACAAATGAAGGAGTATTTGTAGAAGATCTTGAGAATGGATATCATCAGATCATCTCTGGTAAGAAAGAAGGCAGACTCTTTACCTTAAGAGTACAAGGGAACATCGGCCAAGCGTTTCTCACACATGGTGAAAAGGTGATTACAGAACTTGATCTTTGGCATAAGAGATTAGGTCATTTCAATGAAAAAGGAAATAAAGCTATGATTTCAAATTAGTCAGTACTGGGATTTACCGAATGTACAGAACCAACATATGATTCATAAGTGCGAAGCATGTCAGATGGGAAAAGCCCACAGGTTACCTTTCCAGAAGAAAGGATTCAAACATGATGGAGTACTTGAACTCATTCATACAGATGTATGGGGTCCAACAAAAGAAGGATCAATCAGCGGATCGAGGTATTATGTTCTATTCATTGATGATGCTACAAGATGGATAACTCTTTATGTTTTGAAAGAGAAATCAGAAGTGTTTGGAGCTTTCAAGCATTTTCATGCATATGCTGAAAGACTCACAGGTCGAAAGCTGAAGAGACTGAGGTCTGATGGAGGGGGAGAATACTTCTCCCGAGAGTTCAATGATTATCTTTGGAATGCAGGTATCAAGATAGAAATAACCTACAGGTATACACCACAACAAAATGGTGTAGCAGAAAGAAGGAACCGAACTCTAGTTGAGTTTGCACGAGCTATGCTAAAGGAAAAGGACTGTCCAAATTATCTTTGGGCTGAAGCTGTAAATACAGCTACATACTTGGTAAACAGATTACCGTGTATAGCTTTAGATGGAATGACCCCTTATGAAGCCTGGTGGGGAAAGAAACCAACACTTGACCATTGCAAAGTGTTTGGATAAGTAGCTTATGCTTATGTACCATCACAACTCAGACATAAGCTCGAACCAAAAGCAGAGAAATATGTGTTCGTCGGATATGATGAAAAGCAGATGGGCTACAGGTTATGGAGTCCTCTAACAAAACAATTTACTGTTTCCAGAGATGTTACATTTGATGAACAGAAAAGCTGGTATACAGATCAAAGTCATACAACGGAAGAATTTGAAGAAGAGGTAAGAAGAAAAGAGAAAGGAAAATCAATTGTACAGGTAAATAGAGATGAAGACTATATGCAGGCAAGTACGTCCAGGATCGGATCAGGTATGTGAAATGGAGATGAACAAGGATTTGATGAAGAAGTGTATTCAGATACACATGAAGAGTTTGAACCAAGAAGGTCAAACAGGGTAAGGAAACAACCAACAAGGTATTCTTATGATACTTCGTACATAACTCAGAAAAATTATGCATATATGGTCAAGGATGATGAACAACCTCAGAACTATGGTGAAGCTAAAGGTAAGAAGCAATGGGAAGAAGCAATGGAAGAAGAGTTCAACGCACTGGAGGAGAACAAGACATGGGAACTTGTTCTAAAACAAAATGGTAAGAAAGTGATTGGAAATAAATGGGTTTTCAAAGTTAAGAAACTTGCAGATGGAAGGATAGCCAGACACAAAGCTAGACTGGTTGTCAAGGGCTATGCTCAGACGCATGACATAGATTATGACGAGACGTTTAGTCCGGTGGCAAAGATGTCAACCATAAGGACAGTGATTGCTATAGCAGCATCAAAAGGATGGAAGCTAAGTCAGCTAGATATCAAGAATGCATTTCTGAATGGATATATATCAGATGAAGTCTACATGGAACAACCGGAAGGATTTTTAAGTTCCAGATACCCAAATTTTGTTTGCAGATTAAGAAAAGCTCTTTACGGGCTGCAGCAAGCTCCAAGAGCTTGGAATTACAGACTTGTGAAATATCTCAATGAACTTGGATATCAAAGTTCGAAGGCAGATGCAAGTTTACTCATCAAGAGAACAGAAGGTATGATCTACATTTGCATTTATGTAGATGACATCATAATCACATGTACTTCAGATGAAGGAATTAAAGAAGTAAAGAGATTACTTGAAAAGGAGTTTCAGATCAGTGATCTAGGAAAGTTATCATACTTTCTTGGGATGGAATTCACATACACAGATCATGGTGTATATGTTTCGCAAGAAAGGTATCTCCTAAACTTACTGAAGAAGTTTAATATGGAAAATTGCAGAGAAGCTTCAACACCGCTTTAAGTAAACCATAAACTCAGTAAATATGATGGAGCAGAGTTTAAAGATATGAGAAAGTATCAGTCGTTAGTGGGAAGTCTAATTTATGCTACACTAACACGACCGGATCTTAGCTATGCAGTGGGAGTTCTTTCACAGTTCATGCATTGTCCGAAAGATCAACATTGGGTTGCAAGACAGAGAGTTCTTAGATATATCAAAAGAACAGTAAAAGAAGGATTATATTATCCTTTTACGTCAGATATACAACTGAGAGCATTCAGTGACTCAGACTGGGCAGGAAGTCAAGAAGACAGAAGATCAACACATGGGTATATGATATACCTAGGAGACAAGCTAGTAAGCTGGTGTTCAAAGAAACAACACACAGTGGCTTTATCGTCAAAAGAAGCAGAATATAAAGGACTTGTAGAAGCAGCTAAAGAAGTGATATGGATGCAGACCTTGTTCAAAGGCATGGGTATTAATCAAGGTACACCTATCATATATGGAGATAATATGAGCTCGCTGTATCTTGCAGCAAATCCAGTATTTCATGCAAGAACAAAGCACATAGAGATTCAGTATCATTTCCTGAGGGAAAAGGTAATGGAGAAGAAGATAGAAATAGTATACACTCCGACAAAAGATCAGATTGCAGACATTTTGACAAAGAGCTTGGATGGAACAAAGACAAGCAGATTCAAAGAAATGGCAGGTATAAAAGAAAAATATATGGAAGACAGGAAGAGTCAAATTAGTGATTGAGGGGGAGCTGTTGAAGAATCACTCACGAATTTGACATATAGACAGACATAAAAGGAAAAGAAAGATAAAGAGAAGCGGAATCAAAATATTCAGAAAAACAAAAGCTTTAATGAAGGGACAAATTCACGACCATTATGTACAGCGTAGAATCCTCCAGAATCAGAGTTTGATAGAGTTTGTTACACCGAATCAAACTGTACATAAAGAAGAGAACGTGCATAAGAAGAATAAGAGGGAGTGCGAACAAGAACGTGCGTGAGTAGAGCGTGCAGTTTAAATAGAGCGCATATAGAGGTCAAGAAAAAAGAGAGAAGTTTTAGAAGACGCCAGAGATCGCGTATGTACAGATGAATAACAGAAACCTGAAATATCAGGTATTCATCTGAGAGAGAGATGGTAAGAAGAAACTACTCAGTGTAGGAGAGTTTCCATAGCTTGAGCAAGAAGAGGCCAAGCTAGTTTGTACACATCTTCTCTAATAGAATACACATGTTCATGTGGAAGTTTGCGTGCACTGTTTGTATGTGAAGAACTCTGAGTATTTTCATATTACGGTATAAAGATAGTTAACAGTTATTTTCTCTATAAACGTATTTTTCGATCAGTTACAGTTTTCTTAAAAAACGTGTTTTCCGGTAGAACAACGAAGTATATCTCGCAGAATAAATTAAGGTTTTGTATGAGAGATAGCTTATCTTATAGCTAGACAACTCTACTATCAGTTCGTCAAAGATTTTGGTGAAATGGATATGTACACACAGTACAAAGTCTGACCGGAAAGAGGCACTCTGAACTGGTGAAGTTTTTTCTCAAACTTCTGAAAGTGTTCATTCAGTGAAGGAAGTTCACGCATCACTTCCTTACTTCATGTATATTCACTTGAAGTAATTACAAAAAAAATAGGAGTTGATTTTGGTAAGATTCCAATATAATTACGGTGACAGTCTAGTGACATTCCGATGAAGTTACAGTGAGTTTTTTAGTAAATTCAAAACACAGTCTTATATGTTGAGTGATAGTAATTGTGCTGAGCTACTGCTGATTATAGAGGTGTTCTAATATCACTCTAGCTTAGCATCTTTTCGGTGGCGCGGCGAATTCCACAGGCTTAACAAGGTTCAAGCCTTTACCGCGACGGCCATCAAGAAGTGATCTCAGAGTCATGAGATCCTCAACACACATAGCCTCAATCTCCCATACCCCCTCCACCCACCTCACCACTTGACTCCACATCACTCACGACTCCCTTTCCCCTCCCCATTCCCCCTGCATCCTCCCCTTTCCCTGCATTCTTTAATGTAAATAATATGATTTCAACGTTACATCAGTGTGTGTATCAACTTCAGAGTGAGTATCAGGCTCTCGAAGACCGTCATCGTCAACTGACTACGAATCACCAACAACTACAAAGACGGCTTATAACCATAGAAGATAAAAAGGCTGACCTCAATCAACGCTATACCACACTCGAGCAGGCCCATCAAACCCTCCTGGAGGAACCCCAACCATTACAAGTGCCAGGTGTCAAACAACTCGAAGCTTTACTTGAAGTCTACCAAACAGATAATCTAAGAGTCCGACATAATTTGAATCTACTCAGAAAACACATGGCTACCGCCCTTGAAGAAAACAAGCGTCTGCAGAAGCAAAATGAAGAAAACCTGGAAGCTGCAATGGAAGGCTCTCCCCATGAGATCGACCCAGAACAATTCAAAGCAGTCCCCTCAGAAACAGTGAAGACAATCTTGGAAAGCTATGCCGATCTATTAGAAGCACATGATGATTTGGAAAAGGAACACGATGCGCTACGCCGCCAGCTCAGGGAACATGAGGCACAACCCAAGTTCATAGAGACAACCACGACTTCAGAGGAAGTAAAGGCATTAACAGACCAGGTGGCAGAATTGCAGAAGAAGTTACTGGAATATGAAAGACAGCCCTCTCCAGTTGTAGAACTAGAGCCAGATGAATTGGTATCCATTGAGGTGGATGGATCGTATGAGGAACCATATGTTCCTATGCCGATGCCAGGAGGTCAGCAAACCTCAGAAGGAATGGACACCTTGGAAGTCGAAGTACCCGAATGGCTTCAAACACTCGAAAAGACAGCTAAGACCCATGAAGATTGAGTAGCAGTCCAAATCCAATCAATGGCTAAATTGGAAGACACTATCATAAAGTCAGAATATTTCCGAAGTATGTCTCATCACAGATGGATAGGCACCAACGATGATCAGTATGTGCCTTATTGTGTACTCCTGGCAGATTACAACGCAGAGATTCAACGACGATGTGGCAAGGCTCCAACCTTTGCCACACAATTTGGGCTCGATGATATCCCTGAGAGTGCTAAAAAAGGATCCATTCATCAACCCACCTAGAGGATCCGTCTTCTTGAGACCTATCTCGATATGGTTCGTACTTGGACTAACATGCCACTCTTTATCAAATACAACCCCTGTTATGTTCCAGTCTTCTGCAGACGCACCTGGCCCAAATTTACCATTGCTGTAAAGAACGTCAAAGGTTGTGCAAAGTGGTTAAATTATGTCTATCTAGCACCTCCACAAGGACCTCCCACTATTGCTTACATGATTTCTACAATCCGTCACTGGAGCATTCGACTACGGAACACCCCTGATGTGATGGCACAGATGTGCATGAAGATCTTCGAATTAATGCTGATCACATTCAGGACATTCAAGAACATCAAGGACCTCCACTTCTCAGGAGCTGGCTTCATTGCAGGCAACCAAGACCTGGTATATGACATGAGCACTACCCCCAAAATAAAGGTAGTATATGCCTGGCACGCAAGAATAAAATACCTCCCAGCATGCTTCAAGCAGACCTTCGAGGAGATGTTCATCACAGGGTTCTGGGAATATCACTCAGAAATATTTGTACCCAAGCCCTCACATCTCCTCCAACTATTCGCTGTGGAAAGGACCATCCACTCAGGTCAATTGCGGGTGCCCCATCCAGACATCCCAGTTCCAGTGGATTGGGATGCATTGTTAACAGACCTAGCACGTGGGCTACGATTAGAAGAACACCACCTTGCTTCCGATGTGGTTCAATATTATGTCCAACGCACAGCTAGACAAGGGTCTGTCAGAGACGACGGACGCGAGAGAGGGGGGGGTGTTGGCAGCAGTCAAGGTACCGAAGGACTCACAAGAAAAGGAAGCCAAAGAAGGGAGTAAGAGCGGAGAGAAGGCACAAGCAGACTAAGCAGTCAACGAAGATCTGGCAAGTAGGCCATTCAAATTTTTCCAAAACAACATCTTCATAACAATGATTCTCATCACTACAAATCATTGTAAATACCATTTCACCTTTTTGTAACTCCATTTTGTGCAAGCCGAGGAGTCCTCGAGCTTGATGAGTATTAGAAGTAGCATTGTACCATTTTTCATAATTTTTAGACTTCGTTTGAGCCTCCAAATAGGCCCTAGAACCTAATTTTTGACTAGGCCGGACACTAGGTCTGGACAGGGCCAAAAGCTAGTAAAAAACTATAAATAGAGCTAGAGAGCTCATTTTTGAGGTTAGCTTGTAATAGAGTTGAACTTGTATGAGCATTTTGAAACTAATCTAAAAGAACTCCATTGTCCTCTTCTCTGTTCGTGCTGTGTGTGCGCGTGTGTGTATGTGTGTGCATGTTTGTGTGCTTCTCACTCACTCACTTGTGCCTTCACTTGCTCGAGGTCATCATACCATCCTCATGTCTTCCCGGATTGACATTAAAGGAGGTGCTACTCATCACTGAGCTACACCTTGGATCGCCTCCTAATCCACATTCTGAAATTGTGTCTCCAACATGCCGTTTGAAATTGAGTTTGGAGGCTGGCTCTGTCCTCTTCCAGTGTATCAAGGCGTTGTTGTAATGCTTCAGAGTGTTCTTGTAGCCTTTGGTTATGTGCCTGCAGTTGATTGTATTCTGTCCTTAACTGTGATATACACGCAATCATGGTGTCAAATGCATCGCCTATAGATGAAGGTGTGGTTTGTACACTAGAAGATGCAAGGGAAGGGAATTGGGGAATGGGAAGTGTGAATGTTGTGTCTACAGGAGATGTGTGTGCGGGTGAAATTGGTGGAGGGGGAATGGAAAAGGTGGGAGTGTAGGGGGAGGTGGAGGTGCCGTCGGTGGTGAAATGTCCATACCCTCAAGGGTGGATGTGAGTGGAGTGTCTACCATGTATACCGGAATGGTAGGTGGTGTGTGTGTGATCGCGGTGAATAAGTGTGGTGTGGTTGTTGGGAATGGGCTCGATGAGAGGGGTGGGGTGGTGACTTGAAACATTCTACGAAAGTAGTCATGGGCGGGTTGAAGAAACTACTGGTATGGGGGGTGGGAAGTGAGAGACCTGAGGCGGGAAGGTCATGAAAGGGAGCGTCGTGGTAGGGAATCCAAAGAATATGGATCTAGTGTCAGGATGGCCTATGACCGAGGGCGTGGGGGCTAGTTGTCCTATGGCAGGCTCTATGGAGGATTCTGTTATGATGGCGGTGGTATTATATAAAGGGTTTTCAAAAGAGGAAAACAAGGTGGAACTGGAGGTTGGACTACGGAAGATGAAGGCTTGCTCTGTGGGATGAGTAGTCGAGGTGATCTCCATGGCTTCTGTTCTAGGAGGTGATGGTTGGGGGGTTGGTGGTATTGGCTCAGTTGATTCATCATGGGTGACTGGGAGCTGTTGACCAGAGGTTACTGCTGCTTGGGAGGTTGTCTCAATGGGTTCATATGTAATAATATGTCCTTCCACCGTAGGAATGGGAATCTGGATGTATTCACTAGACCGTGGTCGTGTTTGGAATCTTCGCGGGTTATATTGAACAAGAGGCCTCTCGATCGCTGATCAGACTGCCTCCACTACCCCATACGTTTCTTCCACCAATAGTAGGCCTTTTCTGTATTCAAAGTCTACTCCAGCTTCTTGCAATAGCTAAGCCATGAGCATCCTATTGCTTTGTTCAGTGAGCAGTTGTTGTGACCGCACTTGTTCCATGATTTGATACAGCCTTCGGAGTTCTACTATATATGCTGGGGTTCTGGTGGTTTCTTCTGCTTCTGCTTCTTTGTCTTCCTCTTCTTCACCTTCTGTGTGTTCTAGTTGCTGAGATAAAGTTCTCTGCTGATCATCACCCCAATGTACATCACGACTATCTGTGGATTTCCTTCGTCTTTGGGAAGAGGTACCCTGTTCATCTATGTCCGAAAAGAATTCCACATCAGAGAGTTGGGTATTCTGCAAGAATGATTCGAAGTCGAAGGTGCTCATGCCTTCAACGTCTCCAGTCATAGGAAATTCAAATTCAAGAGGGACAGGAGGAGCCGATGGGGAAGCTTGTGGTGTGCCTTGAGATCCAGATCTAGGTATGCGAATGGTAAAGGGAGGCACAATGGCAACCCCTCGTGGTGACACTTCCGGAGTTATGAGAACTTCACGTGTTTGGACACAAGGAGTTGAGCCCCTCATGCGCTTGGATGGCAATTTTGAGTCTCTTAAACATTTGTAGTTGTGACCAGGTTAAGGCACGTTCGATGGGTACATTGTATGCTAAGCACTTGTAGATGATGCACATGATTGCACAACAACCATTCACCACTAGCTTTCTAGATGACCTTTTATTTGCTTCATACAACTGCTCCACAATCCATACAGGAAGCTTAATCGGTAATGCACCTGTCTCCGCCAAGTAAAGAGTGAACCATATTCATTTGTGGGGTTGTGTGAATCGATCCTGCCCTGGAAATGCAAAATGTTGCATGCACATACGGAGAGGGATGGACACGTTTGGTGAAATAGCCACCATATCTTTCAACTTTTGTAGCTTTTGGTTCTTCATGTTAGTGGGAATGAGAGCATCCTTCTCAGAGGGCACATGGGTGCCGTGCATGTTTAAAGCAGAGCTCACCAATTCCAATGTAAGCTCAAACCTTTTCAACTCGTTGTTGCCCAACAAAGAAGGAAGAACGAATGTTCCTGGTTTGTCCTTTTCTTCATTAGCCTGTAATGTTGAGACCAAATAGTAACATCGTAGGAGATCTGGTTTGGGTAAGGGTGTCTCAAAGTACTCCACTAGCCTTGCACACCGCCATATGGTTTGAAGTTCTTGTGTGTTTTGGAGAGTCTCGAACTCCTTGGAAAAGAATTGGAATCGGACCCATGAATTGTCATACTCACACTTGGACTCCCATATATACTTTGCCTCTCCTAAGGGCCATGGCATGCCATTGAACCAATGAGAATTTGCATGGACTCTCTCTATTATTCCTATGGGAGGGTCCGGTATAGGTATTTGTTGGAGCTGTTGCAGCTCTACAGGTCGTTCAGTTGGTGGCATGTCAATAGGTAGACTCTCCACATTAATCCCTGTAGTACTTACTCTTGCCTGTGAGCTCGGGCTTGCTGCTTCTACCATGAGGATGCTTGTAGCTTATCTGCTAGAAGAAGAGAGGCACATTAGCATTGCATAGGAAACAAGATGTTATGGTGTTCCCTCCACAATACTAACATGACATTCCAAGTGGTTACGGGTTAGTGGGTGAAGTGTTTATGGTGTGTGTGATTGTTGGTTAGTAGGTTAGTGTTCATCCTAGATGCATACTTTTGGATGTGCAATGTACTTAGAATGCACCTATATCAGTGTGGAGTGATTTACAAGGGTGGGTCAGGGGGTTTGATATGGGGATTGTGGAATTGTAGCTTTTAGTGGTGATGACATGTAAAGGTTTGTGGACTGGATTGTGTTGGATTTGGGACCTTTTGGGTACCCATTTCCCAAAATTCCTAGGTGTGACCGAAGATGTAATGGTGTGGAGTGTAGGTGTTTGCCCTGGGATTTGTACCGAGAGTGCCTGTGAATGTTGACTCAATCTTGTGAATGGAGATGAAGCTATTTGAGGTTGTACAGGTCTTGGGCACCCATATTTGTTTAGCATTTGGGATTTCCTTCATTGATCGCCTCAGGACCCAAATAGAAATGGTATGTCTAGAGTGTTGCCTAGGGTACTCCTTCAGTGTAATCCTTGACAGTGTATCTCGTTTGGTGCATCTTTGAGAAACTATCTCTGGAGCCGTGGGTTTTCCACCCTTGCATACCCAGATCTGCTTCATGCCAAGAGGTACTTTATATTATACAGGTTGGTGCTCATGCTTCTTGATCATTGGCCTCCTCTATGTCGTGTGTTGCCCGGCTTGCTTTCCTTGAATCCTCTTTGGAAAAGAAGGGAACTCCTCATTGACTTCTACACCTTCGTCAAGAGTGAGAATCTTCTGCACCATAGAACTTTGGACAATAATAGCATTGTTATTTTCATGTGGGTTCCTGGAGGGACCAGGACTGGTGCCTTTTCTAGTGGCCTGAGTGCTTGAAATTCTAGTTCAATCATGATGCGGTTTTGGCCGACCCAAGCCTCAAGAAGTCCACTTCTTAGGTTGAGGTTGACTGCATGATCATAGATCCAGTCTTGGCCCAAGATAAGAGGTTCAGTAAGATCCTCATCTTCACATACTAGCACTTTGACTACCATTAGATCCTCTTGAATGTAGAGGGGAAGTTCCACCTCTCCCATGCGAGGGGTTTCCACACCTCCCAATCCTATGAGATATGCCTCTATAGGATTGACCTTCAATTGCAATTCTTGGCAGTAAGAAAGTCGAACTGCACTAGTGGCTGCCCCTGAGTCAATTAAAGCTCTCACGGTCCTTGCACTCTCTCCTTGTCCTACCTCTAGGGTCACAAAGGGTCATCCATCAACTATCCTATTGGAACGTTCACCTGAAGCCTCACACATGGCCATGTGATAACCTAGAGACTCTTGAGTGTCAGGCATAGGATGATCTCTACCTTGTCTCCTCAATTTCATTAGTCGAATGCGTTCTAAAGCTTCTGCTTGTGCTTCTTCTTGAATTCACTTTTCCTCTTCTTTATGTTTCTTTGCAGTATTGAGTCGATTTAGCATCTCCTCCGTGAGGGGTTCCTGATATAACTTGACTCTGCATCCACAGATGTAACTTGGTAGGATGTCACCTTCTAGAGTGGCTTGTTGAACTACTCCACTTGTGGAGATCCTATTGATAATCATTGGTCCATAGCCTCTCTTCTCTAATTTTTGTGCATGTTGCTTAGGACTAGGGCTCCTGCTTTCAAGCCCTTATCCTTCACATGTGCATCAAAATATGCTTTTTGTCTCTTCTTGGTTGCATAAATTCCTGCTGCACCTCTCAATCGTGTTTAACTCACTCGTTCAAGATCGAAGATTCTATAGGAGATCTCATGGCCTGTCCAGTCATGCTCTTGTGCTACCTTCAATGTAGGTATCAAAAAGTCCAATGGTAGCACTGCATTTTGGCCGAACACCATTTGAAAGGGTGTGGCTTGGAGTACCATTTTATAGGCAACTCTGTATGCCCAAACAACATGGTGTAGCTGTTTGTCCCAATCGGAGTGTTTATTATTAACCAATTTTGTCAATACATTGCATAGAATCTTATTTGTGCTCTCAGCCTGTCCATTAGCTTGTGGATGATAGGGGGAAGACTTCTTATGTATCACCAAGAATTCTTGGAGAAGGCTTTCTATGACTTCATTCAAGAAGTGCATGCCTCTATCACTTACTAGCTCTATCGGAAGCCCATACCTGGTGAACACATTCTCAAACAAGAACTTAGCTGTTGTCTGGGCATCGTTCTTCGTGGTAGCTTTTACTTCTACCCATTTGGTTAGATAGTGAGTGGCCACAATAATGTATTCAACATGGGAACCCTTAGCTGGGGGATTAATAGGACTGAAAAAGTCTATTCTCCACTAAGAGAATGCACGCCCACCCATCATAGGTTTCAATGGCATCTCATCTTTACGTATAGGGTATTGAGTTCGTTGACAAACATCACATCTCTTCACATAGGTATGTGCATCCATGTGAAGTGTGGGCCACCAAAATCGTGCAAAGAGTATTGCCTTGATCACTCTATCTGGTCCAAAGTGTCCCCCTGCTGCACCTTGGTGATCCGTTTCCAAGATCTTTAGATATTCGCTCTCGTGGACATATAATCTAAGATACCCATCTTTTCCTCATCTGTATAGATTATCTACAATGAGAGTATAGTCTAGAGCTTCTTGTTTTAAGCTCCTTTGTCTAGCCAATGTCCTATCTTGGGAAAAGGTTCTCGTCTTCAAAAAGGCTACTAATGGTTCACTCCAATCTGGCACTAAAGTCACCCTATAAAGAGTGGCATGTTCCACTGGTGGTTTAGTACGGTAGGTTGGGCATTCCTTGCATATCCTATGGACGTTTGCTTCCATAGTTGGCCAGTGCACTTCGAGTCTCCTTAGTGTCTGTAAAGTTCTTTGCCTTGAGTAGTGTTGCTCTAATGCACCCACATGTGCTAAATGCAACCACTTCGCATACTCATCCTCTTCCACACAACAAGCTAATATTCCTTTATCTGTATGCTTGTACATACTCCCTGCCATGATATGGTACTTTTGGGCTTTTACTACCTCCCTATCTTGAGTGTTTACTACTGGATGTTTAGGCCCATATGTCAGTACTGGCACTAAGGTCTTGACCCACTGTGGTGCAACTTCCAAATTAAACAAGTAAGCATCAGGGAGGTCATCTGATACTCCTTGTGGGGCCTCTCCGGATGTGAGCCTGGAGAGATGATCTGCTCTCAGGTGAGTCTTGCCCTTCCTCACCACTACCTCAAAGTCATATTCCATTAGTAAGAGGAACCATCTTATCTACCTATATTGCATGGCTTGTTTACCAAGTAAAGTAGAGCTTGATGATCAATAAAAAAAAATTAAACTTATTTGCAAGCAAATAGTGTCTAAACTTTTTTACCACATATACCATGCCTAATCCTTCTCTCTTAGTAGTGGTATAATTTCGTTCAGCTGCATTTAACTGTCTACTAGCATAGGCAATTGGAAGATCCATGTTAGCTTCGCCTGTAGGTTGTGCAAGTACACACCCAATAGCGTAATTGGATGCATCCACATGGACATGGAATGGCTTGTTCCAATCTGGTGTAGTCAAGATTGGTGCTGAACACAATCGCCGTTTAATCTCATTGAAAGATTTCTGACATTCATCAGTCCAATCAAAATTGGTCAAAAGTCCATACAAAGGCCTTGCAATGATGGCATACATGTGTATAAAACATTGGTAATAGCCACAATGCCCCATGAAAGCTTGCACTTCCTTGACATTCTTTGGCCTAGGTAGTTTTGTGATAGCTCTCACTTTCTCTTCGTCACTGGACATGCCATTCTTCGACACTATGTGTCCTAGAATCTTGCCTTGCCTGACCATGAATACACACTTTTCTGGGTTCAGGCAGACTTGATATTCTCTACATTTGTCAAAGATTTGCCTTAGTTCAGGTATATGTGTCTGTCTAATGTTGGAATGAGCACAAAGATCATCAACATAGACTTCCAAATTCTTTCTCAGGAACTCTTTAAACACATCGCACATCAGTCTCTGGAAAGTTGTAGGCGCATTGGTTAGACCAAATGGCATTATTCGAAAAGCAAAGATGCCCCACTCTGTGACAAAAGCCGTCTTATGCTGATCTTCTGGTGCGATGGCTACTTGATTGTAACTAGAGAACCCATCTAAAAATCTGTACACTTCCTTGCCTGCTACCCTTTCTAATAGATGCTCAGTGATAGGAAGCGGATAACTATCTCTGATAGTGGCTGCGTTAACCTTCTTCAAGTTAATGCATAAACGTAATTTGCCATTCTTTTTGGACACCACTACAATGGGGAATACCCATTCAGTGTGCTTGATTTCATAGATAAATCTAGCTTCAACCAAGTGATCTATCTCTTCTTTGATCTTGGCAGCATAGTTGTCATTATATGTGTATGGCTTCTGTTTAGAGGATTTGGCATCTGAGGTCATGGGGATAGTATGTGAGCATATGTCAGGGTCTACACCTTTTAGGTCCTTGTAACTCCATGCAAATACATCTCTATATTCTCGTAGTAAGGCTATCAACTCCTGCTCCTCATCTTCACTTAGGTCGTGTCCTATGTATGTGCATCGCTCTTCACCTCCCTCCATGGTCACTATGATTTTCTTTGTAGTTTCCTTGTTATCATAGGCTTCTCCTATGACGGCTTCACGTTTAGGAATTCTTAACATGACTCTCCTATCTTCAACTTCGTGCTTCCTAAAATTTTTAGGGACCTCAAACAAAGATACTTCTTCCTCTGGTATGACTTCTCTCTTCATCCTCTTTTTTCCTTCATTCTTAGTGGTCACTTGTGTGGTTAATCTCACCTCATTCATGATTTCTTCGTGTCTATGAGTGTAGCTCAGTGATGAGTAGCACCTCTATAGCTCAGTGATGAGTAGCACCTCCTTTAATGTCAATCCGGGAAGATGTGAGGATGGTATGATGACCTCGAGCAAGTGAAGGCACAAGTGTGTGAGTGAGAAGCACACAAACATGCACACACATACACACACACACGCACACACGGCAAGACAAAGAGAAAGACAATGGACTTCTTTTAGATTACTTTCAAAATGCTCATACAAGTTTAATTCAATTAGAAGCTAACCTAAAAAATGAGCTCTCTAGCTCTATTTATAGTTTTTCACTAGCTTTTGGCCTTGTCCAGACCTAGTGTCCGGCCTAGTTAAAAATTAGGTTCTAGGGCCTATTTGGAGGTTCAAACAGAGTCTAAAAAACGTGAAAACTCATAGGGAGGTACTTCTAAAGCTCCTCAAGCTCAAGGACTCCTTGGATTGCACAAAATGGAGCTACAAAAATATGAAATGGTATTTACAATGGTTTTAGTGATGAAAATCACTATTTTTGTAGGGATTTCTTCTAACATTTTGACAAACATTTCCTGGAGCTCCCTACTTGCTCCTTCTTCTTGTGTGCCCAACTCTTTGATGCATGAAAAATTTAAATGACCTACTTGCCAGATCTTCTTTGACTACTGTGTCTGCTTGTGCTTTCTCTTCGCTCCGACTCCCTTCGTAGGCTTCCTTGTCTTGTGAGTCCTTCAATTCCTTGACTACTGCCAGCACCCCCCCTCTCTCGCGTTTGTCGTCTCTGACAGACCCTTGTCTAGATGTGCATTGGACATAATATTGAACCACATCGGAAGCGAGGTGGTGTTCTTCTAATCATAGCTCCCGTGCTAGGTCTATTAACAATGCATCCCAATCCACTGGACCTGGGATGTCTGGATGTGGCACTCGCAATTGATCTGAGTAGATGGTCCTCTCCACAGCGAATAGTTGGAGGAGATGTGAGGGCTTGGGTACAAATATTTCTGAGTGATATTCCCAGAACCCTGTGATGAACATCTCCTCGAAGGTTTGCTTGAAGCATGCTGGGAAGTATTTTATTCTTGCGTGCCAGGCATATACTACCTTTATTGAGGGGGTAGTGCTCATGTCATATACCAGATCTTGGTTGCCTGCAGTGAAGCCAACTCCTGAAAAGTGGGGGTCCTTGATATTCTTGAATGTCCTGAATGTGATGAGCATTAATTCGAAGATCTTCATGCACATCTGTGCCATCACATCAGGGGTGTTCCGTAGGAGAATGCTCCAGTGACGGATTGTAGAAATCATGTAAGCAACAATAGGAGGTCCTTGTGGAGGTGCTAGATAGACATAATTTAACCACTTTGCACAACCTTTGACGTTCTTTACAGCAATGGTAAATTCGGGCCAGGTGCGTCTGCGGAAGAGTGGAACATAAGAGGGATTGTATTTAATAAAGAGTGGCATGTTAGTCCAAGTACGAACCATCTCTGGGTAGGTCTCAAGAAGACAGATCCTCCAGGTGGGTTGATGAATGGATCCTTTTTTAGCACTCTCTGGGATATCATCGAGCCCAAATTGTGTGGCAAAGGTTGGAGCCTTGCCACATCGTCGTTGAATCTCTGCGTTGTAATCTGCCAGGAGTACACAGTATGGCACATACTGATCGTCGTCGGTGCCTATCCATCTATGATGAGACATACTGCGGAAATACTATGACTTTATGATGGTGTCTTCTAATTTGGCCATTGATTGGATTTGGATCGCCACTCGATCTTCATGGGTTTTCGCTGTCTTTTCGAGTGTCTGGAGCCATTCGGGTACTTCGACTTCCAAGGTGTCCATTCCTTCTGAGGTTTGCTGACCTCCTGGCATCGGCATAGGAACATATGGTTCCTCATACGATTCGTCTACTTCAATGGGTACCCATTCATCTGGCTCTGGTTCTACAACTGGAGAGGGCTGTCTTTCATATTCCAGTAACTTCTTCTGCAATTCTACCACCTGCTCTGTTAATGCCTTTACTTCCTTTGAAGTCGTGGTAGTTTCTATGACTTTGGGTTGTGCCTCCTGTTCCCTGAGCTGGCAGCGTAGTGCATCCTGTTCCTTTTCCAAATCGTCATGTGCTTCTAATAGATCTGCATAGCTTTCCAAGATAGTCTTCATTGTTTCTAAGGGGACTGCTTTGAATTGTTCTGGTTCGATTTCGTGGGGAGAGCCTTCCATGGCAGCTTCTAGGTTTTCTTCGTTTTGCTTCTGCAGACGCTTGTTTTCTTCAAGGACGGTAGCCATGTGTTTTCTGAGTAGAGTCAAATTACGCCAGACTCTTAGATTATCTGCTTGGTAGACTTCTAGTAAAGCTTCGAGTTGTTTGACACCTGGAACTTGTGATGGTTGGGGTGTCTCCAGGAGGGTTTGATGAGCTTGCTTGAGTGTGGTGTAACATTGATTGAGGTCTGCATTTTCTTCTTCTATAATTGTAAGCTGTCTCTGTAGTTGTTGATGATTCGTAGTTAGTTGATGATGACAGTCTTCGAGAGCCTGATACTCACTCTGAAGTTGATACACACATTGATGTAATGCCATGAATATACTATTTACATTAAACGATGCAGGGAAAGATGAAGATGCAGGGGGAATGGGGAAGGGGAAGGGAGTTGTGAATGCTGTGGAGTCAAGTGGTGAGGTAGGTGGAGGGGGTATGGGAGATTGAGGCTGCGTGGGGGGAGGGAGTGGTGCTATGGCTGGTGATGTTTCCATTGTGTCGAACGTGTGTGTGACTGTGTAGATGGGAACATTGGGTGGGGTGGATGTGATATTTGTGAAGAGTGTTGTGAAAGTGGGCATGGTAACTCCTCCGAATTGGATGCCGGGAGAGAGAGGAATTCCAATGACGAATGTGGTAATGGCAGGAATAGGCGTGGTAGTGCAAGGTGGTGAGGTGATCAAGTGTAGTGAGAGGTGAGGTGGGTTGTGAGAGTGGTTCCACCTGATGTTCTTCTGTTTGTGTGTTACCTCCTGGCTCTGATACATTGATGTGGATTTGTTTGCCAGATCGCATGGGGCGAGTAGGCACTCGTTTCTCAAATCGATGAATATAAGCCATGGCTGCATGAACAACCTCATCTAAACCTACCGCGTCAGTGTGCAGGTTCATTGATTCAATAAACATGTCATCCACACCTTCCTCGGCTAACATTTGGCTCATGATCATCTTTCCTGTCTCGAGCGACAATTTGTGTTGTTCTTGGACTCGCTTCATGGTTTCGTATAATCTTTTTATTTGGGCCGAGTATGCCGGGGCACTTGCTAGTTCTGAAAGTTCTTCATATTCTTGATCATACTCCTCGTTTGCTTCTTCTTCTTCTGTCTCTTCTTCATCCTCTTCTACTTCTACTACTCCCAGTTGGGTCGGGGCTGAAGTTGTAGTCGTGGGTTGTTGTCCTTGGGTCTGCTCTGCTTCTGTCTCCAGGTTAGACTCATTGATCAAATGGGCAATTTCTTCATCTGTCAAATCAGCAAGGGTGTAACCTTGTGGGAACTCCAAGTCCGATGGAATCGGAGGGAACACCAGATTGGGTCCTTCGGCGCTTGGTCTGGGCAGGCGAATGGTAAATGGTCGGACACGTCACATTTGTGGAGGGGTCACCTCTGGTGTGGTGGTGGCTCCCCTTGCTTGGGCACATGGTAATTGAACTCCCCCTCTCATCTTCTTCGATGGAGGACCCGCCGTTGACAGCCGTCTTTGGAATTCTTGGGCCCTGGACCATACTAGTGCTCTTTGAATGGGCACGTCGTACGCTAAGCACCTGTAAATTATTCTTGTCAGAGCACAACACCCATGAAGCACATTCTTCTGTTTCTTATTCCATCGTTGATGGGCTAGATGGATTTGATCGATGATCCAGTGTGGCAGATTGATGGTGAGATTCTCTGTCTCTGCCAAGTACAAGCTGAACCATATCTTTTTAGGTGGCATTGTGAAGCGTTCTTGGGCGGGGAAAGCGAAGTGCTGCATGATTGTTCGTAGGTGGAGAGCGATGGTTGGTGTCATTGCTACCATGTCCTTCAATTTGTTGAGATCCTTGTGCTTCATCCTTCCTGGAATCATTGTTTCCTTCTCAGTGGGAATATGCATACCTTGCATCTTCAATGCTTCTCGTACTAGGTTGAGGGTCAGTTTGAATCTCTTGAGTTCATGGCCTGGCATCAGTGAAGGTAGCACAAAAGTACTATTGCCTCCCTTGGCCCTGCGAGGGGTGATGGTACTAATAAAATAGGAACAGCGCAGGAAATCTGGCTTAGGTAAATGTCCCCGGAAATAGTCATCCGAGCTCGCTTTGGTCCATACGGATCGCATCACTTCTGCATTCTGATATTGCTCAAATTTGCGAGTGAAGAAATGGTAGCATCCCCATTTGCCATTGAACTCAATTTCTGCTTCCCAGAAGTAGGTGCCATCACCCAATGGCCCTGCGACATCACTGAACCAATGTGCATGCTTCCCCACTTGAGAAGTGTGCCCCTGAGGCGGGTCCTGAATAGGAAGCACATGCACCGCTTGAAGTTCTTGAGGCCTCTCAGTGAGTTGGGGTTCGAGGAGGAGGGTTTCTATGTCCACAATCTGTGCGCTAGACCCTGCCTGGGAACTGGTGCCTCCTGCTTCTGCCATGTTATTGCTTGCTTGCTGGTTCTGTGAGAATATAGAATCATGCGTTAACATTGTAATGGACAAGATAGAACAATTTTTGTCCCCGTTACAACATTACCATGAGGTGAGTAATGGGTAAGTGGGTCAGTGAGTGCTTGATGATTGTGTGTAGTTAATGAATGGATAGTCCTAAGAGCTAGATGGAAAGATGCAGTGTATGAGTGATGTAGTTAGCAAGTGGAGATGAATTTACAAATGGGGATCGGGGGGTTTATTACAAGTTTTAGGCTACCAAACACAATGGATGGCTTTCGGTTTTGGTTTTGTGGAGACTCTGGAGGGCTTTATGAGTCTGTCTGCTTGGAAATGAGGGTTTTTAGGGACCCATTTGCAAGTGATTCCGCCTGTGCTCATATGTGAATGTGCGTTTGTGTGTGTTGAATGAGAGTGGGCATCGGCTCTTTGAGTGAGTGAACTCTGTCGTGTATGGTGTGATTTGTGTGTAACTACTTGAGCCCGCAAGTAAGCCTTAGGCACCCAAATTTGTCTTGATTGTGGGCCAGCCTTCATCGACTTCTTGGGTACCAAGATAGATTTCACTTTCAGAAAAGAATTTTTTGGAGTCTTCTTATTAGTATCATGTCGTTGATCACTAAAAGGAAGTTGAGATAGTTGTTGTGGCTTGACCGCAATAGGACGCTCGCCTTTCTGCACCCACAATTGTTTCAATGGCTAAGTCATCCTGCTTTGCACGTTCTTTTGGCCTCCAACATAGGTAGTCTTTAGTAATTGATCTGCCTTTGGTTGCTGCCTCCCTCTCGCTTTTACAAAAGAAGGGAGGTCCGTTGAGTCCTTGACTTCTTTATTGAGATCATCATTTCTCTGCATCACATAGCTTTGGACAAGAATAGCATTGTCAACTTCATGTGTACCCCTGGAAGGACCAGGAATCTGTGCCTTTCCTAGTTCCTTGAGTGCTCCCTTATCTAACTCAACTGTAATTCGACTCTGATTTACCCATACCTGAAGAAGTCCACTTCTTAGGTTTAGGTTGACTGCATGATCATAGATCCAGTCTTGACCCAAGACAAGAGGTTCAGTGAGGTCCTCATCTTGACACACTAGTACTTTAACTGTCATTAGAACATCTTGAATGTAGAGGGGAAGTGCCACCTCGCCCATGCAAGGGGTTTCCACACCTCCCACTCCTATGAGATATGCTTCTATAGGATTGACATTTAATTTCAACCCTCGACAGTAAGAAAGTTTAACGGCACTAGTGGCTGCACCTGAGTCAATCAAGGCCTGTGCAATCCTTGCACTCTTCCCTTGTCCTATCTCCAAGGTTACAAAAGGACGTCGGCCAACTATTCTATGGGGGCTTACACTTGAGACTTCACACATAGCCATATGATATCCTGGGTTCACATAGTCATCTATCCTTGGCTGATCTCGTCCTTGCCTTCTCATCTTCATTTTTCGGATGCGTTCCAAGGCTTCTGCCTGTGCTTCTTCTCGAACTCGTTTTTCCTCTTCCTTACGTTTCTTGGCAGTGTTGAGTCGATTGAGCATTTCCTTGGTGAGAGGTTCCTGATATAACTTGACTCTGCATCCGCTTATGTAGCTAGGGAGAATATCGCCTTCGAGTGTGGCTAATTGGACTGCTCCACTAGTCGAGATCCTATTTATGATCATAGGTCCATAGCCTCTCTTCTCTAGTTTTCTCGCATGTTGCTTCAAAGTGTAGACTAACACTAAGTCCCCTGCTTTCAATCCTTTATCCTTGACATGGGCATCAAAGTACGCCTTCTGCCTTTTCTTAGCTGCATATATTCCTGCTGCAGCTCTTAGTCTCGTTTCACCTAATCGTTCGAGGTAAAAAATTCTCGAAGAGAGTTCATGGCCCGTCCACTCATGCTCCTGTGCTACTCTCAATGTGGGAATCAAGAAGTCCAGAGGTAGCACCGCATTTTGGCCAAATACCATTTGAAAGGGTGTGGCTTGGAGTATCGTTTTATAGGCCACTCGGTATGCCCAAACAACATGGTGTAGCTGTTTGTCCCAATTAGAGCGTTTATTATTTACCAATTTAGTCAACACATTGCATAGGATCTTATTTGTGCTCTCAGCCTGGCCATTAGCTTGTGGGTGATAGGGGGCAGACTTCTTATGCACTACCAAGAATTCTTGGAGAAGATTTTCAATAACTTCATTCAAGAAGTGAGTCCCTCTATCACTAACTAGCTATATAGGTAGCCCGTATATTGTGAATACATTCTCAAATAAGAACTTAGCTGTCGTTTGGGCATCGTTCTTTGTGGTAGCTTTCACTTCTACCCACTTGGTTAAATAGTCTGTGGCCACAATGATATATTCAGCATGTGAACCCTTGGCTGGGGGATTAATAGGACCTACAAAGTCTATTCCCCACTTAGAGAATGCACGTCCACCCATCATAGGTTTTAAAGGCATCTCATCTTTGCGTATAGGATACTGAGTTCGCTGACAAATGTCACACCGTTTCACATAGGTATGTGCAACCATGTGAAGGGTCGGCCACCAAAGTCCTGCAAATAGGATTGCCTTGATCACCCGATCTGGTCCAAAGTGTCCTCCTGCTACACCTTGGTGGGCAGTTTCCAAGATCTTGAGATATTCACTCTCATGGACACATAGTCTCACGTAACCATCTTTACCACGCTTGTATAGATTATCCCCAATGAGTGAGTAATCTAGGGCTTCTTGTTCTTGACTTCTTTGTCTGGCCAATGTCATATCTTGAGGGAATGTTTTCGTCCTCAGAAAGGATACTAGTGGTTCACTCCAACCCGGCACTATGGACACTTGATATAGAGTGGCATGTTCCACAGGTGGTGCAACAGATTGGGCATTCCTTGCACAACTTTTGGACATCGGCTTCCATAGTAGGCCAATGCACTCCGAATCTCCTAAGTGTCTGTAAAGTTCTTTGCTTTGAGTAGTGTTGCTCTAATGCACCTACATGTGCTAATTGCAACCATTTTGAGTACTCGTCCTCTTCCACACAACAAGCCAATATCCCTTGATCTGTCTGTTTGTATATGCTTCCTTCCATGATATGGTACTTCTAGGCTTTTACTACTTCTCTACCTTGAGTGTTTATGACTGGGTGGTTAGGCCCGTATGTCAATACTGGCACTAATGTCTTAGCCCACTGAGGTACCACTTCCAAATTAAACAAGTAAGCATCAGGAAGGTCATCTGATACTCCTTGTGCGGCTTCTCCAGATGTGAGCCTAGAGAGATGGTCTGCTCTCAAGTGAGTCTTCCCTTTCCTCACCACAACTTCAAAGTCGTATTCCATTAGTAAGAGAAACCATCTTACTAATCTACCTGTATTGCATGGTTTGTTTACCAAGTACAATAATGCCTGATGATCAGTAAAAAATTTAAACTTATTTGCAAGCAAATAGTGTCTAAACTTTTTAACTGCATATACCATGCCTAATCCCTCTCGCTTAGTGGTTGTGTAATTTCGTTCAGCTGCATTCAATTTTCTACTAGCATAGGCAATTGGAAGATCCATATTACCTTCACCCGTAGGTTGTGCAAGCACACATCCAATAGCATAATTGGATGCATCCACATGAACATGGAAGGGCTTATTCCAATCTGGTGTGGTCAAGATTGGTGTTGAACACAATCTTCTTTGAGCTCATTGAAGGAGTTTTCACATTCATCGGTCCACTCAAAGTTAGTCAAAAGTCCATACAGAGGCTTGGAAATGATGGCGTACATGTGTATAAAGCGTCGGTAATAGCCACAATGCCCCATGAAAGCTTGTACTTCCTTGACATTCTTTGGCCTAGGTAACTCGGCTATGGCTCTTACTTTCTCTTCATCGGTGGATATGCCATTCTTTGACACTATGTGTCCTAGAATCTTGCCTTGCCTGACCATGAAAACACACTTTTCTGGGTTCAAGCAGACTTGATATTCTCTGCATTTGTCAAAGATTTGGCTGAGTTCAGGTATATGTGTCTGTCTAATGTTGGAATGAGCACAAAGATCATCAACATAGACCTCTAAGTTCTTCCTCAAGAACTCTTTAAATACGTGACACATCAATCTTTGGAAAGTTGCAGGAGCATTGGTAAGCCCAAATGGCATTACTCTAAAGGCAAATATGCCCCACTCTGTGGCAAAAGCTATCTTATGCTGATCTTCCGGAGCAATGGCTACCTGATTGTAGCCCGAAAATCCATCAAGGAAGCTGTACACTTCCTTGCCTGCTACTCTTTCTAAGAGATGTTCTGTGATAGGAAGCAGATAGTTATCTCGAATTGTGGCTGCATTGACCTTTTTCAAGTTAATGCACACACGTAGCTTTCCATTCTTCTTGGGCACCACTAGAATGGGGGATACCCACTCAGTGTGCTCAATTTCATAGATGAATCCAGCTTCTACCAGTCTATCTATCTCCTCTTTGATCTTAGCAACATAATTATCATTATATGTGTATGGTTTTTGCTTAGAGGGTTTCGCGTCTGAGGTCATGGGAATTGTGTGTGAGCATATGTCTAGGTCAACACCTTTCAAATCCTTGTAACTCCAAGCGAAGACATCTCTGTATTCTCTTAGCAAGGCTATTAACGCATGCTCTTCTTCCTCTGTTAGGTCATGGCCTATGTACGTGCATCTCTCCTCTCCTTCTTCTAGGGCTACCACTATTTTCTTGGTGGTTTCTTTGTTGTCATAGGCTTCTCCTGATTGTGCCTCTCGTTTAGGCATTCTTATCATGACTCTCCTGTCGTCTATCTCATACTTTTTAAAGTTTTCAGGGTTCCTGAAACAAAGATTCTTCCTCTTCTGGTGTGACTTCTATCTTCTTTCTTTTCTTTCCTTCATCCTTAGGGGTCACTTGTGTGGCTAACCTTACATCATTTGTTATCTGTCCGTGTCTCTGGGGTTGAAATTCTACTTCATAGAAGTATTCTTCATCTGATGCAAAAGGTGGGTCCATAATGATCGACTCTAGATCGGAGTCGCTCGCATCCTCAAATGCATCAGGGCTAGGTTCACACTCTTCTAAAACCGAATCTCCCATGATTGGCTCTATGGAGAAGACTGAAATGTCATAGCCATCCTCATCACAGTGGGGTGTCCATTGTTCTTCATTGATGGCTACATCCATTGTTGCTAAAATCTCTGCCCAACCATGAGGCTCAAATTCTTCATCAAGAAATGCTACAGGTGCATAGTCTGGGTCTTGAATGGATCTATGGGTTTCTTTCGCACCTATCTCTCTAGCCTTTTCTCTCTTCTCTTCTTCCACTACCACCTTACACATCCATAAGTGAGTGTCTTCATGCATCCATGAGGATCCTGATCCTATGGAGTGCACAGACTCCGTGTCATCCTTGGCTCTATGGATGGGATTCCACTGAATAGGCGGTACATCTCTATGAGAGTAATCCTTGAGATTGACTTTGGTCGTAACACCTAAGTGTTGCAAATACAAGGAATTGGTTCCCCAATCCTGGACCACTTGAAACTGTCGCATAAATGGTCTTCCCAAAATCATCTCATAGGCATGGTTCTTGCTGAAATCACATATGGTGAAAGTATGCTCAAACTCAACACCGCATGTAGTGAGAGTTATTCCTTCCAACAAGCCTAAGGGTCTTTCTATGTGACCATCAGCCATCTGCAATTTCGTCCTCGTGGGCCTGAGTGCTGGCTTGCCCCAACGCTTCCATAGGGAAGTGGTAGCAATAGCAACTCTTGCACCTGAGTCTAGAATTGCCTTGGTTGTGTACCCCTGATGGGTAATGGGAAGATAGGTGTTTCCTTCTTCACCTTCACTCATATCTCCTATCTTGTCTAGAGGAATTTCTGGCACTGTTCTATGAGAACCTACCTGGGAACGGGGTTTCACTACTTCTGGCACTTGGTTAGCTACATGTTTCCATAATTCTGGCCTAACTTTGAGTAGCTCTTCTAAAGTGAGGTTGCACTGCACCTTAGTGTTTTTCACTACCTCCGTATTCCTAGGTATGACTGAGTCTTCGTTTCTTACCATGACCGTGGGTGCTCTCATACAAGTAGACTTGGCTTCCCATGGGCTTGTGAAATGGGGTAATTCCTGTAAAGAATTAGACTCGAAGTCTAATCTCTCTTGACTTTGTGCACTCTCTTGCTCTCCATAAATGGAAGGAATATCTTGTGGGAATTGATCATGCGTGTCATCCACAAGTTCAATGGGAGGAGGGACTTCACTTTCTTTGGCCCATTTGTCTTCTTGAATCTCTCGTAGGAATTCTGGTGTGTACCTATTCATAGAAGAGGAGGTGTCTGGTTCAGTGGAATTGGGCACAAAAGCTTCCTGTGGGGGAAGGCTTATTATTTTACTTGCCTCATCTTTTCCTTGATTTTTTTCTTCCTTGGCAGATCTTGCAAGTATGCTCTCTAACTTCTCCACGAGTCCATCCAAGTGCAGTTGTGTCTTAGCTGAGCCAGAGTAATTGAAGAGGCGACTGGCTTCAAACATGGTCTGAGCCAACGCGACCATTTTCGCGCATAGCTTGGTTCTTTCTATCTCTAGGTCAGCTCTAGGGTAGCACTTGTCATGATCCGTCACATTTGGCCCTTCTTGGATTCTGGCCTGATATGCCTTAAGCATCATATCTATCTCTTCAGGAGTGGGGTCAGCTAATACTGATCCTACTCTAGGGGGTGGTGGGATGGTCTGAGGTAGGTGGACAGATGGTGGGTTAGATGGTGATGGAAATGAGGGTGGTGGTGGTATGTGAGAGTTCGTTTCAGAGGTGAGTTCAACAATTTTGGCTTTTGTTTCTCTTATGCTTTCTTCTAAGTTGCTCATCTTTTTAGACCATTTTCTTTTCATTCTCTCTCGGCTATCCCTCCAGGCTCTCGACCGTTTCTTGGCTATGCTCTCAGTTTCACTAACCTCTGCACTCTTCTCTTGACCTATTCTTGGGTTCTGTTGCAAAGCCTGGGCTCTAGTGACCACTTGCACTGGTGCAGTGGAAGTGACACTTCCTGTTGAGTCCACAACTAAGCCAACAATGTTAATTGGAGTTATTTTTGGCAGATTATTGGGATTCTTTGGGCAATCTCGTAAGAGATGCTCCTTTCCACAATCTTGGCAAAAGCCTTGGATTGTCACTGACTGGGGTTGTGTAGGTGCAGACATCGGGCAATCACGGATGAGGTGATCTCCTTGACATCTATAGCATGGTCCTCTAGGGAATGGGGGTCTTACCTGTCTAGGTTGAGGTCTAGTGTTGGGATTTGCGTACATGACATTTGTGTAATCAGGCTCCCAACTAGGTTCATTTGGTTCTTCACTATAGTAAGACTCACCATGTTCAGGGGACTGCATGTAGTAAGCCTGTGGACTATCTATGTGAGTGGAATCAAAACTATGATCACTCGGGTCACTTTCTGAGAGCAATGGAGTCACTGGGACAATAACTCTATTCAAATTTTCCTCAGCAGCTGCATACTTTACAGGAATCACATTAGCTGGGGTTGGAGGTTGTTGAGCTAACACAAGTTGAGGCCTTTGTTGGTTTTGGTAGGGTTGTTGATAGGATTGCTGCGGTCTACCATATTGCTGTGGAGGGTACTGGTTCTGGTATCTTCCCTGTTGTGGATAGGGCTGAGGGTAGGTTTGCCTAACTGCTTGCTTATTGTATGGGCAATCTTGTGCTGTGTGATTTGTGTATCTCCGTTCTATGGTGCAATATTGGCTGCTAGGGTTCACTTGGGGTTGAGCCATGATGGGACATACATTCGCCATATGGTCACCAACGCAAGTATAGCACCTCTTTACTGGGGAAAATCTAGGAATTTGTTTACTAGAGACACCTAGTTTTTGAGCTACTTTCTACGCAAGTTCCTCAATTGATGTGGATTGCAAGGAAGAGAGACTAGAGGCACTATCTGAATCTTTGTAGATTTGGAAAGCTCTAACTCCTCCCCTAGGTTATCCTCAATGTCGATGCACATGCGTACACACTCTTCTATAGTCCTAGGGTCCTTCAAGTACACATATGACCTCAATTTGGTACTTAGTAATCCATCCAAGAATAAGGCCACCTGTTTGGCCGGTGTGGGTAACTCAGGAACAGGGCATCTCTCAAGATATTGCCTAAATCTTCTTCCTACAAGTCTCACGGTCTCTGGAGGGGTCTGCTTGAAACTATGTATCAGTGAGGAAGTATTATGCCTTATCCCACTCTTAGAGAATTCAGTGATAAAAGCCTCTAAGAGTTGGTCTATGCTCCTGAACTGTCTCTCATTCAGCGGTTGAAACCATGTAAGGGTTGTGTTCCTAAGGGTTAGACCAAATGCATTAGACTGAGTGAATAGGTCCTCAACTTGCTCAGCCCTCAAGACTTGCCTAAACTCAGCCACATGATCATATGGGTCTCCTGTGCCATCGAAGTAGTTCTTCATGGACTTAACTAGCTGAGTAAGTCTCAAAATCCTGGTGTGTTCCCTAGGCCTTGGCAGAGGGAAATCATCAGCATTCCTTTGGTTCCTTGGGGCTCTAAGTCCCTCAGGTTCCACTATATTGGTTTCTGTTCTCGTTCTTTCTCTTCCCACTGGGTTGGCAAAGCTTACCTTTGGTCTATCTCTATGTCGGTCTCTTTGAGTTCCATGAGCATGGGATGTTCCAGCTCCGGGGTGGCCAAAGGACACATTCGATCTTGGTTGGGGGAAAATAAATTCACCTTTCCAAGTGTAAGCATGCCTATCATTTTCGGTAACCACAAAGACCCTCTCTGAAGCGTGATCTAAGTAGGTCACTCTACCTGGGCTATCAGGATCTTTGAACTCATATATCATGATTGTTCCTACCTCATTCGGCTGATTAGATCTATACCTCCAAAAGGCTTCATCAGTCTCTCGGTTCAGGAGTAGATCTATGCTCTTATTGTCTTGAGGAATCCACTCTGGTGTGATAATCCTAGTGAGAACAGATTTGCCTTGGGGGGTTCTAGGTTCTACACCCATGTTTCCTTGCTCCAGGTCACCTAAGTCCATTTCTGGGATCACATTCCCAAATTCATCTCTCTATCTGGGTGACTGGTGACTACATATATTGTCCCTTCTTTGTCCAAGTATGCTCCATTTTCAAACTTGACCGCTGGATGTTCTAGTCCGATGGATTGGTCAGGGTTTTTAATCTGGACCACATATCTTCCTAGGCCGTCCTCATAGATGCTAGCACCTAATCGGTTGGTCCTAAGGTATGTATGTTGGTCCTAATGTATGTATGTAGTTCAGGAGTGCTTCTACCCTATGTAAATATGGCACTCCTGAACTTCCTGTAGGTCTCTCCATGCCGTGGGACATCTCAAACTCACTTGTCTCAGAGCTAGGGTAGTATGAATGATGGCTCAACTGCTGGGCCCAAGACCTAGTAGTATGATTGACACTAGCCTTTGAAGATCTAAGACTTTGTCTATCTCTCCCTAGGTGTCGTCCTGATCTAAGGTTCATAAGCCCAATTGAATAACGGCAAATTTTCCCAAGTACACTTTGCGTTGCTGAGTTCTTTTGTATTAGTCACTTGTTCTTTTTTAATTGCCCTTAGGGTGTCACTTCTTGTCCAATTAATCTTCGTCGCAAGGAACACTTAAGTTTTATCATATTTTGAGTGTGGTCGCTCGATTTAAATTCTTTTCCCTTAGGTTGTTTCGCAATTGTAATCTCCTAACACTTGCACTTGAGTGATTAGAGTTCTTGGACTTGGTTATTCTTAACATATCCCTAATTAATCAAAACCTCTATCCGTGCTTAGCCTATGCAAGGGATTGACAGAGGGTGTTGAGAATTTCCAACCTTGAGTTTCTTCCCTTGGTTGCCCTTGTGTGCCCAGGAAGCGTGTTCCCAAGCTTGCACTTACTCTTGCTTCGAGTACCCTTTGATGCTCTCAAAGAACCTGAAAAAGTCCCAAAGTTAGCTCAAGACTTAAATTTGATTGACATACAGATCACTTTCATGCATGTAATTCACTAGCCAAATTGCCTTTTGCCTTTGTGAAAAACAATCCCAAGGGATCCTGAGTTTTTCCTACCCTGGGATATGATCAACTTCAAATTACCCTATCTAATAATCATGATATTAATTTCACCGTAAGCATTGGAATTTTTGGTTGTACTCCCCACGAGCTTTCCAACAAAACAAAAATCACAGCAAACGGATGTCGTATGAGGAAGTTATGTCAATTTAGGGTTTTGGGGCTAAAACAGGATTTTAAACAGGTTAACAGGCAGACAGGACTTCTCGAAATGCTTTGGGGTATCGGCCTCACAAAGCAATGATGAACCCTAGTATTTTGTCCCACAATTTGTCAAAAGTAGACCACTATTTTTTGCCCTAAAAAATTGGCCAAATTTGCCCGTCAATCACGTTCGCAAGCTCTGTCAATCGCGATTGATAGGTCAGTCGCGATCGACGTGTCGGTCGCGATTGACAGGTCCGTCGTGGCTGTCAGTCGCGATTGATGGGTCAATCGCAATTGACACGTGGCCCGGATTTTCAGTCGATCGTGGTCAAAGGGTCGTTGACTCTGTCGGTCGCGATTGATGGGTCGATCGCGATTGACAAGTCCGTCGCGAGGGTCTGTCGGTCGTGGTCAAGCAATCGTTGACTGGGTCGGTCGCGATTGACAGGTCTGTCGGGGCTGTCAGTCGCGATTGACTAGTCGATCGCGATTGATGGCTCGATCACGATTGACACATGTCACGCGTAGGTTCTGTCAGTCGTGGTCAGTCGGTCGTTGACTCTATCGGTCGCGATTGACGGGTCGATTGCGATTGACAGGTCGGTCGGCAAGTGTCCGTCGTGGTTTGTCGATCGCGATTGACAGGTCGATCGTGATTGATAGAAAACTGAGGAATTTTAAAATTTTAAGCACACATTTAGGATGCCCTAGGCCTACACATCATGGTTATACACTTTGTTTTGCAAAATAGTCAACTTTTCTGTCGGTCGCGATTGACAGAGGTCAACGCCTTGGGACCTGCACAGTCAAAATTTTTTACCTACTGAAGCTGGTGCAGTTGCTAGGGATGCTGATTCCTGCAGAAAATCTCAAAAAACACAGAAAATCACAAGCACACAAACACTCTCTCGCTCTCTCTCACAAGTGAAATGAGGGAAATGGTATGGGTGGGGTGATATGACCAAAAACTAACATTTTTCGCGATGATGGAGATGGATGTGGGAGATGGTGAGGATGATGATGGTAATGAGAAAAACAAAAGAAAATAGATAGAAGTGAAGAAAATACCTATGACTCCAACGCCTCAACTCTACGTCTTACCATCACACGCTCGTCCTCAAAGCTCGATCCCCAGCAACGGTGCCAAAATTTGCTGTAGCTCAGTGATGAGTAGCACTTCCTTTAATGTCAATCCGGGAAGACGTGAGGATGGTATGATGACCTCGAGCAAGTGAAGGCACAAGTGCGTGAGTGAGAAGCACACAAACATGCACACACATACACACACTCACGCACACACGGAAAGACAAAGAGAAAGACAATGGAGTTCTTTTAGATTACTTTCAAAATGCTCATACAAGTTCAATTAAATTACAAGCTAACCTCAAAAATGAGCTCTCTAGCTCTATTTATAGTTTTTCACTAGCTTTTGGCCCTGTTCAGACCTAGTCTCCGACCTAGTTAAAAATTAGGTTCTACGGCCTATTTGGAGGTTCAAACGGAGTCTAAAAAATGTGAAAACTGATAGGGATGTACTTCTAAAGCTCCTCAAGCTCAAGGACTCTTTGGCTTGCACAAAATGGAGCTACAAAAAATATGAAATGGTATTTACAATGGTTTTTAGTGATGAAAATCACTATTTTTGTAGGGATTTCTTCTAACATTTTGACATACATTTCCTGGAGCTCCCTATTTGCTCCTTCTTCTTGTGTGCACAACTCTTTGATGCATGAAAAATTTAAATGGCCTACTTGCCAGATCTTCTTTGACTACTGTGTCTACTTGTGCTTTCTCTTCGCTCCGACTCCCTTCGTAGGCTTCCTTGTCTTGTGAGTCCTTCAATTCCTTGACTACTGCCAACAAACTCCTTTAATGTCAATTCGGGAAGACATGAGGATGGTATGAAGACCTCGAACAAGTGATGGCACAAGTGCGTGAGTGAGAAGCACACTAACATGCACACACATACACAAACACACGTGCACACAAGGTAAGACAAAGAGAGAGAAGCAATGGAGTTCTTTAGATTACTCAAAGGTGTTATTACAAGTTCACTTCTACAACAAGCTAACCTCAAAAATGAGCTCTCTAGCTCTATTTATAGTTTTTGACTAGCTTTTAGCCTTGTCCAGACCTAGTGTCCGGCCTAGTTAAAAATTAGGTTCTATGGCCTATTTGAGGGCTCAAACGGAGTCTAAAAAATATGAAAATTGATAGGTAGGTACTTCTAATGCTCCTCAAGCTCAAGGACTCCTTGGCTTGCACAAAATGGAGCTACAAAAAGGTGGAATGGTATTTACAATGATTGTTAGTGATGAGATTCGCTGTTATAAAGATGTTGATTTGGAAAAATTGAAAGGACCTATCTGCAAGATCTGCGTTGACTACTCTGTCTACTTAATCCTTCTCTTTGCTCTGACTCTCTCCGCTGGCTTCCTTGTCTCGTCAGTCCTTGGGTGTCCTGACTGCTATCAACACCCCCCCTCTCTCGCGTCTGTCGTCCCTGACAGACCCTTGTTGCTGAGAGTGCTAGATGTAATATTCCACAACATGAGTGGCAAGTTGATGTTCTTGGATGCGTAGTCCTCTGGCCAAGTCTGTCATCATGCGATCCCAATCAATTGGTCCTGGAATGTCCGGATGTGGCAGACGTAATTGATCTGCATGGATGGCTTGTTCGACTGCGAATAGATGTAGCAAATGTGTTGGTCTAGGAATGGAAATTTTTGAGTGATATTCCCAAAACCCTGTAGAGAACATTTCTTCAAAGGTCTGCTTGAAGCATGCGGGTAAATACTTTATTCGTGCATGCCAGGCAAAGATTATGTTGGCCGAGGGAGTCTGGCTCATGTCATATACTAAATTCTTGTTACCTTGAGAGAATCCAGGGGCGGATATGTATGGAGCCTGTACCTTCCAAAAGGTTTTGAAGACAATTGTCATGAGCTTGAATATTTTCATACACAGTTTTGCTGCTATGTCGGGTACATTCTTTAGATGCATAGACCAGTGTCGAATTGTTGATATCATGTATGCTACGGTCGGGGTCCCTCAAGGTGGAGAAAAATATGGATAGTTGATCCATGTCGAGCATTCTTTATTGTTGCATACCTTGATGGCAAATGCTTGCCATGATTTGCGATGGACCATTGGGCAATAGCATGGATTATACTTGATATACAGTGGCATGGTTGCCCAGGTGCTCATCATCTCAGGATAATCAGTTAGTAATCGTGCACGCCAATTAGGTTGGAAGATTGAGCCAACACGTGCGTCTTTCGGTAAGTCCTCCGGCTCAAATTGAGTGGCAAATGTGGGCTCCTTCCCTGTATGCCTTTTAATTTCTGCATTATAATCATGTAGCAAGACATAATAAGACATGTATTGTGGCTCGGAAGTTGTGATTAACCGTTGGTGGGATAGATGCTGAAAGTAAGAAGATCGAAGCACAGTTTCTTCCAAGTTTGTAAGGGATTGAATTTGCATGATGACACGATCATCATGTGTTTGTCCCCCTTTCTCAATCCTTTTGATCCAATCTGGGACTCCAATTTCTAAAGTGTCTTGTCCTTCCTCTGTAACCTGGCCGCCAGGTGTTGGCATCGGCTCGTAGGGTTCTTCATAGCTATCATCGACGGTGATTTCCACTACTGTATCAGGTTCTAGTTCTTCAGCGGGGGAGGGTGGCCTTTCATATGGTAAGAGACGTGCTTGGAGTTCTGCCAACTGCTTCAGGAGGGTCTCTAATTCTTCTATGGAGTGTTGCAAGATTACCGGCTCATGTTGAGCTGTGGGGGCACTGGATATCTGCTTCTTTAAGTCAGCACATTCAGCCTCTAAATTTTCGTATGACTCCAAAAAATTCGCATGCTCCTCGAGTAAGATGCGGATGTCTACTGATGGGACTGCTCTTGGTAGGGCTAATGGTTGCTCTTGCGGTTCCTTCCATAGCTGCTTCAAAATTGTCTTGGTTTTGTTGTTGAAGCCGCTTGATCTCTTCTAACGTTGCTGCCATATGCTTCTGTAATAGCCCAAGATTGCATCTGAGTGTAGCATTGGATATCATTTGCGCCTGGAGCACACTTTCTAGTTCCTTGACTGCTTTGTCATCCAACGTCGATATCTTTGATTCCAATTCTGTGTGAGCCTGCTGTAAAGTGGTATGTTCTGCTAGGAGTGTTTGGTAATCAGCTTCTAGAGTGTTGATTCTAGCCTGTAGGCGCTGAGATTCTGCCTGGAGGGCAGCGGTATGTTCTTCCAATTGATGATATTCTTGTTGTAGTTGATGTGCACACTGAAGTAATGTATTAAATGTTCTATTTACATTATGAGATGCAAGGGGTAAGTTTTGGAATGCATGGGAGGTGGGAATGGGAAGGGAGGTAGTGAATGATGTGTCTGCCAAAGACATGGTGAGTGGTGAAGTAGGGGGTAGGGGATGGGGATTTGGTGGAATTGTGGGGAGAGGTGCTGTGGTTGGCAAAATGTCCATTGGGTCGGACATAGTGGTGTGTGCAAAGGCTACCATGTAAGTTGGTATGTTAGGTGAAGTGAGTGTGGTGTTTGTGTAGATTGATGTTGTTACGAGCATCTGAGGAGTGTGCCTCTGAGACACTGGAGTGTGGATGGACTGCTCCATGAAGGATGGGTATTGGGGTGGTGCGATTGGGTTGAGTGATGTGTAGGGAGCAGATGGAAAGTGGGGGTCATGGAATGGGGGTACCCGTATTGGGGCATAGGCTGGGAAACAAAGGATGCCTTCCGTAGGTGGGGGGGTTCCAACCACACTCGGAATTATGGGGTGACCAATTATGGGCTCGGAGGACAAAAAGGGTAAAGTGTGCAGAGGATTGGTGATGGACGAGAAAAGGATGTCTTGTGAGGTTGGCTCTTGAAGGGAGAAGGATGTGGATGAGGTTGGGTTGTAAGTGAAGGTAGATGTGATTACTGGAGTTTCTTCCATGGTGGGAGGTGGTGGTGGAGGTGGAGAACGTGGGGATGGGGGGTGCGAGGGTGAGATGGGTGATGTCTGAACAAAAGTTTCAGCAGAGAGGTCAATGGTGGTGGTGGGGGTAGCTGTGGTTTCGATGGTTACGTTTGCTTCTGTGATGGGTATTCTGATAGTCTTACCTACTCGTGGTAATGTGTCAACTCTGCGTTTGTCATACCTCACGGATTGGCGGACTGCTGTGTGGATAGTCTCCCTGAACTCCTAATGATTCTGACACTAATTTAAGGGTGTTAATAAAATGTTGATCCACTCCATCGTCTGCTAGCATTTCTTGCATCATGGCTTGGCCTAATGCAAGGGAGAGTTGATGCCTTTCTTGTACTGCTTTGATCATATCGTATAACCTCTGTAGCTGAGCTGTGTATGCAGGTGCACCTACAAGTTCTGGCACTTCTTGGTGCTCATCTTGATGCCCGTGGTCATATTCCTCCTCATCTTCCTCGTATACTTCATCTTCCTCGTCCTCTTCATCCATTTCAACCTTGGTAACAGGTACTTGGGAGGTTGTTGCCTACGGTTGAACATTCTCCACTTGTTGTTCCTCTTCTACCTCAAGATCTACGTCTTTTAACAATTGTTCGAAGTCTTCATTCGTGATTTCTTCCAAGGGTGCACCACCGGGAAATTCAAGATCAGTTGGGACGGGAGGAAATATCAAATTAGGGCCATCAGTGCTGCGTCTTGGAAGTCGTAGTGTGAATGGCCGAAGCCTTCAGGGTGGTGGGGTAACGTCCGGTGTTAGGGTGGCTCCACGTGGTTGAGCACAAGGTACTTGGACAGTTCCTCTCATCTTCTTGGAAGGGGGCCCAGTGGATGGCCGGCCTCTAAACTGCTGTACTCGATTCCACATCAGTGCCCGTTGAATAGGGATGTTATAAGCTAAACACCTATAAATTATTCTAGATAGAGCACAACATCCATATAAAACATGCTTCCGTGGCCATCGTTTGTGGGCTAGGTGTATCTGATCAATTATCTAATTGGGTAAGTTGATGGTGAGGTTCTGTGTCTCTGCCAGATACAAACTAAACCATTGCTTCTTGGGCGGCATGGTGAATCTATCTTGGGCAGGAAAAACAAAGTGTTGCATGCACATTCACAGATGTATTGCAATATTGGGCGTCATGGCCACCATGTCCTTGAGCTTGGTGAGGCTTTGATTGTTCATGTAATCAGGCACTAGGGTCTCCTTCTCTATTGGAATATGCATTCCGTGCATATCTAGGGCCTCTCTCACTAAGTTGTTTGAAAGCCTAAATGTTTTGAGCTCATTTCCTTTTGTCAGAGAGGGGAGCACAAATGAGCTTGCACCTTTTGGATTCTTGCTTGGAGTCAAGGTATTGATGAGATAGTAGCATCGCATGAAGTCAGGCTTTGGGAGCCGGGCACTGAAGTATGCATCCAATCCTGCCTTCTCCCATACCGGACGTAGACCTTCTGCATTTTGGAACTTTTTGAATTCCCTTGTAAAGAAATGGTATTTATCTTGCTGCCCATTGAAGTCTAACTCTGACTCCCATAGGTATGATCCCTCTCCCAAGGGTCCTGCAACTTCACTAAACTAGTGGGAAGCCTTTCCTACGGGCATGGTATGGCCACTGGGGGGGTCCGCTACTGGTATGATTTGGACGGCCTGCAACTCTTCTGGTCTTTCATTTGTCTCCAGCATAATGGGTAAACTTTCTAAATCCACCACTTGCTGGCTCGTTCCTACTTGAGAGCTTGTTCTTGCAGCCTGAGCCATGTTGAAGAAATCGCTACCGGTTCTATGAGAATATATGAATGAATGTTAACATTGCAATGGACACAAAATGACACTGTGTCCTCGTTAAAACATTAACTTGATGAATTGTGATGTGGTTAGTGGGTTAGTGAGTGCTCGGTCATTGTGGGTGTAGTTAGTGGATGAATTTTCCTAAGAGCTAAATGTAAAGCTATAGTGTGAGAATGATGCAGTTAGTAGGTGGGGGTGAGTTTACAAGTGGTTTCGGGGGGTTTATTACAAGCTTTGGGCAGCCATACACACTGGATGGCTTTCGGTTTTGGTTTTGTGGAGACTCACGAGGGCTTTGTGAGAGTTTTTGCTTGGAAATGAGGCTTTCTAGGGACCCATTTACAAGTGATTCTACTCGTGTTCAGAGAAGAGTAGGTGTTCTTGTGCGTAAAATGAGAGTGAGACAATTGTTCCTGTGAGTGAATTTTGTTGTGCACGGTGTGGTCTCGGTGTAGCTATTTGAGCCCGTAAGCAAGCCTTAGGCACCCAAATTTTTCTTGATTGTGGTTCAACCTTCATCAACTTCTTGGGTACCCAGATAGACTTTACTTTCACAGAAGAATTTTTGGAGGACTTCTTATTAGTGTCGTGTCGTCAATCACTAATAGGAAGTTTAGCCAGTTGTTGTTGCTTGACCACAACAGGATGCTCGCCTTTCCGCACCCACATCTGTTTTAATGATTGAGACACCGTGCTTCATCTTTACTTTTGGCTTCGAGCATAAGTCCTCTGCTTCTTTTGCATTTGATCCACCTTTGGTTGCTGCATCCCTATGGCTTTTGGACAAGAAGGGAGTTCTGCCGTATCCTTGAATTCTTTGTTGAGATAATCATCCCTCTGCATCACATAGTTTTGGACAAGAATAGCATGGTCATCTTCATGTGTACTCCTGGAAGGACCAGGAGTTTGTGCCTGTCCTAGTTCCTTGAGTGCTTCATTCTCTAATCCAAGTGTAATGCGGTTCCGACTTACCCAGACCTAAAGAAGTTCAGTTCTTAGCTTTAGGTTGACTGCATGATCATAGATCCAGTCTTGACCCAAGACAAGAGGTTCAATGAGATCCTCATCTTGACACACTAGTACTTTAACTATCATCAAAACATCTTGAATGTAGAGGGGAAGTTCCACCTCGTCCATGCAAGGGGTTGCCACACCTCCCAATCCTATGAGATAGGCTTCTATAGGATTGACACTCAATTTCAACTCTTGACAGTAAGAAAGTTTAACAGTGCTAGTGGCTGCACTTGAGTCAATCAAGGCTCTTACAGTCCTTGCACTCGTTCCTTGTCCTATCTCTAAAGTCACAAAAGGACGTCGATCAATTATTCTATGAGAGCTAATACCTGAAACTTCACACATTGCCATATGATACTCTTGATCTACATACACCTCTATCCTAGGCTGATCTCTACCTTATCTTCTCAACTTCATCCTTCGGATGTGTTCCAATGCCTCTGCCTGTGCCTCTTCTGGAATTGGCTTTTCCTCTTCTTTACGTTTCTTGGCAGTGTTGAGTCGGTTTAACATTTCTTCGGTCAGGGGTTCTTGGTTCAACTCGACTTTGCATCTGCTTATGTAACTAGGCAGAATATCGCCTTCTAAAGTGGATAGTTCTACTGCTCCACTAGTTGAAATCCTTATGATCATAGGTCCATAACCACGATTCTCTAATTTTCTCGCATGTTACTTCAACGTGTAGACTAAAACTAGGTCTCCTACTTTCAAACCCTTATCCTTCACATGGGCATCAAAGTATGCCTTCTGTCATTTCTTGGCTGCATATATCCCTGCGGCAGCCCTCAGTCCTGTTTCTCCCAATCGCTCAAGGTCAAAGATTCTAGAGGAGAGCTCATGGCCTGTCCAATCATGCTCTTGTGCTACTTTCAGTGTAGGTATCAAGAAGTCCAATGGTAGCAGTGCATTTTGATCGAATACCATCTGAAAGGGTGTGGCTTGGAGTACCATTTTATAGGCAACTCGGTATGCCCAAACAACATGGTGTAGCTGTTTGTCCCAATCAGAGTATTTATTATTCACTAGTTTGGTCAATACATTGCATAGAATCTTATTTGTGCTTTCGGCTTGCCCATTAGCTTGTGGGTGATAAGGGGCAAACTTCTTATGTACTATCAAGAATTCTTGGAGAATATTTTCAATAACTTCATTCAAGAAGTGAGTGCCTCTATCACTTACTAGCTCAATAGGTAGCCAGTATCTAGTGAACACATTCTCAAATAAGAACTTAACAGTTGTTTGAGCATCGTTCTTAGTGGTGGCTTTTACCTGTACCCACTTGGTTAGATAATCAGTGGCAACAATGATATATTCAACATGTGAACCCTTAGCTGGGGGATTAATAGGACCTACGAAGTCTATTCCCCACTTAGAGAATGCTCGTCCACCCATCATAGGCTTCAAAGGCATCTCATCTTTTCGTATAGGATATTGAGTTCGCTGACAGACATCACACCTCTTCACATAGGTATGTGCATCCATGTGAAGGGTCGGCCACCAAAGTCCTGCAAATAGTATAGCCTTGATCACCGGATCTGGTCCAAAGTATCCTCGTGCTACACCTTGGTGAGCAGTTTCCAATATCTTAAGGTATTCACTCTCATGGACACATAATCTGAGGTAACCATCTTTACCACGCTTGTATAGATTGTCACCAATGAGTGAGTAATCTAGGGCTTCTTGTTCTAGACTTCTTTGTCTGGCCAATGTCATATCTTGAGGGAATGTTTTCGTCCTCAGGAAGGCTACTAGTGGTTCACTTCAATCTGGTGTTAGAGACACCTGGTATAGTGTAGCATGCTCCACTGGTGGTTTAATACTAAAGACTGGGCATTCCTTACACAACTTATGGACATCTACTTCCATAGTTGGCCAATGCACTCCAAGTCTCCTTAGTGTCTGTAGGGTTCGTTGCTTTGAGTAGTGTTGCTCTAATGCACCTACATGTGCTAATTGCAACCATTTTGCATACTCATCCTCTTCCACACAACAAGCTAGGATCCCCTGATCTGTATACTTGTACATACTTCCTACCATGATCTGATATTTTTGGGCTTTTACTATCTCCCTATCTTGAGTGTTTACTACTGGATGTTTAGGCCCGTATGTCAATACTGGCACTAATGTCTTAGCCCACTGAGGTACAACTTCCAAATTAAATAAGTAAGCATCAGGAAGGTCATCTGATACTCCTTGTGGGGCCTCTCTTGATGTGAGCTTAGAGAGATGATCTGCTCTCAAATGAGTCTTTCCTTTCCTTACCACAACCTCAAAGACATATTCCATTAGCAAGAGAAACCATCTTACTAATCTACCAGTATTGCATGGCTTGTTCACTAAGTACAACAATGCTTGATGATCAGTAAAAAATTTAAACTTATTTGCAAGCAAATAGTGTCTAAACTTTTTAACTGCATATACCATGCCTAATCCTTCTCTCTCAGTAGTGGTATAATTTCGTTCAGCTGTATTCAATTGTTTACTAGCATAGGCAATTGGAAGATCCATATTACCTTTGCCCGTAGGTTGTGCTAGTACACATCTAATAGCATAATTGGATGCATCCATATGAACATGAAAAGGCTTATTCCAATTTGGAGTCGTCAAGATTGGTGCTGAACACAATCGTTGTTTAAGCTCATTGAAGGAGTTCTCACACTCATCCATCCACTCAAAGTTAGTCAAAAGTCCGTACAGAGGCTTTGCAATGATGGCGTACATGTGTATAAAACATCGGTAATAACCACAATGCCCCATGAAAGCTTGCACTTCCTTGACATTCTTTGGCCTAGGTAGCTCTGCAATGGCTCTAACTTTTTCCTCGTCCGTCGAGATGCCATTCTTTGACACTATGTGTCCTAGAATCTTGCCTTGCCTGACCATGAAAACACACTTTTCTGGGTTCAGTCAAACTTGATATTCTCTACATTTATCAAAGATTTGTCTAAGTTTGGGTATATGGGTCTGTCTAATGTTGGAATGAGCACAGAGATCATCAACATAGACTTCTAAATTCTTCCTCAAGAACTCTTTAAATACATGGCACATTAGTTCGGGAAGGTTGCAGGAGCATTGGTAAGCCCGAATGGCATAACCCGAAAAGCAAATATGCCCCACTCTGTGGCAAAAGCTGTCTTATGATGATCTTTTGGAGCTATGGCTACCTGATTATAACCAAAAAATCCATCAAGGAAGCTGTACACTTCCTTGCCTGCAACTCTCTCTAATAGATGCTCAGTGATAGGAAGTGGATAGTTATCTCGAATGGTGGATGCATTAACCTTCTTCAAGTTGATGCATACACGTAGTTTTCCATTCTTCTTGGGCACCACTATGATGGGGGATACCCACGCAGTGTGCTCAATTTCATAGATGAATCCAGCTTCAACCAAGCGATCTATCTCCTCCTTGATCTTGGCAGCGTAGTTATCGTTACAGGTGTATGTCTTCTGCTTGGATGGTTTGGCATCTAAGGTCATGGGAATCGTGTGTGAGCATATGTCTGGGTCTACACCTTTTAAATCCTTGTAACTCCAAGCGAATACATCTCTGTATTCTCTTAGCAAGGCTATTAGCTCATGCTCTTCTTCTTCCATCAGGTCATGTCCTATGTAGGTGCATCTCTCCTCTCCTTCTCCTATGGCTACAACTATTTTCTTGGTGGTTTCTTTGTTATCATAGGCCTCTCCTGATTGTGCCTCACGTTTTGGCATTCTTATCATGACTCTCCTATCATCTATTTCATACTTCTTAAAGTTTTCAGGGACCTCAAACAAAGATTCTTCCTCTTCTAGTGTGACTTCTTTCTTCTTCCTCTTCTTGCCTTCACTCATGGCGACCACTTGTGTGGTTAATCTCACCTCGTTCATAATTTCTGCATGTCTCTGAGGGTGAGCTTCTCCCTCATAGAAGTATTCCTCATCTGATGCAAAGGGTGGGTCCATGATGATTGACTCTAGATCAGAGTCACTTGCATCCTCAAATGCATCAGGGCTAGCTTCGCATTCTTCTAAAACTGCATCTCCCATGATTGCTTCTATTGAGAAGACTAAAATTTCATAGCCATCCTCATCACAGTGGGGTGTCCATTGTTTCTCATTGATGGCTACATCCATTGTTGCTAAAATTTCTACCCAGCTGTGAGGCTCAAATTCTTCGTCAGGAAATACTATAGGTGCATAGGCTGGGTCTTGAGTTGATCTATGTGTTTCCTTCCCACCTACCTCTCTTGCTTTTTCTCTCTTCTCTTCTTCTACTCCCACTTTGCACATCCATACGTGGGTGTCTTCATGCATCCATGAGGATCCTGATCCTATGGAATGCACCGATTCAGTATCATCTTTGGCTCTATGGATGGGATTCCACTGGATAGGAGGGACATCTCTATGAGAGTAATCTTTGAGATTCACTTTGGTCGTGACCCCCAAGTGTTGCAAGTACAAAGAATTGGTTCCCCAATCCTGTACCACTTGCAACTGTCGCATGAATGGTCTTCCCAAAATCATCTCATAGGCATGATTCTTGCTAAAATCGCATATACCAAAAGTATGCTCAAACTCAACACCACATGTAGTGAGAGTTATTCCTTCTAGCAAGCCTAAGGGTCTTTCTATGTGACCATCAGCCATCTGCAATTTCATTCTCGTTGGCCTAAGTGCTGGCTTGCCCCAACGCTTCCATAGGGAAGTGGTAGCAATTGCAACTCCTGCACCTGAGTCTAGAATTGCCTTGTTCGTTTATCCTTGATGGGTGATGGGAAGATAGGTGTTTCCTTCTTCTCCTTCACTCATATCTCCTATCTTGTCCAATGGTATCTTTGGCACTGTTCTATGAGAACCTACTTGAGAATGCTGTTTAGCGACCTCTGACACTTGTTTGGCTACATGTTTCCACATAACTCTGGTGAACACCGATTCATAGAAGAAGATGTGTTTGGCTCTGTAGAGCTAGGGACATAAGCTTCCTGGGGGGGAATGCTTATTCTTTCACTTGGCCTTCTCTCATTTTGAGAGGCAGGTTCCTTTTCTGATTGTGCAATTAGCCTCTCCAATCTTTCTAGCAGCCCATCAAAGTGCAACTGTGTCTTAGCTGAACTAGAGATGTTAAAGAGGCGACTGGCTTCAAACATGGTTTGAGCCAATTCCACCATCTTAGCACAAATTTTAGTTCGTTCGAGCTCTAGTTCCGCTCTAGGGTAACACTTTTCATGATCGGTTCTCTGCTGGGGAGATTAGCTTGGCATATGTGCCCACGCAGGAGAACATTGCATACCTTTTCATGAAGGCTCTGCCTAGGGAGAAGTTTGAAGCTTTCCGCAAAGCTTTGGGCTTACTTCCTTTTGTGGAGTGATTTTCACATAGCTTAGCACTTCCTTATACATGAGTGCAAGCTCCTTGTTCACCGCATCACTCCCAAGGGGGATTTGTTGATATATTTAGGTAGTGATGTGTGCGAACACACTAGGACCGTCGGGGCACTTTTTTCCCTCTTTAGGAGGTTTTTTCCCCCCGGCTTGTATGTATGCCTATTGCCCTAATGGGCTACTTATCTTTGTACATTCTCTAGTAATACATTTAGTATTGTGTGTTGTGCTCCAAGCTTCTTCTTCTTCCTTGTGCTGTTCGCGTGTTTTCGCAAACGTGTAACTCCAACATCTCTCTCTCTCTCTCTCTCTCTCTCTCTCTCTCCTGTCCCTATTTGCCTGCATAGCCGCCAGGGGTAAGCCTCCAATTTCTCTCTTTCTCTCTTACACTCTCTCTCGACTGCATGCTGTATGCTATCTGCAGCTATGAGAGGGGGGGAAGGGAAAACGATTTAAATAGATTTAATTAGAAATCTTTTTCTCAAACTCTCATCATCTCTATGTATAGTACGCCATCAGATTTGATTCTCTCTCCATCTCTCTCTAGCGCATGACAGACGAGGGGAAAAGAACTAAAAACTAACTTTCTCTGTATCTGCACAATGCACACCAAATCTGTCGGGAGGAGGTTTTACTTCTCTCTCTCTCTCTCTCTTTGTCCCCTCTCTCTCTCTCTCTCTCGGTGCTTTGCGCCTCTACCAGAACACAATTTCTTTCTCACTCTCCAGCGCTGCTTGCTGTCGCCAGTCAGAGCCACCGGGGAAATCTCCATCACTCTTTTTGTTCGTTGTGCAGGAATATCTATAGAAACCGAGGCTAGAATGTTCCCTTCTTTCTCTAGCTACACACATATGCACCCATCTTATTTTTACCTATAGAAGTTGAGAGGGGGAAAAGAGGTCTCATTTCTCTTTTTCTCTCTTTCCCTCCATCTGCGCTCACTTCCTTCTCTCTCTACTATGCATCAATGTCTATAGCGAGGAGCCCAAATCTCTCTCTAGCAGTAGCACGAGCAGTCACCAGGAGAGGAACATAATTGTTTTCACTCTCTCTATAAGCACACATCATTGGAGAAGAAATAAGAAAAGAAAGAAAATGAGTACCTGCAAAAATCATTAGAGAAAAGAGCTCAACACACAGATATATATAGTACATGCACTCACTTACCTTTTTCTCACAGACCACACTTTGATACAGACCTCACTTTATTTTTTTTCTTTAATTAATTTAAGAGCATAAACTATTCACACCATGCTTTTACCCACTTTCCACACACTCTAATTGCACAACTTACTTATACCACTCTTTTGATCTACATCCTCTCACACCATTCTTTTAAATTTACTTTTCTCACACTTTAATTACACATCTTATTCTCACCACACTTTAACATTTACTCACACACACCACAAATTATTTACACATTTTTATTTTTCATTTTTAATTTAATTGTTTTTAATTTGAATAATTTTTTAATACTTTTAATTTAAATTTATGCTAAGGTTTAATACCATAATTGTTATATAAACACATTATTAAAATAAATAATGAAAGAATATTTTAAAATAATTTAACTAATGTATAAAATATAAGAAATTTTAATTAAATGTAATCATATAATGGTTAAATTAAATGTTGACACACATCAATACCTACACATACATATATAAGTACACATACATTAAAACCCTCATATTTATCCACTTAGCACAAACGCTCTTACTTAAACACTCGTAAATATATGTATTCATTTAGGTTTACCCATACCCCCATATATAAATGGGTACAATCACATAACTAAATGGCATTTAGGTTAAAACCTAATGCACATATATACCTGCAGGCATCGGATATACC
>CM035428.1:26791624-27136624 GCA_020310875.1 Ceratopteris richardii
CTCAGGTCATACACCAAATCATAATTTCCATTGGTAAACCCCGGTAGACATACTTGTGGTGTTGCTGCATCTCTAAAAGTTTTGAGTACAACTTGCATCATATCCAAAATTTGAGCATCATTTGGGCTGCAACATCTGGCATGGGCTTCAATCGAGGCATCCAATGTCGAATTGTGGCCATCATGTACGCTATCGATGGTGGTCCCTGCGGTGGTGCTATGTATAGATAATTGAGCCACTCCTTACATTGAGCATTATTTTGTACCTTTATGTTGAATGCTTTCCATGATCTGTGTCGTGGAATGGGGCCGTAGCATGGATTATAAAGTAGATGTAAAGGTGCATTGTTCCATATGCGCAGCATTTCATGATATGTCTCGAGAAGTTTCTGTCGCCATGTCGGTTGACGGATTTTCCCTTTTTGCACCTCTGGAGGAAGGTCTTGGGGTTGAAACTAGGTAGCGAAGGAAGGAATCTTACCCATGACTCTCTGTATTTCTGCATTGTAATCGGCCAGAATAACATAGTAAGCTCTAAATTAGAGGTCTGATGAGAGGATAAGGCATCTAGATGATAAGTTCTTGAAGTAATTGGATTGTAACACAGTTTCTTCTATGACTCTCATGGCCTGATTTTGCACTACTATGCGCTCTTCATGAGAACTCCCCATTTCTTCCACTTGTCATAGCCATGGGGGTCGTGGTGCTTCGAAAGTATCCTGACCTTCTTCCGTCTTTTGTCCCCCTGGGAAGGGTTGCGGATCATATTCCTCTTCAAACGTTTGTTCCACAAGAATGGAGACTGTTTCTTCATTTGTGGGCACCTCAGGTGGGGATGGTGGTCTTTCGTATTGTAGTAGACGTGCCTGCAATTCTGTGACTTGTTTTTGGAGATCTTGTAGGGCCTCTGAGTCAGTGACAAGGGAAGTGGTTGAGGCAGTGGCTTGGGGACCTGCTATCGTTTGTTTTTGACTTGTCTGCTTCAATTGACCTAGTTCTTCTAATAACTGGTCATGTGCCTCGAGTAAAGTGGCATAATCTTCAAGAATGATGTTGATGCTCTCTGCGGTCACAACTTGAAATTTGGAAGGACTAATGGGTGCCCTCGGTGTGCTTTCAATGGCTCCCTCTAAGTTTTCCTAGTTCTATAGTTGATTTTCCTCATGTGTCGCTACAAGGTGTTGTTTGAGCAGTGCCATATTGCGCTGGAGTTTGGAATTTCTTTCTAGTTGTATTTGCAAATGGCTTTCCAACCCTTGGATCGCCTGCTAATCCACATTTTGAAATTGTGTCTCCAACATGCCATGAGCCTCTTGTAAGGTTTGAAATTGAGTTTGGAGGCTAGCTCTGTCCTCTTCTAGTGTATTGAGGCGTTGTTGTAATGCTTCAGAGTGTTCTTGTAGCCTTTGGTTATGTGCCTGCAGCTGATTGTATTCTGTCCTTAACTGTGATATACAGGCAATCATGGTGTCAAATGCATTGCCTATAGATGAAGGTGTGGTTTGTACACTAGAAGATGCAAGGGAAGGGAATTGGGGAATTGGGGAATGGGAAGTGTGAATGTTGTGTCTACAGGAGATGTGTGTGTGGGTGAAATTGGTGGAGGGGGAATGGAAAAGGTGGGAGTGTAGGGGGAGGTGGAGGTGCCGTCGGTGGTGAAATGTCCATACCCTCAGGGGTGGATGTGAGCGGAGTGTCTACCATGTATACCGGAATGGTAGGTGGTGTGTGTGTGTGATCGCGGTGAATAAGTGTGGTGTGGTTGTTGGGAATGGGCTCGACGAGAGGGGTGGGGTGGTGGCTTGAAACATTCTACGAAAGTAGTCATGGGCAGGTTGAAGGACTACTGGTATGGGGGGTGGGAAGTGAGAGACCTGAGGCGGGAAGGTCATGAAAGGGAGCGTGGTGGCAGGGAATCCAAAGAATATGGATCTAGTGTCAGGATGGCCTATGACCGAGGGCGTGGGGGCTAGTTGTCCTATGGCAGGCTCTATGGAGGATTCTGTTATGATGGCGGTGGTATTATATAAAGGGTTTTCAAAAGAGGAAAACAAGGTGGAACTGGAGGTTGGACTACGAAAGATGAAGGCTTGCTCTGTGGGATGAGTAGTCGAGGTGATCTCCATGGGTTCTGTTCTAGGAGGTGATGGTGGGGGGGTTGGTGGTATTGGCTCAGTTGATTCATCATGGGTGACTGGGAGCTCTTGGCCAGAGGTTACTGCTGCTTGGGAGGTTGTCTCAATGGGTTCAGATGTAATAATATGTCCTTCCACCGTAGTAATGGGAATCTGGATGTTTTTACCAGACCGTGGTCGTGTTTGGAATCTTCGCGGGTCATATTGAGCAAGAGGCCTCTGGATCGCTGATCAGACTGCCTCCACTACCCCATACGTTTCTTCCAACAATAATAGGCCTTTTCTGTATTCAAAGCCTACTCCATCTTCTTGCAATAGCTAAGCCATGAGCATCCTACTGCTCTGTTCAGTGAGCAGTTGTTGTGACCGTACTCGTTCCATGATTTGATACAGCCATTCGGAGTTCTACTGTATATGCTGGGGTTCTGGTGGTTTCTTCTGCTTCTGCTTCTTTGTCTTCCTCTTCTTCACCTTCTATGTGTTCTAGTTGTTGAGATAAAGTTCTCTGCTGATCATCACCCCAATGTACATGACGACTATCTGTGGATTTCCTCCGTCTTTGGGAAGAGGTGTCCTGTTCATCTGTGTCCGAAAAGAATTCTACATCAGAGAGTTGGGTATTCCGCAAGAATGATTCGAAGTCGAAGGTGCTCATCCTTTCAACATCTCCAGTCATAGGAAATTCAAATTCAAGAGGGACAGGAGGAGCCGATGGGGCAGCTTGTGATGTGCCTTGAGATCCAGATCTAGGTATGCAAATGGTAAAGGGAGGCACAGTGGCAACCCCTCGTGGTGAGACTTCCGGAGTTATGAGAACTTCACGTGTTTGGACACAAGGAATTGAGCCCCTCATGCGCTTGGATGGCAATTTTGAGTCTCTTAAACATTTGTAGTTGTGACCAGGTTAAGGCACATTCAATGGGTACATTGTATGCTAAGCACTTGTAGATGATGCACATGATTGCACAACAACCATTCACCACTAGCTTTCTAGATGACCTTTTATTTGCTTCATACAACTGCTCCACAATCCATACAGGAAGCTTAATCGGTAATGCACCTGTCTCCACCAAGTAAAGAGTGAACCATATTCATTTGTGGGGTTGTGTGAATCGATCCTGCCCTGGAAACGCAAAATGTTGCATGCACATACGGAGAGGGATGGACACGTTTGGTGTAAGTGCCGCCATATCTTTTAACTTTTGTAGCTTTTGGTTCTTCATGTTATTGGGAATGAGAGCATCCTTCTCAGAGGGCACATGGGTGCCGTGCATGTTTAAAGCAGAGCTCACCAATTCCAATGTAAGCTCAAACCTTTTCAACTCATTGTTGCCCAACAAAGAAGGAAGAACGAATGTTCCTGGTTTGTCCTTTCTTCATTAGCCTGTAATGTTGAGACCAAATAGTAACATCGTAGGAGATCTGGTTTGGGTAAGGGTGTCTCAAAGTACTCCGCTAGCCTTGCACACTGCCATATGGTTTGAAGTTCTTGTGTGTTTTGGAGAGTCTCGAACTCCTTGGAAAAGAATTGGAATTGGACCCATGACTTTTCATACTCACACTTGGACTCCCAGATATACTTAGCCTCTCCTAAGGGCCATGGCATGCCATTGAACCAATGAGAATTTGCATGGAATCTCTCTATTATTCCTATGGGAGGGTCCGGTATAGGTATTTGCTGGAGCTGTTGCAGCTCTACATGTCGTTCAGTTGGTGACTCTCCTATCTTCAACTTCATGCTTCTTGAAATTTTCAGGGACCTCAAACAAAGATTCTTCTTCCTCTTTTTTCCTTCATTCTTAGTGGTCACTTGTGTGGTTAATCTCACCTCATTCATGATTTCTTCGTGTCTATGAGTGTAGCTCAGTGATGAGTAGCACCTCCTTTAATGTCAATCCGGGAAGACGTGAGGATTTTATGAAGACCTCGAACAAGTGACGGCACAAGTGCGTGAGTGAGAAGCACACTAACATGCACACACATACACACACACGCGCACACAAGGTAAGACAAAGAGAGAGAAGCAATGGAGTTCTTTAGATTACTCAAAAGTGTCCTTACAAGTTAAATTCTACAACAAGCTAACCTCAAAAATGAGCTCTCTAGCTCTATTTATAGTTTTTGACTAGCTTTTAGCCCTGTCCAGACCTAGTGTCCGGCCTAGTGTCCGGCCTAGTTAAAAATTAGGTTCTATGGCCTATTTGAGGGCTCAAACGGAGTCTAAAAAATATGAAAATTGATAGGTAGGTACTTCTAATGCTCCTCAAGCTCAAGGACTCCTTGGCTTGCACAAAATGGAGTTACAAAAAGGTGGAATGGTATTTACAATGATTGTTAATGATGAGAATCACTGTTATAAAGATGTTGATTTGGAAAAAATTAAAGGACCTATCTGCGAGATCTGTGTTGATTGCTCTGTCTACTTAATCCTTCTCTTTGCTCTAACTCTCTCCGCTGGCTTCCTTGTCTCGTCAGTCCTTGGGTGTCTTGACTGCTATCAACACCCCCCCTCTCTTGCGTCTGTCGTCCCTGACAGACCCTTGTTGCTGGGAGTGCTGGATGTAATATTCCACAACATGAGTGGCAAGTTACTGTTCTTGGATGCGTAGTCCTCTGGCCAAGTCTGTCATCATGCGATCCCAATCAATTGGTCTTGGAATGTCCAGATGTGGCAGATGTAATTGATCTGCATGGATGGCTTGTTGGACTGCGAATAGATGTAGCAAATGTGTTTGTCTGGGAATGAAAATTTCCGAGTGATATTCCCAGAACCCTGTAGAGAACATTTCTTCAAAGGTCATCTTGAAGCATGCAGGTAAATACTTTATTCGTGCATGCCAGACAAAGATTATGTTGACCGAGGGAGTTTGGCTCATGTCATAGACTAGGTCCTTGTTACCTTGAGAGAATGCAGGGGTGGAAATGTATGGAGCCTGTACCTTCCGAAAGGTTTTGAAGACAATTGTCATGAGCTCAAATATTTTCATACACAGTTTTGCTGCTATATCGGGTACATTCTTTAGACGCATAGACCAGTGTCGAATTGTTGATATCATGTATGCTATGGTCGGGGTCCCTCGAGGTGAAGCAAAATATGGATAATTGATCCATGTCGAGCATTCTTTATTGTTGCGTACCTTGATGGCAAATGCTTGCCATGATCTGCGACGGACCATTGGGCAATAGCATGGATTATACTTGATATACAGTGGCAATTAGGTTGGAAGATTGAGCCTGCGCATGCGCCTTCCGATAAGTCCTCGGGCTCAAATTGAGTGGAAAATGTGGGCTCCTTCCCTGTATGCCTTTTAATTTCTACATTATAATCATGTAGCAAGACATAATAAGGCATGTATTGTGGCTCGAAAGTTGTGATTAACCGTTGGTGGGATAGATGCTGAAAGTAAGAAGATCGAAGCACAGTTTCTTCCAAGTTTGTAAGGGATTGAATTTGCACGGCGACACGATCATCATCTGTTTGTCCCACTTTCTCAATCCTTTTGACCCAATATGGGACTTCAATTTCTAAAGTGTCCTGTCCTTCCTCTGTAACCCGGCCGCCAAGTGTTGGCATCGGCTCGTAGGGTTCTTCATAGCTATCATTGACGGTGATTTCCACTACTGTATCAGGTTCTGGTTCTTCAGCGGGGGAGGGTGGCCTTTCATATGGTAAGCGACATGCTTGGAGTTCTACCAATTGCTTTCGGAGGGTCTCTAATTCATTTGTGGAGTGTTGCAAGATTACCGGCTCGTGTTGAGCTGTGGGGGCATCGGCTATCTGCTTCTTTAAGTCAGCACATTCATCCGCTAACTTTTCGTATGACTCCAAAAAATTTGCATGCTCCTCGAGTAAGATGCGGATGTCTTCTAATGGGACTGCTCTATACTTGGTAGGGCTAATGGTTGCTCCTGCGGTTCCTTCCATAGCTGCTTGAAAATTGTCTTGGTTTTGTTGTTGAAGCCGCTTGTTCTCTTCTAATGTTGCTGCCATATGCTTCCTTAATAGCCCAAGATTGCATCTGAGTGTAGCATTGGATATCATTTGCGCCTGGAGCACACTTTCCAGTTCCTTGACTGCTTTATCATCCACCGTCGATATCTTTGATTCCAATTCTGTGTGAGCCTACTGTAAAGTGGTATGTTCTGCTAGGAGCGTTCGGTAATCAGCTTCTAGAGTGTTGACTCTAGCTTGTAGGCGTTGAGATTCTGCCTGGAGGGCAGTGGTATGTTCTTCCAATTGATGGTATTCTTGTTGTAGTTGATCTGCACACTGAAGTAATGTATTAAATGTTCTATTTACATTATGAGATGCAAGGGGGAAAGTTTGGAATGCATGGGAGGTGGGAATGGGAAGGGAGGTAGTGAATGATGTGTCTGCCAAAGACATGGTGAGTGGTGAAGTAGGGGGTAGGGGAGGGGGAGATGGTGGAATTGTGGGGAGAGATGCTGTGGTTGGCAGAATGTCCATTGGGTCGGACAGAGTGGTGTGTGCAGGGGCTACCATGTAAGTTGCTATGGTAGGTGAAGTGAGTGTGGTGTTTGTGTAGATTGATGTTGTTACGAGCATCTGAGGAGTGTGCCTCTGAGACACTGGAGTGCGGATGGACTGCTCCATGAAGGATGGGTTTTGGGGTGGTGCGATTGGGTTGAGTGATGTGTAGGGAGCAGATGGAAAGTGGGGGTCATGGAATGGGGGTACCCATATTGGGGGATAGGCTGGGAAACAAAGGATTGCTTCCGTAGGTGGGGGGGTTCCAACCACACTCGGAATTATGGGGTGATCAATTATGGGCTCTGAGGACAAAAAGGGTAAAGTGTACAGGGGATTGGTGATGGACGAGAAAAGGATTTCTTTTGAGGTTGGCTCTTGAAGGGAGAAGGATGTGGATGAGGTTGGGTTGTAAGTGAAGGTAGATGTGATGACTGCAATTTCTTCCATGGTGGGAGGTGGTGGTGGAGGTGGAGAAGGTGGGGATGGAAGGTGCGAGGGTGAGATGGTTGATGTCTGAACAAAAGTTCCAGTAGAGAGGTCAATGGTGGTGGTGGGGGTAGCTGTGGTTTCGATGGTTATGTTTGGTTCTGTGATGGGTATTCTGATAGTCTTACCTGCTTGTGGTAATGTGTCGACTCTGCGTTTGTCATACCTCATGGTCTGGCAGACTGTTGTGTGGACAATCTTCGGAAATCCTAACGATTCTGACACTAATTTGAGGGTGTTAATAAAATGTTGATCCACTCCATCGTCTGCTAGCATTTCTTGCATCAAGGCTTGGCCTGATGCAAGGGAGAGTTGGTGCCTTTCCTGTATTGCTTTGATCGTATCGTATAATCTCTGTAGTTGAGCTGTGTATGCAGGTGCACCTACAAGCTCTGGCACTTCTTGTTGCTCATCTTGATGCCCGTGGTCATATTCCTCCTCATCTTCCTCGTATTCTTCATCTTCGTCATCCTCTTCATCCATTTCAACTGTGGTAACAGGTACTTGGGAGGTTGTTGCCTGCGGTTGAACATTCTCCACTTGTTGTTCCTCTTTTGCCTCAAGATCTACGTCTTTTAACAATTGTTCAAAGTCTTCATTCATGAGTTCTTCCAAGGGTGCGCCACCGGGAAATTCAAGATCAGTTGGGACGGGAGGAAATATCAAATTAGGGCCATCAGTGCTGCGTCTTGGAAGTCGTAGTGTGAATGGCCGAACCCTTCGGGGTGGTGGGGTAACGTCCGGTGTTAGGGTGGCTCCACGTGGTTGAGCACAAGGTACTTGGATAGTTCCTCTCATCTTCTTGGAAGGGGGCCCAGTGGATGGCCGGCCTCTAAACTACTGTACTCGATTCCACATCAGTGCCCGTTGAATAGGGATGTCGAAAGCCAAACACCTATAAATTATTCTAGTTAGAGCACAACATCCATATAAAACATGCTTCCGTGGCCATCGTTTGTGGGCTAGGTGTATCTGATCAATTATCCAATGGGGTAAGTTGATGGTGAGGTTCTGTGTCTCTGCCAGATACAAACTAAACCATATCTTCTTGGGCGGCATGGTGAATCTATCTTGGGCAGGAAAAGCAAAGTGATGCATGCACATTCACAGATGTATTGCAATATTGGGCATCATGGCCACCATGTCCTTGAGCTTGGTGAGGCTTCGATTCTTCATGTAATCAGGTACTAGGGTCTCCTTCTCTGTTGGAATATGCATTCCGCGCATATCTAGGGCCTCTCTCACTAAGTTGTTTGAGAGCCTAAACCTTTTGAGCTCATTTCTTTTTTTCAGAGAGGGGAGCACAAATGAGCTTGCACCTTTTGGATTCTTGCTTGGAGTCAAGGTATTGATGAGATAGTAGCATCGCATGAAGTCAGGCTTTGGGAGCCGGGCACTGAAGTATGCATCCAATCTTGCCTTCTCCCATACTGGACGTAGACCTTCTGCATTTTGGAACATTTCGAATTCCCTTGTAAAGAAATGGTATTTACCTTGCTGCCCATTGAAGTCCAACTTGACTCCCATAGGTATGATCCCTCTCCCAAGGGTCCTACGACTTCACTAAACCAGTGGGAAGCCTTTCCTACGGGCATGGTATGGCCACTGGGGGGGTCCGCTACTGGTATGATTTGGATGGCCTGCAACTCTTCTGGTCTTTCATTTGTCTCCGGCATAATGGGTAAACTTTCTAAATCCACCACTTGCTTGCTCGTTCCTGCTTCAGAGCTTCTTCCTGCAGCCTCAGCCATGTTGAAGAAATCGCTACCGATTCTGTGAGAATATATGAATGAATGTTAGCATTGCAATGGAAACAAAATGACACTATGTTCTCGTTACAACATTAACTTGATGAATTGTGATGTGGTTAGTGGGTTAGTAAGTGCTTGGTGATTGTGGGTGTAGTTAGTGGATGTATTTTCCTAAGAGCTAAATGGAAAGCTATAGTGTGAGAATGATGCAGTTAGTAGGTGGGGGTGAATTTACAAGTGGGGTAGGGGGGTTTATTACAAGCTTTGGGCAGCCAGACACAATGAATGGCTTTTGATTTTGGTTTTGTGGAGACTCTTGAGGGCTTTGTGAGAGTTTTTTCTTGGAAATGAGGCTTTCTAGGGACCCATTTACAAGTGATTCTACTCGTGTTCAAAGAAGAGTAGGTGTTCTTGTGCATCAAACGAGAGTGAGATTCAGCTGTTCGTGTGAGTGAATTTTGTTGTGCACGGTGTGGTCTCGGTGTAGCTATTTGAGCCCGTAAGCAAGCCTTAGGCACCCAAATTTGTCTTGATTGTGGGTCAACCTTCATCGACTTCTTGGGTACCCAGATAGACTTTACTTTCACAGAAGAATTTTTGGAAGACTTCTTATTAGTGTCGTGTCGTCGATCACTAATAGGAAGTTTAGCCAGTTGTTGTTGCTTGACCACAACAGGATGCTCGCCTTTCCGCACCAACATCTCTTTTAATGATTGAGACACTGTGCTTCGTCTTTTCTTTTGGCTTTGAGCATAAGTTGTCTACTTCTTCTGCATTTGATCTGCCTTTGGTCGCTGCATCCCTATGGCTTTTGGACAAGAAGGGAGTTGCACCATATCCTTGAATTCTTTGTTGAGATAATCATCCCTCTGCATCACATAGTTTTGGACAAGAATAGCATGGTCATCTTCATGTGTACTCTTGGAAGGACCAGGAGTTTGTGCCTGTCCTAGTCCTTGAGTGCTTCATTCTCTAATCCAAGTGTAATGCGGTTCCGACTTACCCAGACCTGAAGAAGTCCACTTCTTAGGTTTAGGTTGACTGCATGATCATAGATCCAGTCTTGACCCAAGACAAGAGGTTTAGTGAGATCCTCATCTTGACACACTAGTACTTTAACTGTCATCAAAACATCTTGAATGTAGAGGGGAAGTTCCACCTTGCCCATGCAAGGGGTTGCCACACCTCCCAATCCTATGAGATAGGCTTCTATAGGATTGACACTCAAGTTCAACTCTTGACAGTAAGAAAGTTTAACAGTGCTAGTGGCTGCACTTGAGTCAATCAAGGCTCTTACAGTCCTTGTACTCGTTCCTTGTCCTATCTCTAAAGTCACAAAAGGACGTCGGTCAATTATTCTATGAGAGCTAATACATGAAACTTCACACATTGTCATATGATAGTCTTGATCTACATACGCCTCTGTCCTAGGCTGATCTCTACCTTGTCTTCTCAATTTCATCCTTCGGATGCGTTCCAATGCCTCTACCTGTGCCTCTTCTCAAATTCGCTTTTCCTCTTCTTTACGTTTCTTGGCAGTGTTGAGTCGGTTTAACATTTCTTCGGTGAGGGGTTCTCGGTATAACTTGAATCTGCATCCGCTTATGTAACTAGGCAGAATATCACCTTCTAAAGTGGCTAGTTGTACTGCTCCACTAGTTGAAATCCTATTTATGATCATAGGTCCATAACCACGCTTCTCTAATTTTCTCGCATGATGCTTCAACGTGTAGACTAAAACTAGGTCTCCTACTTTCAAACCCTTATCCTTCACATGGGCATCAAAGTATGCCTTCTGTCATTTCTTAGCTGCATATATACCTGCGGCAGCCCTCAGTCCTGTTTCTCCCAATCGCTCAAGGTCAAAGATTCTAGAGGAGAGCTCATGGCCTGTCCAATCATGCTCTTGTGCTACTTTCAGTGTAGGTATCAAGAAGTCCAATGGTAGCAGTGCATTTTGACCGAATACCATCTGAAAGGGTGTGGGTTAGAGTACCGTTTTATAGGCAACTTGGTATGCTCAAACAACATGGTGTAGCTGTTTGTCCCAATCAGAGTGTTTATTATTCACTAGTTTGGTCAATACATTGCATAGAATCTTATTTGTGCTTTCGGCTTGCCCATTAGCTTGTGGGTGATAAGGGGCAGACTTCTTATGTACTATCAAGAATTCTTGGAGAAGATTTTCAATAACTTCATTCAAGAAGTGAGTGCCTCTATCACTTACTAGCTCAATAGGTAGCCCGTATCTAGTGAACACATTCTCAAATAAGAACTTAGCAGTTGTTTGAGCATCGTTCTTTGTGGTGGCTTTTACCTCTACCCACTTGGTTAGATAATCAGTGGCAACAATGATATATTCAGCATGTGAACCCTTAGCTGGGGGATTAATAGGACCTACGAAGTCTATTCCCCACTTAGAGAATGCTCGTCCACCCATCATAGGCTTCAAAGGCATCTCATCTTTTCGTATAGGATATTGAGTTCGCTGACAGACATCACACCTCTTCACATAGGTATGCTGTTAGCAGCAGACAAGGGAGTCAACGACGATCTGGCAAGTAGGCCAATAAATTTGTTCATGGAAAAGCAAGTATGAGCATTCACGCAGATCTAGCACTAAGGCAACCTTTAATTTTTCAAACCCTTACACCAATTAAAAGTGATTCTCATGACTAACAACCCTTGTAAATACCATGTTCACCTTTTTGTGGCTCCATTTTGTGCAAGCCGAGGAGTCCTCGAGCTTGAGGAGCCTTAGAAGTAGTTGCTTACCAATTTTCGTATTTTTTAGATCTCGTTTGAGCCCTCAAATAAGCCATGGAACCTAATTTTTAACTAGGCCGGACACTAGGTCTGGACAGGGCCAAAGCTAGTCAAAAACTATAAAAGGAGCTAGAGAGCTCATTTTTGAGGGGAGATTGTAATTGAAACGAACTTGTAAGAGCTTTTTGAAAGTAATCTAAGAACTCCATTGATTCTCCCTCTTTGTCTTGCCGTGCGTGCGCGTGTGTGTGTATGTGTGTGCATGCTTGTGTGCTTCTCACTCACGCACTTGTGCCGCCACTTGCTCGAGGTCTTCATACCTTCCTCACGTCTTCCCGGATTGACATTAAAGGAGGTGCTACTCATCACTGAGCTACACCAAATTTTGGCGCCGTTGCCGGGGATCGAGCTTTGAGGACGAGCGTGTGATGGTAAGACGTAGAGTTGACGCGCTGGAGTTGTAGGTATTTTCTTCACTCTCATCGATTTTCTTTTACTTTCTTCACCATCTTCATCACCATCATCATCACCACCATCTCCCACCTCCATCTCCATCATCGCGAAAATTTCTGTTTTTTTGATCATATCACCATCTCCACCTCATTTCCCTCATTCCACTTGTGAGAGAGAGCGAGAGAGCGATATTGCGTGCGTGTTTTCTTGCATGTTTCTTGAGCTTTTTGCAGGACCTTGCTGAATCACCATCCCCAGCTTCCTGCACAGGTACGGAACTTGTCGAAACTGTCTCGCGGTCGCAGGCTTGTGTCGATCGCGACTGACAGAAATTTTTGGTTTTTCACAAAATTGAGTGCACCACTAGAACAAGCACAAGGAGCACATCCTAAAACACTTAAAATAGTAGAAAAATTCCGAGGTTTTCTGTCAATCGCGACCGACAGCCCCTGTCAATCGCGACCGACAGACCCTGTCAATCGCGACCGACAGACCCTGTCAATCGCGACCGACAGACCCTGTCAATCGCGATCGACAGACCTCACGACCGACAGACTGCCACGTAGGACCCTGTCAATCGCGATTGATACCGTCGATCGCGATCGACAGCCACGACCGACACCTCTGTCAGTCGCGATTGACACCGTCGATCGCGACCGACTGAAATTCAACGACTGATTGACTTTTACGCGTAGCCACGTGTCCATCGCGACTGATAGGCCCCCGATTGACTGAAATTTCGGCGAAAAATCCGGAAAACGTGTCGATCGCGATTGATACTGTCGATCGCGATTGACAGCCACGATCGACTCTGTCAATCGCGATTGACACTGTCGATCGCGACTGATAGCCCCGACGGACACCTCTGTCAATCGCGATTGACAGACCTGTCGATCACGATTGACAGGCTTTTCGGCCAAAAATTAGGGTTTGCTTTTGTTCAAACTTTGGGATAAATTTTGGGGCAAATAGTCAATCCATTGGCATAATTGGAGGTTCATACACTTGTGTTTTGGGAGAAAATCATAGGATCCGTCAGCCAGATTGAATCCTGTCCTAACCCCTTAAACCCTGAACAGTCATAACTTCTTCATACAAAATCAAATTTTTGAGCTCTAGGGCTTGTTGGAAAGCTCGGGTATTTTGAGATAGGGTATTTTGAAGTTGACCATACCCAAGGGGATCAAAGTCAGGGGTCTTTAGAATTGTTTTCTTAAAAAATCACTATGCAAGTTTGTGTTTGTGCTACAGGAATGAAAATACTTGTTCTGGCTTTGGAATTTAAATATTTAAGCTAACTTTGGAGCTTTTACAGATCCTTTGAGAGCATCGCAAGGCGTTCTAAGCAAGTGTAAGTGTAAGCTTGGGAACACACTTCCTGGGCACTCAAGGGCAACCAAGCAGGAAACAAAAGGTTGGAAACTTTTAACCCCCTCTGTCAATTCATAGTTTAGGCTAAGAACGATGAGAGGTAGGAGTAAGTCAGGGCGACGATAGGCAGGTATCAAGTTGAAGACTACCTAAAAACTCAAGTCCAAGCTCAAAACCTAATCTCTGTACTGTCGATAACATAAAGGAAAAGAACCTAACGTGGAACGATCAACCTGAAAGCACGAAGAACATTCAAGTATTCCTGACGACGTAAAATCAGACAAGACCGTAAATACGAGAAATAAATAAAAAGAATCAAGTGACTAATATAAAGTAACCAGCAACGAGGTTGTACTCTGGGCAAAGAATTGGGCTACTTAGATAGGCATATGAACCTTAGATCAGGACGACATCTTGTAAGGGAGAGACAAAGCCTTAGGTCTTCAGAGGCTAGTGTTAACCACACTGCTAGGTCTTGGGCCCAGCAGTTGAGCCACCACTCGTACTACCCTAGCTCTGAGACCAGTGAATCGGAGATGTCTCAAGGTATGGAGAGACCTATAGGAAGTTCAGGAGTGCCATACTTGCACAGGGTAGAAGGCCCTTACAAAACACAACTGGAATTCCTTAGGACCAACCGATTAGGTGCTAGCATCTATGAGGACGGCTTAGGAAGATCTGTGGTACAGATTAAGAATCCTGATCAATCCATTGGATTAGAGCACCCAGCAGTCAAATTTGAAAACGGTGCATACCTGGACAAGGAAGGAACCATATACGTGGTCACCAGTCACCCAGACAGGACAGATGAATTTGGAAATGTAGTCTCTGAAGCGGACTTAGGTGACCTGGAACAAGGAAACATGGGTGCGGAACCTAGAACCCCTCGAGACAAATCTGTTCTCACTAGGATTATCACGCCTGAGTGGGTTCCCCAAGACAACAAGAGCATAGAGTTGCTCCTCAATCGAGAAACTGATGAAGCCTTTTGGAGATATAAATCTAATCAGCCAACTGATATAGGAACTATCATGATCTATGAGTTTAAGGATCCGGATAGCCCAGGTAGAGTGACCTACTTAGATCACACTTCGGAAAGGATCTTTGTGGTGACAGAAAATGATAGGCATGCTTACACTTGGAAGGGTGAATTCATTTTTTCCCAACCAAGATCGAATGTATCCTATGGTCACCCTGGAGCTGGAACATCCCAAGCTCATGGAATGCAAAGAGACAGAAGTAGAGATAGACCAGAAGTAAGCTTTGCCAACCCAGTGGGCAGAGAAAGAACGAGGACGGAAACAAATAGAGTAGAACCTGAGATACTTAGAGCTCACAGGAATCAGAGAAATGTGGATGGATTCCCTCTGCCGAGACCTAGAGAGCACACAAGAACTCTAAGACCAACCCAGCTAGTTAAGTCCATGAAGAATTACTTTGATGGCACAGGAGATCCCTATGATCATGTGGCGGAGTTCAAGCAAGTCTTGAGAGCTGAACAAGTGGAGGATCTATTCACGCAGTACAATGCCTTCGGTCTAACCCTTAGGAACACAGCACTTACATGGTTTCAGCCATTGGATGAGCGACAGTTCAGGAGCATAGACCAACTCCTAGAGGCTTTCATCGTAGAGTTCTCTAAGAGTGGCATAAGACACAATACCTCCTCACAGATTCACAGCTTCAAGCAAACCCCTCAAGAGACCGTGAGACTTGCAGGAAGAAGATTTAGGCAATATCTTGAAAGATGCCCTGTTTCGGAGCTACCTACACCAGCTAAACAAGTAGCCTTATTCTTGGATGGATTGCTGAGTACGAAATTGAGATCCTATGTGTATCTGAAGGACCCTAGGACTATAGAAGAGTGTGTACGCATATGCATTGACATTGAAGATAACCTAGGGGAAGAACTAGAGCTTTCCAAAATCTACAAAGATTCAGATAGTGCATCTAGTCACTCTTCCACGCAATCTACATCAATTGAGGAACTCGCAGAGAAAGTGGCCCAAAAACTAGGCGTCTCTAGCAAACAAATTCCGAGATTTGCCCCTGTGAAGAGATGCTACACTTGTGGTGGCGACCACATGGCAAATGTATGCCCCATTATGGCTCAACCCCAAGTAAACCCTAGTAGCCAGTACTGCACTATCGAACGAAGATACACAAATCACACCGCACAAGACTGCCCATACAACAAGCAAGCAGTTAGGCAAGCCTACCCTCAGCCATACCCTCAACAAGGCAGATACCAAAACCAATACCCACCACAACAGTATGCTAGACCTCAACAAACCTACCAACCACAATACCAAGCCCAGCAAAGACCTCAGCCTGTGTTAGCCCAACAACCTCCAGCTCCATCCAACTTGATCCCTGTAAAGTATGCAGTAGCAGAAGAAAACCTAAACCGAGCTATAGTCCCCATAACACCATTGCTTTCAGAAAGTGATCCCAGTGACCATAGCTTCGATTCTACGCATGTTGAGAGTCCCCAGGCTTACTTCATGCAGTCTCCTGAACATGGTGAGTCTTACTATAGTGAAGAGCCAAATGAATCTAGTTGGGAATCGGATTACGCAAATGTCATGTACGCAAACCCCAACCCTAGGCCTCAACCTAGGCAGGTAAGACCTCCATTCCCAAGAGGACCGTGCTACAGATGCCAAGGAGATCACTTCATTCGTGATTGCCCCTTACCTCCACCTACACAACCCCAGTCAGTGACGATCCAAGGCTTTTGCCAAGATTGTGGAAAAGAGCATCTCTTACGAGATTGCCCAAAGAACCCCAATAATATACCAAAAATCACGCCTATCAACGTTATTGGATTAGTGGTAAACTCCACAGGAAGTGTCACTTCCACTGCTCCGGTACAGGTAGTCACTAGAGCTCAAGCATTGCAGCAAAACCAAGGGGTAGACCAAGAAAAGAGCCCAACAGCTAGTGAAACTGAGACTATAACCAAGAAAAGGACTAGAGCGTGGAAAGATAGTCGAGAAAGAATGAAAAGACAATGGGCTAAAAAGATGAGTGAGCTTGAGGAAAGCATAAGAGAAACCAAAGCCAGGATAACTGAACTCACATCTCAAACTCCCTCTCACACTACCCCACCACCACCTTTACCATCGCCATCCGACCAGTCACTTTCCAACCCGCCTCACCTAAACCCACCACCCCCAAGAGTAGGATCAGTCCTAGCAGATCCCACTCCCGAGGACCTTAATATGATGCTTAAAGCATATCAGGCCAGAATCCAAGAAGGGCCAACCATAACCGATCATGAAAAATGCTACCCTAGAGCCGAGCTAGAGCTTGAACGAACTAAAATTTGTGCCAAAATGGTGGAATTGGCTCAGACCATGTTTGAAGCTAGTCGCCTCTTTAACATCTCTAGCTCAGCTAAGACGCAGTTACATTTTGATGGACTGCTAGAAAGAATAGAGAGGCTAATTGCACAATCAGAAAAGTAACCTGCCCCTCAAAGAAAGGAAAGGGCAAGAGAACGGATAAGCCAGCCTCTTCAAGAAGCCCATGTGCCTCCTCAAGAAGCTTATCTTTCCCCCCAAAAGGCAGATGAGCCTCCCTCGAAAGCTCACGTACCTCCACAGGTGGCCTACATTCCTTCTCAGGGAGCATATGAGCCTGTTCGGAAAAGTAATAGAATAAGTAACCCCCCCCCAGGAAGCTTGCGCTCCAAACATCTATGAAAGCGAGGAAAGAGCCAATGATAGAATAAGACCTCCTTCCCAGGTTGCTTATGTGCCTAATTCTACGGAGCCAGACACTTCTTCTTCTATAAATCGGTTTGCACCAGACTTCCTACGAGAGATTCAAGAAGATAAATGGGATAACGAAAGTGAAGCCGCCCCTCCCTTTGAACTGGTGGATGATGCACACGACCAATTCCCACAAGACATCCCATCTATTTACGGGGAACATGAGAGTACTCAGTCTCACGAGAGATTGGACTTTGAATCCAATTCCATACAAGAGCTACCCCATTTCACAGGCCCATGGGAAGAAAAGTCCACGTGTATGAGAGCACCCACGGTCATGGTAAGCAACGAAAATTCAGTCATACCTAGGAACACAGAGGTAGTGAAGAACACTAACGTGCAGTGCAATCTCAAGTTAGAAGAGCTACTCAAGGGAAGACCTGAATCGTGGAAACATGTAACCAAACAAGTACCTGAGATAGCAAAATCTCGTTCCCAGGTAGGATCACATAGGACAGTGCCAGAGATACCCTTGGATAAGATAGGAGATATGTGTGAAGGTGAAGAAGGGAACACCTATCTTCCCATTACTTATCAGGAGTACACCTCCAAGGCAATTTTGGACTCAGGTGCAGGAGTTGCAATTGCCACCACCTCCCTATGGAAGCGTTGGGGCAAGCCGGCACTCAAGCCAACGAGAATGAAATTGCAGATGGCCGATGGTCACATAGAGAGACCCCTAGGATTGCTAGAAGGAATAACTCTCACCACTTGTGGTGTCGAGTTTGAACATACCTTTGCTATATGTGACTTTAGCAAAAATCATGCCTATGAGATGATTTTGGGACGACCATTCATGCGACAGTTGCAAGTGGTACAGGATTGGGGAACTAATTCCTTGTACCTGCAACACTTAGGTGTTACGACCAAAGTCAATCTCAAGGATTACTCTCATAGAGATGTCCCTCCTATCCAATGGAATCCCATCCATAGAGCCAAAGATGACACGGAATCTGTGCATTCCATAGGGTCTGGATCCTCATGGATGCATGAAGACACTCATTTATGGATGTGCAAGGTTGCAGTAGAAGAAGAGAAGAGAGAGAAAGCCAGAGAGGTAGGTGCAAAAGAAACAAATAGATCAATTCAAGACCCAGCCTATGCACCTGTAATTTTTCCTGATGAGGAATTTGAACCCCATGGCTGGGCAGAAATCCTAGCAACAATGGACGTAGCCATCAATGAAGAACAATGGACACCTCACTTTGATGAGGATGGCTATGATATTTCAGTCTTCTCCATAGAGCCAATCATGGGAGAGGTAGTTCTAGAAGAATGCGAACCTAGCCCTGATGCCTTTGAGGATGCAAGTGACTCCGACCTAGAGTCAATCATCATGGACCCACCATTTGCATCAGATGAAGAATACTTCCATGAAGTAGAATTTCAACCCCAGAGGCATGGAGAGCTTACAAATGATGTAAGATTAGCCACACATGTGACCCCAAAGGAAGAAGGAAAGAAACGGAAGAAGAGAGAAGTCTCACCAGAAGAGGAAGAATCTTTGTTTGAGGTCCCAGAAAATTTTAAGAAATATGAGATAGATGACAGGAGAGTCATGATAGGAATGCCTAAACGAGAGTCACAGGTAGGAGAGGCCTATGATAACAAAGAAACCACCAAGAAAATAGTAGTAGCCCTAGAAGAAGGAGAGGAGAGATACACATACATAGGCCATGACCTAACAGAGGAAGAAAAGCATGCATTAATTGCCTTGCTAAGAGAATACAGCGATGTATTCGCTTGGAGCTACAAGGATTTGAAAGGTGTTGACCCTGACATATGTTCACACACTATCCCCATGACCTCAGATGCTAAACCCTCTAAGCAAAAGCCTTATACATATAACGATAACTACGCTGCCAAGATCAAGGAAGAGATAGATAGACTAGTTGAAGCTGGATTTATCTATGAAATTGAGCACACTGAATGGGTATCCCCCATTGTGGTGGTTCCCAAGAAGAACGGAAAATTGCGTGTATGCATTAACTTGAAGAAGGTCAATGCAGCCACAATTCGAGATAACTATCCGCTTCCCATCACAGAACATCTCCTAGAACGAGTAGCAGGAAAGGAAGTGTACAGCTTCCTCGATGGATTTTCGGGCTACAATCAAGTAGCCATAGCTCCAGAAGATCAGCATAAGACAGCCTTTGCCACAGAATGGGGCATTTTCGCCTTCAGAGTAATGCCATTTGGGCTTACCAATGCACCAGCTACCTTCCAGAGATTAATGTGCCATGTGTTTAAGGAGTTCCTGAGGAAGAATTTAGAAGTCTATGTTGATGATCTTTGTGCTCATTCCAATATTAGACAAACCCATATTCCTGAACTCAGACAAATCTTTGACAAATGTAGAGAATATCAGGTCTGCCTGAACCCAGAAAAATGCATTTTTATGGTCAGGCAAGGCAAGATCCTAGGGCACATAGTGTCAAAGAATGGCATATCTACTGACGAAGAGAAAGTGAGAGCCATAGCAGAGCTACCTAGGCCAAAAAATGTCAAGGAAGTACAAGCTTTCATGGGGCATTGTGGTTATTACCGACGATTCATACACATGTATGCTGTCATTGCAAAGCCCATGTACGGACTTCTGACTAAATTTGAGTGGACTGATGAATGTGAGAACTCCTTCCAGGAGCTTAAACGAAGATTATGTTCAACACCAATCTTGACCACGCCAGATTGGAACAAGCCATTCCATGTTCACGTGGATGCATCCAATAATGCTATTGGATGTGTACTCGCACAACCTACGAGTGAAGGTAATATGGATCTTCCAATTGCCTATGCTAGTAGACAATTGAATGCAGCTGAACGAAATTATACCACCACAGAGAGAGAAGGCTTAGGCATGGTATATGCAGTCAAGAAATTTAGACACTATTTGCTTGCAAATAAGTTTAAATTTTTTACTGATCACCAAGCATTGTTATATCTCGTGAACAAGCCATGCAATACAGGAAGATTAGTAAGATGGTTTCTCTTACTAATGGAATATGACTTTGAGGTAGTGGTAAGGAAAGGTAGGACACATTTGAGAGCGGATCATCTCTCTAGGCTCACATCTGGAGAAGCCCCACAAGGAGTATCAGATGATCTTCCTGATGCTTACTTGTTTAATTTGGAAGTGATGCCGCAGTGGGCTAAGCCATTGGTACCAGTATTGACATACGGGCCTAACCACCCAGTAATAGCCACACAGGATAGAGAGGTAGTAAAAGCCCAAAAGTATCACATCATGGCAGGAAGTATGTACAAGCACACAAATCAAGGGATCTTGGCTTGTTGTGTAGAAGAGGACGAGTATGCGAAGTGGTTGCAATTAGCACATGTAGGCGCATTAGAGCAACACTACTCAAAGCAACGAACCTTACAGACCCTAAGGAGACTCGGAGTGCATTGGCCAACTATGGAAGCGGATGTCCAAAAGTTGTGCAAGGAATGCCCAATCTGTCGCACTAAACCACCGGTGGAACACGCCACTCTTTATCAAGTGTCCATTGTGCCGGATTGGAGTGAACCTCTAGTATCCTTCTTAAGGACGAGAACATTCCCTCTAGACATGACTCTGGCCAGGAAAAGGAGTTTAGAACAAGAAGCCCAGGATTACTCACTCATTGGGGATAATCTATATAAGCGTGGTAAAGATGGGTACCTAAGGCTATGTGTCCATGAAAGTGAATATCTCAAGATCTTGGAAACTGCTCACCAAGGTGTAGCAGGAGGACACTTTGGACCAGACCGGGTGATCAAAGCAATTCTATTTGTGGGATTCTGGTGGCCTACCCTTCACATGGACGCACATACCTATGTGAAACGGTGTGATGTCTGTCAGAGAACTCAATATCCCATACGTAAAGATGAGATGCCACTGAAACCTATGATGGGTGGACGCGCATTCTCTAAGTGGGGAATAGACTTTGTAGGCCCTATTAATCCCCCAGCTAAGGGTTCCCACGCAGAATATATCATTGTTGCGACAGACTATCTAACCAAGTGGGTAGAGGTAAAAGCCACAACGAAGAACGATGCTCAAACAACGGCTAAGTTTTTATTCGAGAATGTGTTCACTAGATACGGGCTACCTATAGAGCTAGTTAGTGATAGAGGCACTCACTTCTTGAACGAAGTGATTGAAAATCTACTCCAAGAATTCTTGGTAATACATAAGAAGTCTGCCCCCTATCACCCTCAAGCTAATGGACAAGCTGAAAGCACCAACAAGACCTTGTGCAATGTACTGACAAAATTAGTGAACACTAAACGCTCTGACTGGGACAAACAGCTACACCATGTTGTTTGGGCATACCGAGTCGCCTACAAAACGGTACTCCAAGCCACCCCCTTTCAGATGGTATTTGGCCAAAACGCGGTGCTACCCTTGGACTTCTTGATACCTACATTGAAGGTAGCACAAGAGCACGAATGGACGGGTCATGAACTCTCCTCTAGACTTTTGGACCTTGAACGATTAGGAGAAACAAGACTGAGAGCAGCTGCAGGGATATATGCAGCAAAGAAACGACAGAAGGCATACTTTGATGCCCATGTGAAGGATAAGGGCTTGAAAGCAGGAGATCTAGTTTTAGTCTACACATTGAAACAACATGCAAGGAAGCTAGAAAAGAGAGGCTACGGACCTATGATCATCAATAGGATCTCAACAAGTGGAGCAGTGCAACTAGCCACATTAGAAGGCGATGTTCTCCCAAGTTATATCAGCGGATGCAGAGTCAAGTTGTATCAGGAACCCCTCACGGAGGAAATGCTAAGCCGACTCAACACTGCTAAGAAACGCAAAGAGGAGGAAAAGCGAATTCGAGAAGAAGCTCAAGCAGAAGCCTTAGAGCGCATAAGGAGAATGAAATTAAGAAGACAAGGTAGAGAGCTCCCTAGGCAAGATGCATTTGCAGATCAAGGATATGACGTAGCTATGTGTGAAGTTTCAGGTGTTAGCTCACATAGGATAACTGATCGACGTCCTTTCATAACCTTAGATATAGGACAAGGAAAGAGTGCAAGGACTGTAAGAGCCTTGATTGACTCAGGTGCAGCCACTAGTGCTGTTAAATCGTCTTACTGTCAAGAGTTGCAGTTAACTGTCAATCCTGTGGAAGCATATCTCATAGGATTGGGAGGCGTGGAAACCCCTTGCATGGGCGAGGTGGAACTTCCACTCTATATTCATGATGAGGCAATGACAGTTAAAGCGCTAGTATGCCAAGACGAGGACCTCACGGAACCCCTTGTCCTGGGTCAAGACTGGATTTATGACCAAGCAGTCAACTTAAACCTAAGAAGCGGACTTCTTCAGGTATGGGTAAATCAGACTAGAATTACAATGGAGTTAAATAATGGAGCACTCAAGGAACTAGGAAAGGCACAGACTCCTGGTCCCTCCAGGGGTGCACATGAAGCTAACCATGTTGTTCTTGTCCAAGGCTATGTGATGCAGAAGAATGAAGATCTCAAAAAAGGAGTCAGAACCACAACGGAACTCCCTTCTTTTCCAAAGGCCAGAGGGAGGCAGCAACCAAAGGTGGATCAAAGGCAGAAGAAGCAGATTACTACCTATGTCGGAGATCAAAAGTACCTGCACAACAAAATGTCTCAGCTAGTGAAACAAGTGTGGGTGCGAAAAGGAGAACACCCAGTTGCACTCAATCCAACCACACGGGCAAAGCCTCTTATTAGTAACCAACAACACGACACTAATAAGAAGTCTTTCAGAAGTTCTTCTGCTAATGTGAAGTCTATTTGGGTGCCCAAGAAGTCGATGAAGGCTAGCCCACAATCAAGACAAATTTGGGTGCCTAAGGCTTGTTTGCGGGCTCAAATAGCTACACCAAGACCACACCCTATACAGTATAATCCATTCACTCGCACAGCTGGCATCCACTCGTTTTCAACAATCAGGAACACACCAAGGCCCATGAGCTCGAATAGAATCACTTGTAAATGGGCCCCTAAAAAGCCTCATTTTCAAGCCGACACGCCTATAAAGCTCTCGAGAGTCTCTACAAAACCTAGAGCAAAACCCATCCACTGCATTTGGCAGCCTAAGACGTGTAATAAACCCCCGGACCCCAATTGTAAATCCATGATAACCTACTAACCCCATCACTATCACACTACATCATTTCATTTAACTCTTAGGTGTATTGAGCTCCTAACCACACACACACTCACACCGAGCACTTACTAACCCATTAATCTCTCCCAACCCTCGTGGTAATGTTGTAATGGGAGCAACAACGGTTCTCTCTTGTCCGGTACAATGTTAACACTAGTTTCTATATTCTCACAGAGACAGGCAGCAAGAAGTAACATGGCAGATACGGTAGGAACTAGCTCCCAGGCAGGCACCAGCCCCCAAGTTGTGGACATTGAAAGCCTTCCGGTTGAGGAGGAATTAAAGGAACGACCAACGGAATTAAGGGCATTACATGCCATACCAATTCAGAATCCTCCACAGGGTCACACAATGCCGGTGGGCAAAACCTCACACTGGTTCAGTGATGTTGCGGGACCTCTGGGTGAAGGCACATACATGTGGGAATCTGAAGTAGAATTCAATGGACGTTGGGGCAGATACCACTTCTTTACCAGAGAGTTTGAAAAGCTACAGAACAACGAAGGACTGAAGCCAATATGGAAGAAGGCTGGGCTCTATGATTATTTCAAGTTCCAACTACCAAAGCCCGATTTTCTAAGGTGCTCATACCTGATTAGCACTCTCACTCCAAGCAAAGACAAAAAAGGATACAGCTCCTTTGTGCTTCCCTCACTCACAAGGGGCAATGAGCTGAAGCGTTTCCGCTTGACTATCAACTTGGTAAGAGAAGCTCTTGATATGCACGGAATGCACATTCCTACGGAGAAGGAGACTATGGTCCCCGATAATATGAAGAACAGGAATCTGACAAAACTAAAGGACATGGTGGCGATGACTCCCACGATAGCCATTCATTTACGTATGGTCATGCAACACTTCGCATTCCCCGCGCAAGACAGGTTCACAATGCCTCCCAAGAAGATCTGGTTTAGCCTCTACTTAGCGGATACCTTTGATTTGACCATCAATATGCCCCACTGGGTTATAGATCAGATCCATATGGCTCATCAACGATGGTACAAGAAACAGAAATCTGTACTCTATGGATGTTGCGCGCTCACCAGAATCGTCTACAGATGTCTCGCCTATGATGTACCGGTGCAACGGGCCCTCATTTGGTCTAGAGCACAGGAGTTTCAACGCAGATTGTCAACTGTCGGCCCTCCCTCTAAGAAGATGAGAGGCACCGTACAGATGCCTTGTGCACAACCCCGCGGTGCAACCCTAACACCAGAAACAACTCCAAGGCTTCCTCGAAGAGTGCAACCCTTCACTATCAGGTTACCCAGGCACAGTACAGATGGCCCTAACCTTGTGTTTCCACCAGTGCCTACTGATCTGGAATTTCCTCATGGATTTACTTTGGAAGATCTAACGGATGAGGAAGTGGCTAGAATTATTGAAGCCGTTAATGCGGAAGTTGAGGCAGAGCAGGGTCGTGGACAACAAACGGCCGCACAACAACCCCAGACAAGACAACCAGAAGTGGTAGAAGTGGAAGATGAAGGAGAAGGAGACCAGGAGGATGAACAAGAAGAATTTTCTGATGAAGGGGCGCATGACTATGAGCAAGAAGTTATACAGGAGTTAGAGGGTGCCCCAGCATATACAAAGGAGCTGAAAAAGCTCTACGATACCATCAACAGGGTCCAACAACAACATAAGTTATCCCTTGCAGCAGGAAAGGCTATCATGCACCAAATCCTTGAGGAGGAAGGAGTTGATGAACAGTATCGTGCCACACTAGATATGATCTCTGATGCCCTAGGAGTACCTGAGGCAGTGCAGACGGCCCTGGCACAATCACGCAGAATGGAAAGAAGATACGGAAGACGTCCCCCACGAGCAGGGAAACAAATGAATGTATTAGGATCAGGACCACAAGGCACCCCCACAACCACGGGCACTGCACACACCGCTCACGACACCGAGGAAGCCCATATATCAAGTGCACCTCCATCACCTCCCTTACCACCGTCGCCTCCCTCTCCACCACACTCACCCCCCATTACCAATGTAACAACCACCGTTACCGCCTCCGTGCCCACCGCCATGACTGAAACACAAACCGCCAATCAACCCACACACCCTCTCAACACCCCCCGTGTATATACCTCCACTAACACTGTAACCCTAACGATAGCTACTGACATCCCCATTCCCCCACTCACACTTTCGGGTAGTTCACATTCACAATTGCACACACCACTGTACACATTCACCACAATCACTGCACCCACAATTCCACTATTCACAATCACTCCCACTACTGCTTCCACCACGGATTTTATGGACATATCACCCTCCACTGCACCTCTCCCTCCCCCCATACCACCACAATCTCCCATTCCCCCACCACCCACCTCACCATTTTCCAGCACTGCATTCACACTTCCCTTCCCCTTTCCCTTCCCCTCTGCACATACCACCCTCCCTGCATCCATCCCCATTAATAATGTATTCAATAATATGTATCAGTGCATGTCTCAGTTACAACAACACTATCAGCACCTCGATGCTCAACACACAAGCTTGTTCAGGAGACATGAGGAGTTACAAGGAAGATTCATTGATTTAGAAAAAGAAAAGCATCAATTACAACAGCAGTTTAGTGCATTGCAAGAACAACATGAGCAACTAGTGGCAAATCCACCGCAGCCCGATGCAGAAGAAAGACAACATATGGATGATTTGCTACACTCACAAATCACAGAGAATCTCAAGCTCCGACGCAACATGGCTCTATTACGGAAGCATATGTCTGCAGCCCTAGAAGAAAATAGACGGCTTCAGACACAAAACGAAGAGAACTTGGAGTTAACCATGGAAGGATCACCACAAGAAATTGACCCGGAGAGATTTAAGGCTATTCCCTCGGACAATATGCAGGTCATATTGGAAACCCATGCGGATCTCCTCAAAGCCCATGCAGCCTTAGAAAAGGAAAGAGACGAACTACGAAGACAATTGGAAGCTCAACCAGCACCACCCAAAGAAGTCCCAACCACAGCTGACACAACTGACGAAGTAGCAGTGCTCAAAGCACAACTCGACGAATTACAAAAGAAAGTGCTTGTATATGAACGACAACCCTCCCCCTTGGCAGAACCAGAACCTGAAGACCTAGTGCCAATCGAAGTAGAGGAAACTTTTGAGGACCCGTACGTTCCGATGCCAACACCTGGAGGCAAGCAGACAGTAGAGAGCATGGACACCCTGGAAATAGAGGCTCCGGAATGGATGCAGAAATTGGAAAAAGTGGCCACAACACATGATGATAGGGTGGCAGTCCAGATAGCATCGATGTCACACTTAGAAGAGATGGTCATAAAATCGGACTATTTTAGGAACCTCTCTCATCACAGGTGGATCGGCACCTCCGACGACTTGTATGTTCCATTTTGTGTCTTAATGGCGGATTATAATGCTGAAATCAAGCACCACACCTCACGGGAACCAACCTCTGCTACACAGTTTGCACCCGATGATATCCCAGAAAGTGCCAAGCAGGGGAATATTCGACAACCAATTTGGAGGATTCGACTTCTTGAAACCTATCCGGAAATGAATCGCACTTGGAATAACATGCCCCTATATATCAAGTACAATCCCTGCTACTGTCCTGTTTTCAGAAGAAGGTCGTGGCCAGAATACACAAAGATGGTGCTGACAACCAAAGGCTGCGAGAAGTGGCTCAACTATGTCTACTTAGCACCCCCTAAAGGCCAACCTACCGTAGGATATATGATATCGACAATTCGGCATTGGGGTGTCAGGTTCAAAAACATACCAGATGTCATGACACAGATGTGTCTTAAAATTTTTGAACTCATGATAGTCACCTTCCGGACCTTCAAGAACGTTAAGGAGCCTCATCTCTCTGCGCTCGCATTCAATGAAGGCAATCAGGATCTGGTTTACGACATGAGCACAACGCCCTCCATTAATGTTGTCTATGCATGGCATGCCCGCATAAAGTACCTACCGGCCTGCTTCAAACAAACATTTGAAGAGATGTTTGTCACCGGGTTCTGGGAATATCACTCAGAGATCTTCATTCCGAGGCCCTCACATTTATTACAACTGTTTGCAGTGGAACAAGCTCTCCACTCAGAAAAGTTACGAATGCCACATCCAGAGGTTCTCGGGCCGGTAGATTGGGATGCTCTACTAACCGATTTGGCCAAAGGATTGAGGATTTCCGAACATCACTTAGCGCAAGATGTTGTCGAATACTACATTCAACGACCCTCCCAACAAGGGTCTGTCAGGGATGACAGACGCGAGAGAGGGGGGAGTGTTAGCAGCAGACAAGGGAGTCAACGACGATCTGGCAAGTAGGCCAATAAATTTCTTCATGGAAAAGCAAGTATGAGCATTCACGCAGATCTAGCACTAAGGAAACCTTTAATTTTTCAAACCCTTACACCAATTAAAAGTGATTCTCATCACTAACAACCCTTGTAAATACCATGTTCACCTTTTTGTGGCTCCATTTTGTGCAAGCCGAGGAGTCCTCGAGCTTGAGGAGCCTTAGAAGTAGTTGCTTACAAATTTTCGTATTTTTTAGATCTCGTTTGAGCCCTCAAATAAGCCCTGGAACCTAATTTTTAACTAGGTCGGACACTAGGTCTGGACAGGGCCAAAGCTAGTCAAAAACTATAAAAGGAGCTAGAGAGCTCATTTTTGAGGGGAGATTGTAATTGAAACGAACTTGTAAGAGCTTTTTGAAAGTAATCTAAGAACTCCATTGATTCTCCCTCTTTGTCTTGCCGTGCGTGCACGTGTGTGTGTATGTGTGTGCATGCTTGTGTGCTTCTCACTCACGCACTTGTGCCGCCACTTGCTCGAGGTCTTCATACCTTCCTCACGTCTTCCCGGATTGACATTAAAGGAGGTGCTACTCATCACTGAGCTACATATGTGCATCCATGTGAAGGGTCGGCCACTGTCACTCTAGCACAATGGTGAGTACCAACGTGAGAAGATTCACCTCATAATTGTCAATCCGTAGAGACGTGAGGACTAGTATGAAGACTATGAGCAAGTGAAGGCACAAGTGTGTGAGTGAGAAGCACACAAGCATGCACACACATACACACACATGCGCACACAAGGCAAGAACAAGGAGAGGAACAATGGAGTTCTTTGCATTAGTCAAAAGGTCTCTTACATAAGCTCAATTCACCAACAATCTAACCCCAAAAATGAGCTCTCTAGCTCTTTTTATAGTTTTCTAACTAGCTTTGGTCTTGTCCAGACCTAGTGTCCGGCCTAGTTAAAAATTAGGTTCTAGAGCCTATTTGAGGGCTCAAACAGAGTCAAAAAATTATGAAAATTGATATGTAGCTAGTTCTAATACTCCTCAAGCTTGAGGACTCCTTGGCTTGCACAAAATGGAGTCTATTCTACGAAAAAATGGAATTTACAATGTTTGTGTAGTGATTAAAATCACTTGAGTTGTAAATGGTCCATGGAAAAAATGATTGGGCCTTGTTGCCGTATTGTGCATGACTCCTCCGTTGCGCTAGTATGCTCTTCATCAGACTTGTATGCCAACACTCCCCCCTTCCTAGCGTTTGTCGCCCCTGACAGACCTCTGTTCTATAGGGTGGTCGATATAGTATTGGATGACATTGGTGGCAAGTTCGTGTTCTCCTATCCTTAAGCCTCTTGCTAGATCAGCTTCCAATGCATCCCAATTTATTGCGCCAGGGACCTCTGGTTGCGGTGTGGTGTAGTACTCAGAGTACATTGCTTGTTCACAAGCAAAGAGATGGAGCAGGTGTGTTGGCATCAGTGCGAAGACCTCCGAGTGATACTCCCAGAAACCTGATCTGAACATTTCTTCGAAGGTCTGTTTGTAACATGCAGGGAGGTATTTGATGCGTGCATGCCAGGCGTAAGCCACACGAATACTGGGGGTGGTGCTCATGTCATACACCAAATCATAATTTCCATTGGTAAACCTCGGTAGACGTACCTGTGGTGCGGCTGCATTTTTAAAGGTTTTCAGGACTACCTGCATCATATCTAAAATCTTAAGCATCATTTGAGCTGCCACATCTGGCATGGGCTTCAATCGCGGCATCCAATGTCGAATTGTTCCCATCATGTACGCTACTGACGGTGGTCCCTGTGGTGGCACAATGTATGGGTAGTTTAGCCATTCCTTGCATTGCGCGTTGTTCTGCACTTTGATATTGAATGCCTTCCAAGACCTGCGACGTGGAACTGGACCGTAGCATGGATTGTATAGGAGATGTAAAGGTGCGTTGTTCCATGTGCGTAGCATTTCTGGATATGTCTCTAGAAGTTTCTGCCGCCAGGTGGGTTGACTAATTTTGCCTTTTTGCACCTCTGGAGGAAGGTCTTCGGGTTGAAATTGGGTAGCAAAGGTAGGAATCTTACCCGTGACTCTCTGTATTTCTGCATTATAATCAGCCAGGATAATACAATAAGGCCTGTATTGGAGTTCAGATGAGAGGATAAGGCGTCTCGATGACAGGTTCTTGAAGTAAGCAGATTGTAGCACAGTTTCCTCTATGACCCTCATGGCCTGATTTTGCACTACTGTGCGCTCTTCGTGAGAACTCCCGATCTCCTCCACTTGACGTAGCCATGGAGGCCGTGGTGCTTTGAATGTGTCCTGAGCTTCTTCCATTTGTTGGCCTCCTGGGAAGGGTTGTGGGTCGTATTCTTCCTCAAATGTTTGTTCCACAGGAATTTGTACTACTTCTTCGTCGGTGGGAGCCTCTGGAGGGGAAGGTGGTCTCTCATATTGTAGTAGACGTGCTTGCAATTCGGTGACCTGTTTCTGGAGATCTTTTAAGGCCTCTGAGTCTGTGAGAAGTGAAGCCGCGGAGGAGGTGGTTTGAGAGGTTGCTGTTGTTTCTTTTTGGTGTTTCTGCTTCAGTTGACCCAGTTCCTCTGATAGCAGATCATGTGCTTCAAGCAGCATGGCATAGTCTTCCAATATGATCTTGATATTGTCGGGGGTCACTGCTTGAAACTTTGATGGGCTGATGGGTGCCCCAGGTGGGCTTTCGATAGCTGCGTCTAGGTTTTCCTGATTTTGTAATTGCAGGCATCGATTCTCTTCATGAGCGGAAGCAAGATGTCGCTTGAGTAGGGCCATATTTCGCTGAAGCTTTGAATTGCGTTCCAGCTATGTCCGTAGATGACCTTCTACCACTTGTATTGCTTCCTGATCTGTGTTCTGTAACTGTACCTCCAATATGCTATGAGCCTCTTGGAGAGTTTGGAATTGTGTGTGGAGGCAAGCATTTTCCTCCTCTAGTGCAGCAAGGCGGTGTTGTAGTGTCTCCGAGTGCTCTTGCAGGCGTTCATTCTATTGCTGGAGCTGATTGTAATCTGTCCTTAGGTTTGATATACAAGCTAGCATGGTGTCCAATGCATTGCCTATAGATGAGGGGGTGGTGTTTACAATGGAAGATGCATGGGAAGGGAATTGGGGAAGGGGAAGAGTGAATGATGTGTCTATTGAAGACGTGTGTGTGGGTGAAATTGGTGGAGGGGGAATGGGAGGAGGTGGACGCGTGGGGGGAGGGGGAGGTGCCATGGGTGGTGAAATGTCCATACTTTCAGGAGTGGGTGCGAGTGTGGGGTCTACCATATACATTGGAATGGTAGGTGGTGTGTGTGTGAAAGTGGTGAATAGATGAGAAGTGGGGTGGGGAGCTGAAAATAAAGGGAATGGTTGAGACCCGGGTTGAAAAGTTCTAGCAAGGAAGTTATGGAGGGATTGGGAAGTGGAGAGATGGAGGTTGGGGGTTGAGATCGTAGAGTTGAGGACGGCATGAAGGGTTGCGTGGTAGCAGGGAAACCCATGAATATGGATCTAGGGTCAGGATGACCTATGGTTGAGGGCATGGGGGATGGTTGTCCTAGGGCAGGCTCTATGAGCGATTCGGTGGATTGTGTAGTGATGGGGGTTGCTTCATAGATTGGGTTATCAGAGGTGGAGAATAGGGTTGAACTAGAGATGGGAGTACGGAAGATGAAGGTGGGTTCGGTGGGTTGAGTGGTCGAGGTGATTTCCACGGTTTTCTGCTCTAGGAGGCGATGGTGGGGGTGTGGGTGGTAGTGGCTCGGTGGCTTCCTCATGGGTGACTGGGTGCTCTTGGCTAGCAGTTTCTGTTGCTTGGGAGGTTGTCCCGATGGGTTCGGATGTAATAATTGGCCCTTCTGCCGTAGTAATGGGGATCTGGATATTCTTACCTGAGCGTGGTCATGTCTGGAATCTTCGTGGATCATATTGAACTGGAGACCTCCTAATGGCGGTCCGCACTGCTTCTACTACCCCATATGTTTCTGCCATCAATAAGAGACCTTCACTATATTCTGAGTCAACTCCTGCTTCTTCCAACAGCTGAGTCATGAGTACTCTACTGCTCTGTTCGGTGAGCAGTTGTTGCGATCGCACTCGTTCCATAATTTGATACAGCCTTCGGAGTTCTGCTGTATAGGCTGGGGCTTCAGTGGTCTCCTCTTCATATGCTCCTTCTCCTTCTAGGTGTCCTTGTTGTTGACCTTGCTGAGCGTCACTCCAATGTACATGGCGGCCGTCTGTAGATTTTCTTCTTCTTTGTGAAGATGTGCCTTGTTCTTCTGCATCTGAATAAAACTCTACATCAGAGAGTTGTGTACTTTGTAAGAATGCTTCGAAGTCCTGGGGATCCATTCCTTCAGCATCTCCAATTGTAGCAAATTCAAATTCAGATGGAGCAGGAGGAGCTGAAGGGGCAGCTTGTGTCGTAGTTTCAGATCCAGACCTGGGTATCCTAATGGTAAAGGGAGGTACAGTGGCCTCCCCTCGTGGCGATACTTCAGGAGTAGTCAGAACTTCCCTTGTCTGGACACAAGGGATCGCACCCCTCATGCGCTTGGATTGATGTGTGGACATCTTGAGCTTCTTAAACATTTGTAATTGTGCCCAAGTTAAGGCACGTTCAATGGGAACATCGTATGCTAGGCACCGGTAAATAATGCGTGTGATTGCACAGCAACCGTTCACCACTAATTTCCTAGAAGACCTTTTATTTGCTTCATACAATTGATCTATAATCCATACAGGCAGCTTAATTGGTAACGCACCTATCTCCGCTAAGTAGAGAGCGAACCAGATTCTTTTGTGTGGTTGTGTGAAGCAATCTTAGCCGGGGAAAGCAAAATGTTGCATGCACATATGGAGAGGGATGGACACGTTTGGTGTGAGTGCTGCCATGTCTTTAAGCTTCAGTAGTTTCCTATCCTTCATGTTAGTAGGAACGAGAGCATCCTTCTCAGAAGGTACATGTGTGCCGTGCATATTCAAAGCAGAGCTCACCAACTCCATGGTAAGTTCAAACCTCTTTAACTCGTTGTTGCCCAGCAAGGAAGGAAGAACAAATGATCTTGGTTTGTCCTTTTCTTCATTAGCTTGTAATGTGGAGACCAAATAATAGCATCGGAGGAGATCCGGTTTAGGTAGTGGTGCTTCAAAGTATTCTGCTAGCCTTGCACGTTGCCATATGGTCTGGAGATCCTCGGTGTTCTGTAGAGTCTCAAACTCCTTGGAGAAAAATTGGAATCGAACCCATGATCTGTCATACTCGCACTTAGACTCCCATATATACTTGGCCTCTCCTAATGGACCTGGCATGCCATTGAACCAATGAGAATTGGCATGGACTCTTTCTGTGATCCCTGTGGGTGGATCCGGTACCGGGATCTGCTGAAGGTGTTGCAGCTCCACAGGTCGTTTAGTTGGTGGCACATCCACAGGTAGACTATCCACATCGATTCCTGCAGTAAGTATTCCTACTTGTGAGCTCGGACCTCTCGCTTCTGCCATGTTACTTCTTGCCTCCTGATTCTGTGAGAATATAGAAACATGTGTTAACATTGTAAAGGCAAGTTAGAACCAGTTTTGTCCCCATTACAACATTATCATGAGGTTCGAGAGGGATTAGTAGGTTAATAAGTGCTCGGTGCTTGTGTGTGTAGTTAGGAATTGGTTGGACCTAAGAACTAAGTGGAATGATGTAGTGTGAGAGTGACGTAGTTAGTAGGTGGGCATGGATTTAGAACTAGGGTCCGGGGGTTTATTACAAGTTTTAGGTTGCCAATTGCAATGGATGGGCTTTGATCTTGATTTTGTGGAGACTCTGAAGAGTTTGATAGGGGTATCTGCTTGAAGATGAGGCTTTTTAGGGACCCATTTACAAGTGATTCTACTAGTGCTCATGGAAGAATATGTGTCCGTGCGTGATGTGTAAGACTGGGCCTCAGATGTTCGAGTGAGTGAAACATGTTGTACCGGTTGCGGCCTTGGTGTAGTTATTTGAGCCCGCAAGCAAGCCTTAGGCACCCAGATTTGTCGTGATTGGGGGCTAGCCTTCATTGACTTCTTGGGTACCCAAATAGACTTCACTTTCGCAGAAGAATTAATGAAGGACTTCTTATTAGTGTCGTGTTGTTGACTACTAATAAGAGGTTTTGGCCGTGGGGTGGGCCTGGTCTGAACAGGGTATTCGCCTTTTTGCCTCCATACTTGTTTCCATGGCTGAAACAATCTGCTTTGCTCCTTTTTTTGGCATCCAGTATCGGTAGTGTTCTGCTTCTTCTGTATTTGATCTGCCGTTGGTTGTTGCAACCTTCTGGTCTTTGGAAAAGAAGGGAGTTCCATCCTCTCCCTAGCTCCGTTGTTGAGATTAGCCTCTTTCTGCATCATACAATTTTGGACAAAAATAGCATTGTCAACTTCATGTGCGCCCCTGGAAGGACCAGGAGTTTGTGCCTTGCCTAGTTCCTTGAGTGCCTCATTTTCCAATTCAACTGTAATTCGGCTATGATCTACCCATACCTGAAGAAGTCCACTTCTTAGGTTGAGGTTGACTGCATGATCATAGATCCAGTCCTGACCCAAGACAAGAGGCTCAGTGAGGTCCTCATCTTGACACACTAGTACTTTGACTGTCATCACGTGGTCTTGAATGGAGATGGGAAGATCCACCTCGCCCATGCAAGGGGTTTCCACACCTCCCAATCCTATGAGATATGCTTCTATAGGATCGACAGTTAATTTCAATTCTTGACAGTAAGACAACTTGACAGCACTAGCGGATGCACCTGAGTCAATCAAAGCTCTTACAGTCTTTGCACCCTTTCCTTGTCCTACTCCTAGGGTTACAAAAGGCCGTCGGTCGATTATTCTATGGGAATGCCCACCTGAAGTCTCGCACATGGCCATAGGATAGCCTACAGATTCTTGAGTGTCAAGCATAGGTGGGTCTCTGCCTTGTCTCCTCAATTTCATTCGTCGGATGCGTTCTAAAGCTTCTGCCTGTGCTTCTTCTCTAATTCGTTTCTCTTCTTCTTTACGTTTCTTGGCAGTGTTGAGTCGATTTAGCATCTCTTCAGTGAGGGGTTCCTGATATAACTTGACTCTGCATCCACTTATGTAACTTGGTAGAATATCGCCCTCTAAAGTGGCTAGTTGAACTGCGCCACTTGTGGAGATTCTATTGATAATCATTGGCCCGTAACCTCTTTTCTCTAATTTTCGTGCATGCTGCTTCAATGTGTAGACTAGGACTAGGTCGCCTGCTTTCAAGCCTTTATCCTTCACATGTGTATCAAAATATGCCTTTTGCCTCTTCTTCGCTGCATAGATTCCTGCTGCAGCTCTCAATCGTGTTTCGCCTAGACGTTCAAGATCAAAGATTCGAGAGGAGAGTTCATGGCCTGTCCAGTCATGCTCTTGTGCTACCTTCAATGTAGGTATCAAAAAGTCCAGAGGTAGCATAGCATTTTGGCCAAATACCATCTGAAAGGGGGTGGCTTGGAGTACCGTTTTATAGGCAACCCGGTATGCCCAAACAACATGGTGTAGCTGTTTGTCCCAATCAGAGCGTTTATTGTTCACTAGTTTAGTCAGCACATTGCATAAGATCTTATTAGTGCTCTCAGCCTGGCCATTAGCTTGTGGGTGATAGGGGGCCAATTTCTTATGTATCACCAAGAATTCTTGGAGAAGGTTTTCTATGACTTCATTCAAGAAGTGTGTGCCTCTATCACTCACCAACTCTATTGGCAATCCATACCTCGTGAATACATGTTCAAATAAGAACTTTGCTGTTGTTTGAGCATCATTTTTTGTAGTAGCTTTTGCTTCTACCCACTTGGTTAGATAGTCTGTGGCCACGATGATATATTCAGCATGTGAACCCTTAGCTGGGGGATTAATAGGAACAACAAAGTCTATTCCCCATTTAGAGAACGCACCTCTGCCCATCATAGGCTTCAGTGGCATCTCATCCTTGCGTATAGGGTACTGAGTTCTCTGACAAACATCACACCGTTTCACATAGGTATGTGCATCCATGTGAAGGGTTGGCCACCAAAAGCCCGCAAATAGTATTGCCTTGATTACCCGATCTGGTCCAAAGTGTCCCCCTGCTACACCTTGGTGAGCAGTATCCAAGACTTTGAGATATTCACTCTCATGGACACATAGTCTCAGGTAACCATCTTTACCACGCTTGTATAGATTATCACCAATGAGTGAATAATCCTGGGCTTCTAGTTCTAAACTCCTTTGCCTAGCCAGAGTCATGTCTGTAGGGAATGTTTTCGTCCTTAAGAAGCAGAATAGAGGTTCACTCCAATCTGGCACTATGGACACTTGATAAAGAGTGGCATGTTCCACAGGTGGTTTAGTGCAACACATTGGGCATTCCTTGCACAACTTTTGGACATCAGCCTCCATAGTCGGCCAATGCACTCCGAGTCTCCTTAGTGTCTGTAAGGTTCGTTGCTTTGAGTAGTGTTGCTCTAATGAACCTACATGTGCCAAATGCAACCATTTAGTGTACTCGTCCTCTTCTACACAACAAGCCAGGATCCCTTGATCTGTCTGTTTGTACATGCTTCCTGCCATGATATGGTACTTCTGGGCTTTTACTACCTCTCTACCTTGAGTGTTTATTACTGGGTGGTTAGGCCCGTATGTCAATACTGGCACTAATGGCTTAGCCCACTGAGGTATTACTTCCAGATTAAACAAGTAAGCATCAGGAAGATAATCTAACACTCCTTGTGGGGCTTCTCCGGATGTGAGCCTAGAGAGATGATCTGCTCTCAAATGAGTCTTGCCTTTTCTCACCACTACCTCAAAGTCATATTCCATTAGTAAGAGGAACCATCTCACCAATCTACCTGTGTTGCATGGCTTGTTTACCAAGTATAGTAGAGCTTGATGATCAGTAAAAAATTTAAACTTATTTGCAAGAAAATAATGTCTAAACTTTTTAACCGCATACACCATGCCCAACCCCTCTCGTTCGGTAGTGGTATAGTTTCGCTCAGTTGCATTCAACTGTCTACTCACATAGGCAATTGAAAGATCCATATTACATTCACCAGTAGGTTGTGCAAGCACACATCCAATGGCATAATTGGATGCATCCACATGAACATGGAAAGGCTTATTCCAATCTAGTGTGGTTAAGATTGGTGCTGAACATAATCGCCGTTTAAGCTCATTGAAGGAATTCTCACATTCCTCAGTCCACTCAAAGTTTGTCAGAAGTCCGTACAGAGGCTTTGCAATGATGGCATACATGTGAATGAAATGTCGGTAATAACCACAATGCCCCATGAAAGCTTGCACTTCCTTGACATGAAAACACATTTTTCTGGGTTCAAGCATACTTGATATTCTCTGCATTTGTCAAAAATTTGTCTGAGTTCAGGAATATGGGTTTGTCTAATGTTGGAATGAGCACAAAGATCATCAACATAGACTTCTAAGTTCTTCCTCAGGAACTCCTTAAATACATGGCACATCAGCCTTTGGAAGGTTGCGGGAGCATTGGTAAGCCCAAATGGTATTACCCTAAAAGCGAATATACCCCACTCTGTGGCAAAAGCCGTTTTATGCTGATCTTTTGGTGCAATGGCCACTTGATTGTAGCTAGAGAACCCATCTAGGAAGCTGTACACTTCCTTGCCTGCCACCCTTTCTAATAGATGCTCAGTGATAGGAAGCGGGTAATTATCCCTGATCGTGGCTGCGTTAACCTTCTTCAAGTTAATGCATACTCGTAATTTGCCGTTCTTCTTGGGCACCACCACAATGGGGGATACCCATTTAGTGTGCTCAATTTCATAGATAAATCCAGCTTCAACCAAGCGGTCTATCTCTTCTTTGATCTTGGCAGCATAGTTGTCATTGTATGTGTATGGCTTTTGTTTTGAGGGCCTGGCCTCTGTAGTCATGGGAATCGTATGTGAGCATATGTCCGGGTCCACTCCTTTTAAATCCTTGTAACTCCAAGCAAATACATATCTGTATTCTCTTAGCAAGGCTATCAGCTCATGCTCTTCTTCCTCAGTGAGGTCATGTCCTATGTAAGTGCACCTCTCTTCTCCTTCTTCTATGGCTACCACTATTTTCTTGGTGGTTTCTTTGTTATCATAGGCCTCTCCCGATTGCGCCTCTCGTTTAGGCATTCTAATCATGACTCTCCTGTCATCTATCTCATACTTCTTAAAATTTTCCGGGAACTCAAACAAAGATTCTTCCTCTTCTGGTGTGACTTCTCTCTTCTTTCTTTTCTTTCCTTTTTCCTTAGGGGTTACATGTGTGGCTAGCCTTACATCCTTTGTAAGCTCTCCATGCTTCTGGGGTTGAAATTCTACTTCATAGAAGTATTCTTCATCTGATGCAAAAGGTGGGTCCATAATGATTGACTCTAGATCGGAGTCACTCGCATCCTCAAATGCATCAGGGCTAGGTTCACACTCTTCTAAAACTGCCTCTCCCATGATCGGCTCTATGGAGAAGACTGAAATGTCATAGCCATCCTCATCACAGTGAGGTGTCCATTGTTCTTCATTGATGGCTACATCCATGGTTGCTAGAATTTTTGCCAGCCGTGAGGTTCGAATTCTTCGTCTGGAAAAACTACAGGTGCATAGGCTGGGTCTTGGATTGATCTATGGGTTTCTTTTGCACCTATCTCCCTGGCTTTGTCTCTCTTCTCTTCTTCTACTGCTACCTTACACATCCATAAGTGAGTGTCTTCATGCATCCATGAGGATCCTGATCCTAGGGAATGCACCGATTCTGTATCATCTTTGGCTCTATGGATGGGGTTCCATTGAATAGGAGGGACATCTCTATGAGAGTAATCCTTGAGATTGACTTTGGTTGTAACTCCTAAGTGCTGCAAATACAAGGAACTGGTTCCCCAATCCTGTACCACTTGCAACTGCCGCATAAATGGTCTTCCCAAAATCATCTCATAGGCTTGATTTTTGCTAAAGTCACAGATAGCAAATGTGTGCTCAAACTCTACACCACAAGTAGTGAGAGTTATCCCCTCTAGTAGTCCTAAGGGTCTTTCTATGTGCCCGTCAGCCATCTGCAATTTCATTCTCGTTGGCCTGAGAGCTGGCTTACCCCATCGTTTCCATAAGGACGTGGTAACAATTGCAACTCCTGCACCTGAGTCCAAAATGGCCTTGGTTGTGTAGCCCTGATGAGTGATGGGGAGATAGGTGTTTCCTTCTTCTCCCTTGCTCATGTCCCCTATCTTGTCCAAGGGTATTTCTGGCACTGTTCTTTGAGATCCTACCTGGGAATGTGGTTTTGCTACTTCGGGCACTTGATTGGCTACATGTTTCCACACTTCTGGTCTAACCTTGAGCAGCTCTTCCAAAGTGAGATTGCACTGCACTTTGGTGTTCTTTACTACCTCTGTGTTCCTAGGTATGACTGAATCTTCGTTTCTTACCATGACTGTAGGTGCTCTCATACAAGTGGACTTTGCTTCCCATGGGCCTGTGAAATGGGGTAGTTCTTGTAAAGAATTAGACTCGAAGTCTAATCTTTCTGGAGATTGGGCACTCTCCTGCTCTCCATAAATGGAAGGAAGGTCTTGTGGGAATTGATCGTGTGTGTCATCCACAAGTTCAATGGGAGGAGGAACTTCACTCTCTTTAGCCCATTTCTCTTCTTGAATCTCTCGCAAGAGTTCTGGTGTGTATTGATTCATAGAAGAAGAGGTGTCTGGTTCAGTGGAGTTAGGCACATAAGCTTCCTTGGGAGGAATGCTTATTCTATCACTTGCCCTCTCCTTAGCCTGGGAGGTGGCTCCTTTTCTAGACTTTGCAAGTAACCCCTCCAATCTATCCAATAGACCATCAAAGTGCAATGGTGTTCTGATGGGGTTAGAGCCATTGAACAAACGACTGGCTTCAAACATGGCTTGCACCAACTCGACCATTTTAGCACAAAGCTTTGTTCGCTCTATCTCTAGATCGGCTCTAGGGTAACATTTCTCAAGATCTGTTACATTGGGCCCTTCTTGAATTCTGGCCTGATATGCTTTAAGCATCATGTCTAGATCTTCAGGAGGTGGGCATGATGATGGTGATGATGGTGATGCGCAAGTAAGGAAAAATGAAGAAAAATAAAGAAAAGGAAGGATATTACCTATAACTCCAATGTCTCAACTTGACGTCTTACCATCACACGCTCGTCCTCGAAGCTCTCTCCCCGGCAACGGCGCCAAATTTGGTGTCACTCTAGCACAATGGTGAGTACCAACGTGAGAAGATTCACCTCATAATTGTCAATCCGTGGAGACGTGAGGACTAGTATGAAGACTATGAGCAAGTGAAGGCACAAGTGTGTGAGTGAGAAGCACACAAGCATGCACACACATACACACACACGCGCACACAAGGCAAGAACAAGGAGAGGAACAATGGAGTTCTTTGCATTAGTCAAAAGGTCTCTTACATAAGCTCAATTCACCAACAATCTAACCCCAAAAATGAGCTCTCTAGCTCTTTTTATAGTTTTCTAACTAGCTTTGGTCTTGTCCAGACCTAGTGTCCGGCCTAGTTAAAAATTAGGTTCTAGAGCCTATTTGAGGGCTCAAACAGAGTCTAAAAATTATGATATGTAGCTAGTTCTAATACTCCTCAAGCTCGAGGACTCCTCGGCTTGCACAAAATGGAGTCTATTCTACCAAAAAACGAAATTTACAATGTTTGTGTAGTGATTAAAATCACTTGAGTTGTAAATGGTCCATGGAAAAAATGATTGGGCCTTGTTGCCGTATTGTGCATGACTCCTCCGTTGCGCTAGTATGCTCTTCATCTGACTTTTATGCCAACAGCCACCAAAGTCCTGCAAATAGTATAGCCTTGATCACACGATCTGGTCCAAAGTGTCCTCCTACTACAACCTGGTGAGCAGTTTCCAATATCTTAAGGTATTCGCTCTCATGGACACATAATCTGAGGTAACCATCTTTACCATGCTTGTATAGATTGTCACCAATGAGTGAGTAATCTAGGGCTTCTTGTTCTAGACTTCTTTGTCTGGCCAATGTCATATCTTGAGGGAATGTTTTCGTCCTCATGAAGGCTACTAGTGGTTCACTCCATTCTGGTGTTAGAGACACCGGGTATAGTGTAGCATGCTCCACCGGTGGTTTAATACTACAAACTGGGCATTCCTTACACAACTTATGGACATCTACTTCCATAGTTGCCCAATGCACTCCAAGTCTCCTTAGTGTCTGTAGGGTTCGTTGCTTTGAGTAGTGTTGCTCTAATGCACCTACATGTGCTAATTGCAACCATTTTGCATACTCATCCTCTTCCACACAACAAGCTAGGATCCCCTGATCTGTATACTTGTACATACTTCTTGCCATGATCTGATATTTTTGGGCTTTTACTATCTCCCTATCTTGAGTGTTTACTACTGGATGTTTAGGCCCGTATGTCAATACTGGCACTAATGTCTTAGCCCACTGAGGTACAACTTCCAAATTAAATAAGTAAGCATCAGGAAGGTCATCTGATACTCCTTGTGGGGCCTCTCTTGATGTGAGCCTAGAGAGATGATCTGCTCTCAAATGAGTCTTTCATTTCCTTACCACAACCTCAAAGTCATATTCCATTAGCAAGAGAAACCATCTTACTAATCTACCTGTATTGCATGGCTTGTTCACTAAGTACATCAGTGCTTGATTATCAGTAAAAAATTTAAACTTATTTGCAAGCAAATAGTGTCTAAACTTTTTAACCGCATATACCATGCCTAATCCTTCTCTCTCAGTAGTGGTATAATTTCGTTCAGCTGCATTCAATTGTCTACTAGCATAGGCAATTGGAAGATCCATATTACCTTCACGTGTAGGTTGTGCTAGTACAAATCCAATAGCATAATTGGATGCATTCACGTGAACATGAAAAGGCTTATTCCAATCTGGAGTCGTCAAGATTGGTGCTGAACACAATCGTTGTTTAAGCTCATTGAAGGAGTTCTCACACTCATCCGTCCACTCAAAGTTAGTCAAAAGTCCGTACAGAGGCTTTGCAATGATGGCGTACATGTGTATAAAACATCGGTAATAACCACAATGCCCCATGAAAGCTTGCACTTCCTTGACATTCTTTGGCCTAGGTAGCTCTACAAAGGCTCTAACTTTTTCGTCGTCCGTCGAGATGCCATTCTTTGACACTATGTGTCCTAGAATCTTGCCTTGCCTGACCATGAAAACACACTTTTTTGGGTTCAGGCAGACTTGATATTCTCTACATTTATCAAAGATTTGTCGGAGTTCAGGTATATGGGTCTGTGTAATGTTGGAATGAGCACAGAGATCATCAACATAGACTTCCAAATTCTTCCTCAAGAACTCTTTAAATACATGGCACATTAGTTTCTGGAAGGTTGCAGGAGCATTGGTAAGCCCGAATGGCATTAGCCAAAAAGCAAATATGCCCAATCTGTGGCAAAAGCTGTCTTATGATGATCTTCTGGAGCTATGGCTACCTGATTACAACCAGAAAATCCATCAAGGAAGCTGTACACTTCCTTGCCTGCAACTCTCTCTAATAGATGCTCAATGATAGGAAGTGGATAGTTATCTCGAATGGTGGCTGCATTAACCTTCTTCAAGTTGATGCATATATTAGCTTTCCATTCTTCTTGGGCACCACTACGATGGGGGATACCCACTCAGTGTGCTCAATTTCATAGATGAATCCAACTTCAACCAAGCGATCTATCTCCTCCTTGATCTTGGCAGCGTAGTTATCGTTATAGGTGTATGGCTTCTGCTTGGATGGTTTGGCATCTAAGGTCATGTGATTTGTGTGTGAGCATATGTCTGGGTCTACACCTTTTAAATCCTTGTAACTCCAAGCGAATACATCTCTATATTCTCTTAGCAAGGCTATTAGCTCATGCTCTTCTTCTTCCGTCAGGTCATGTCCTATGTAGGTGCATCTCTCCTCTCCTTCTTCTATGGCTACAACTATTTTCTTGGTGGTTTCTTTGTTATCATAGGCCTCTCCTGATTGCGCCTCACGTTTTGGCATTCTTATCATGACTCTCCTATCATCTATTTCATACTTCTTGAAATTTTCAGGGACCTCAAACAAAGATTCTTCCTCTTCTGGTGTGACTTCTTTCTTCTTCCTCTTCTCGCCTTCACTCGTGGCGACCACTTGTGTGGTTAATCTCACCTCGTTCATAATTTCTGTGTGTCTTTGAGGGTGAGCTTCTACCTCATAGAAGTTTTCCTCATCTGATGCAAAGGGTGGGTCCATGATGATTGACTCTAGATCGGAGTCACTTGCATCCTCAAATGCATCAGGGCTAGGTTCACATTCTTCTAAAATTGCATCTCCCATGATTGGTTCTATTGAGAAGACTGAAATGTCATAGCCATCCTCATCACAGTGGGGTGTCCATTGTTCCTCCTTGATGGCTACATCCATTGTTGCTAAAATTTCTGCCCAACCGTGAGGCTCAAATTCTTCGTCAGGAAATACTACAGGTGCATATACTGGGTCTTGAGTTGATCTATGTGTTTCCTTCGCACCTACCTCTCTGGCTTTTTCACTCTTCTCTTCTTCTACTGCCACTTTGCACATCCATACGTGGGTGTCTTCATGCATCCATGAGGATCTTGATCCTATGGAATGCATTGATTCAGTATCATCTTTGGCTCTATGGATGGGATTCCACTGGATAGGAGGGACATCTCTATGAGAGTAATCTTTGAGATTCACTTTGGTCGTGACCCCCAAGTGTTGCAAGTACAAAGAATTGGTTCCCCAATCCTGTACCACTTGCAACTGTCGCATGAATGGTCTTCCCAAAATCATCTCATAGGCATGATTCTTGCTAAAATCGCATATAGCGAAAGTATGCTCAAACTCAACACCGCATGTAGTGAGAGTTATTCCTTCTAGCAAGCCTAAGGGTCTTTCTATGTGACCATCAGCCATCTGCAATATCATTCTCGTTGGCCTAAGTGCTAGCTTGCCCCAATGCTTCCATAGGGAAGTGGTAGCAATTGCAACTCTTGCGCCTGAGTCCAGAATTGCCTTGGTCGTGTATCCTTGATGGGTGATGGGAAGATAGGTGTCTCCTTCTTCTCCTTCACTCATATCTCCTATCTTGTCCAATGGTATCTCTGGCACTCTTCTATGAGAACCTACTTGAGAACGCGGTTTAGCAACCTCTGGCACTTGTTTGACTACATGTTTCCATAGTTCTGGCTTAACCTGGAGTAGCTCTTCTAAACTGAGATTGCACTGCACTTTAGTATTCTTCACTACCTCCGTGTTCGTAGGTATGAATGAATCTTCATTTCGTACCATGACCGTGGGTGCTCTCATACAAGTAGACTTAGCTTCCCATGGGCCTATGAAGTGGGGTAATTCATGTAAAGAATTAGACTCAAAGTCTAATCTCTCTTGAGATTGTGCACTCTCCTGCTCTCCATAAATGGAGGGAATATCTTGTGGGAATTGATCATGCGCGTCATCCACAAGCTCAAAGGGAGGAGGGACTTCACTTTCTTTAGCCCATTTCTCTTCTTAAATCTCTCGCAAGAACTCTGGTGAACACCGATTCATAGAAGAAGATGTGTCTGGCTCTGTAGAGTTAGGGACATAAGCTTCCTGGGAGGGAATGCTTATTCTTTCACTTGGCCTTCTCTCATTTTGAGAGGCGGGTTCCTTTTTTGATTGTGCAATTAGCCTCTCCAATCTTTCTAGAAGTCCATCAAAGTGCAACTATGTCTTAGCTGAACTAGAGATGTTAAAGAGGTGACTGGCTTCAAACATGGTTTGAGCCAATTCCACCATCTTAGCACAAGCTTTAGTTCGTTTGAGCTCTAGTTCCGCTCTAGGGTAACACTTTTCATGATCGGTTACGTTTGGCCCTTCTTGGATTCTGGCTTGATATGCTTTAAGCATCATATTTAGGTCCTCGGGAGTGGGATCTGCTAACACTGATCTTACCCTAGGGGGTGGTGGGGTCGCATGAGGCGGGTTAGAAGGTGGTGGATTGGATGGAGATGGGAATGATGGTGGCGGGGTAGTGTGAGAGGGAGGTTGAGATGTAAGTTCAATTATCTTGGCTCTCGTTTCTCTTAGGCTTTCTTCGAGTTCACTCATCTTCTTGGCCCATTGCCTTTTCATTCTTTCTCGGCTATCTCTCCAATCTTTAGTCCGCTTCTTGGTCATGCTCTCAGTTTTACTAACCTCCGCACTTTTTTCTTCGCCTAAACTTTGGTTCTGCTGCAAGGCTTGAGCTTTAGTGACCACTTGCACTGGTGCAGTGGAAGTCACACTCCCTGTGGAGTCTACAACTAACCCAATAATGTTAATAGGAGTGATTTTTGGCATATTATTAGGATTCTTTGGGCAATCTCGTAAGAGATGCTCCTTTCCACAATCTTGACAAAAGCCCTGGATCGTTATTAACTGGGGTTGTGTAGGTGCAGGCATGGGGCAATCATGAATGAGGTGATCTCCGTGACATCTATAGCATGGTCCTCTAGGGAATGGGAGTTGTGCCTGCCTAGGTTGAGGTCTAGAGTTGGGGTTTGCGTACATGACATTTGCGTAATCTGGCTCCCAACTAGGTTCACTCGGTTCTTCACTATAGTAGGAATCACCATGTTCAGGAGACTGCATGTAATAAGCCTGGGGGCTATCAATATGTGTAGAATCAAAGCTATGGTCACTAGGGTCACTTTCTAAAAGTAATGGAGTTACTGGGACTATGGCTCTATTCAAATTTTCTTCAGCAGCTGCATACTTTACAGGAATCACATTGGTTGGGGTAGGAGGTTGCTGAACTAACACAGGTTGAGGCCTTTGTTGATTTTGGTAGCGTTGTTGATAAGGTTGATGTGGCCTACCATATTGCTGTGGAGGGTATTGGTTCTGGTGTCTTCCCTGTTGTGGATATGGCTGAGGGTAGGTTTGCCTAACTGCTTGCTTATTGTAGGGGCAATCTTGCGTAGTGTGATTTGTGTATCTCCGTTCTATGGTGCAGTATTGGCTACTGGGATTCACTTGGGGTTGAGCCATGATGGGACATAGGTTTGCCATATGGTCACCTCCGCAAGTATAGCACTGCTTTACTGGGGCAAATCTTGGGATTTGTTTGCTAGAGACACCTAGTTTTTGAGCTACTTTCTCAGCGAGTTCCTCAATAGATGTGGATTGCGAGGAAGAGAGGCTAGTGGAACTATCTGAATCTTTGTAGATTTTGGAAAGTTCTAATTCCTCCCCTAGGTTATCTTCTATGTCAATGCACATGCATACACACTCTTCTATGGTCATAGGGTCCTTCAAGTACACATATGATCTCAATTTGGTACTTAGCAGTCCATCTAGGAATAAAGCCACTTGTTTGGCTGGTGTGGGTAGCTCAGGAATAGGGAATCTCTCAAGATATTGCCTAAATCTTCTTCCTGCAAGTTTAACCATCTCTTGGGGGGTCTGCTTGAAGCTATGAATCAGTGAGGAAGTATTATGCCTAATGCCACTCTTAGAGAATTCGGTAATGAATGCCTCTAGAAGTTGGTCTATGTTCTTGAAGTGTCTCTCATTTAGTGGTTGAAACCACGTAAGAGCGGTGTTCTTAAGGGTTAGACCAAAGGCATTGTACTGCGTGAATAGGTCCTCCACTTGTTCAGCTCTCAAGACTTGCCTAAACTCGGCCACATGATCGTATGGATCTCTAGTGCCATCGAAGTAATTCTTCATGGACTTAACTAGCTGTGTAGGTCTCAAAGTCCTGGTGTGTTCCCTAGGCCTTGTGTTGCAGAGCTAAAGAAAGCACAAAGCAGATAAAAAGATGGGCCCCAAAATTTTTCCGATTTGGACATCATATTTTTGTATCATAATCATTCTTGTAATATATTTTCCGTTGTAAAGGCACTAGAGGAGTCCTCTAGATGCATCCCCACAGAAGATTGGAGATTTACCCATGTAAAATAGTAGGAAATTAGTCTTTTAGTGAATAAAGTGCCGGTCTCTTGTGTGAAAGGACCATTTTTAGGGCACTAGTATATAAGTCAAATGTGACTCTTTGTAAAGAACTTTTTGCCATTGTGAGAATAGAGAGCACAGAAATTCGAATTTGTGTCTTCTTCACTCTGTATCTTCTTCTTTGTGAGCTTGTATGCATGTGTATTGCTTGGAAAGAGTGCTTGTGAGTGTTGTCTATCCATGAAAGTGTTTATTTGCTGTAGGTAAGGTGTGTGCGAAGTGTAGGAAGTGCTGAAGTGTAGGAAGGTATTTCCCGCGACTCAGTATTTTGCTCATAACTTGAAGTAGGAGCGTCAGAATTGAGTGAAACTACTGCCATTGGATGCGTCTTCTCGAGAGCTTCGAAACGCATATGCTATTTGCTATATTTGGAGCTCGGAGTTGGGAGAAAAGTCCAAAATACTGACGGCTGCTGCACCAAGTATCGTTTCGCCTTGACCAACAGTTGGAGCTTGTTTGGATAAGTCTTTGCCTTATTTACACTCTTTGAGTAGTTCATTTGCATTGATCATTACATGATTGCATGTCCTCATACACTCGGCTAGGTTTGTATACTCTTTGGATTGATAATTAAAAGCGTGTATCCCCGCTATATGCACTTGAGAGGGGATTGAGGTATAGTCTCTTTCTCCGCAAGTCCCTAAGTTGGTACTTAGGTCAACACCTTGGCAAAGGAAAATCATCAGCATTTCTTAGGTTCCTCGGGGCTCTTGGTCTCTCAGTTTCTTCTCTATCCATCTCCTTCTCATCCTTTCTCTTCCCAATGGGTTAGTAAAACTTACCTCTGGCCTATCTCTACTTCTATCCCTGTGAGCTCCATGAGCTTTGGATGTTCCAGCTCCTTGATGGCCAAAAGACACATTAGATCTCGGTTGGGGGAAAATAAATTTACCCTTCCAAGTGTAAGCATGCCTACCATGCTCTGTAACCACAAAGATCCTCTCTGAAGTGTTTTCTAGATAGGTTACTTTGCCTGGGCTATTGGGGTCTTTGAACTCATAGATCGTGATTGTTCCTATCTCATTCGACTGGTCAGACTTATACCTCCAAAAGGCTTCATCAGTCTCTCGGTTCAAGAGCAGATCTATGCTCTTATTGTCCTGTGGCACCCACTCTGGTGTGATAATTCTAGTGAGCACTGATTTGGCTCGAGGGGTTTTAGGTTCTACACCCACGCTCCCTTGCTCTAGGTCACCTAAGTCCGTTTTTGGGATCACATTTCCGAATTCATCTGTCTATCTGGGTGACTAGTGACTACATATATGGTTCCTTCTTTGTCCAAGTATGCTCCATTTTCAAACTTGACAGCTGGATGTTCAATTCCAATGGGTTGGTCAAGGTTTTTAATATGGACCACAGATCTTCCTAGGCCATCCTCATAGATGCAAGCACCTAATCGGTTGGTCCTAAGGTATTCCAACGGAGTCTTGTAAAGACCTTCAACCCTTTATAAGTATGGCACACCTGAACTTCCTGTGGGTCTCTCCATACCGTGGGACATCTCAGACTCGCTAGTTTTAGAGCTAGGGTAGTGAGAATGATGGCTGAATTGTTGGGCCCAAGACCTAGCCGTATGATTGACACTAGCCTCTGAAGACCTAAGACTCTGTCTATCTCTTCCTAGGTGTCGTCCTGATCTAAGGTTCATATGCCCAATTGAATGATCCCAAATTTCCCAAGTACAATTTTGTTGCTGAGTTCTTTTGTATTAGTTACTTGTTCTTTTTAATTTTTCTTAGGATGTCACTTCTTGTCCAATCAATCATCGTTACAAGGAACACTTAAGTTTTCTCATACTTGAGGTTGATCACTTGATTTAAATTCTTTTCCCTTAGGTTGTTTCACAAATGTAATCGCTTGGTACTTGCACTTGAGTGATTAGAGTTCTTGGACTTGGTCGTGCTTAACGTAACCCTAATTGATCAAAGCCTCTATCCGTGCTTAGCCTATGCTAGGAATTGATAGAGAGTGTTAAGAATTTCCAACCTCACTTGCTGCTCCCTTGCCCTTTGGTGCTCAAGAACCTGGTTCTCAAGCTTGCAAAAAGCCCTTGCTTTGGATGCTCTCTAGTGCTCTCAATGGACCTGTAAAAGTCCCAAAGTTAGCTCAAAACTTAAATTCAAATGACAAAACAACTCACTTTCAAGCATGTAATTCAGTTATCAATTTGCACTGTGTCTTTATGGAAACAATTCTAGAGATCCCTTAGTCTAGTTCCCCCTAGGTATGGTCCACTTAAAAATACTATATGTAATAATCCTGATATTAATTTTATCGTAACCAGTGGAAGTTTTGGTTGTACTCCCCACGAGCTTTCCAACAAAAGCAAACGGATTTCGTATGAGAAAGTTATGCCAGTTCAGGGTTCTAGGGCTAAAACAAGGTTCAAACAGGCTAACAGGGCAACAGGTTTTCCTCGGATTATTTTCTTATAGCCTCCTTATATGCTCTATAGCCCAACATTTATGCCCAAAATTAACCACAAACCTCAAATTAAAAACCCTAGAAATTTGGCCGAAAATGGCTGTCAATCGTGATCGACTAGGCTGTCAATCACGATGGACAGAGCTGTCCGTCGTGATCTGTCAGTCGCGATGGACACGTGTCAATCGCGATTGATGGGTGTCAATCGTGATGGAGTGGGGTATCGATCATGATGGACTGCTGTCAGTCATGATGGACTGCTGTCAGTCACGATGGACTGCTGTCAATCACGATGGACTACTGTCAGTCGCGATGGACTACTGATTTCAAGGTTTTTGCGTGGCTTTATTTCAATCGAGGTCTATGTGTCACGATGGATACGTTTTTTCACCGAGATGGGGTGTCAGTCACGATATTTTTGTCAGTCGCGATGGACAGGCATGTCCGTTGTGATGGATAGGTATCCATCGGGGTCTGTCAATCACGATGGACAGGCTGTCCATCGCGATGGACACTGTCAATCGCGATGGATGCTATCAATCGTGACGGACAAAAAAAATGAAAATTTTTTTTAGAAATTTCTGTGGATTTGTGATGTGCAAGGCCTCTAGTCTACTGTGGTGCACTTAGTTTTACCAAAGGGGCGGTTTTTCTGTCAATCGCGATCGACAGAGGTCTGCGACATAGAGACAAGACCGAGCTTTTCCGTACCTGCACGACGTGCTGGAGATGATGGGACAGCCAGATCCTGCAAGGAAACTCAAAAAACAGGCAAAAGCAGCACACACAAACAGCTCTCTCGCTCTCTCTCACAAGTGGAATGAGGGAAATGGAAGGGAGAAGCTGATATGATCAAAAATTGAAATTTTTCGCGATGATGGAGATGGAGGTGGGAAATGGTGAGGATGATGAAGAGAAAAATAAGGAAAAGTAAAGAAATTACCTACAATGCCAACGTCTCAACTCTACATCTTACCATCACACGCTCGTCCTCAAAGCTCGATTCCTGGCAACGGCGCCAATGTAGCTCAATGATGAGTAGCACCTCCTTTAATGTCAATCCGGGAAGACGTGAGGATGGTATGAAGACCTCGAACAAGTGATGGCACAAGTGCGTGAGTGAGAAGCACACTAACATGCACACACATACACACACACGCGCACACAAGGTAAGACAAAGAGAGAGAAGCAATGGAGTTCTTTAGAGTACTCAAAAGTGTTCTTACAAGTTCAATTCTACAACAAGCTAACCTCAAAAATGAGCTCTCTAGCTCTATTTATAGTTTTTGACTAGCTTTTAGCCCTGTCCAGACCTAGTGTCCGGCCTAGTTAAAAATTAGGTTCTATGGCCTATTTGAGGGCTCAAACGGAGTCTAAAAAATATGAAAATTGATAGGTAGGTACTTCTAATGCTCCTCAAGCTCAAGGACTCCTTGGCTTGCACAAATTGGAGCTACAAAAAGGTGGAATGGTATTTACAATGATTGTTAGTGATGAGAATCACTGTTATAAAGATGTTGATTTGGAAAAAATTAAAGGACCTATCTGCCAGATCTGCGTTGACTGCTCTGTCTACTTAATCCTTCTCTTTGCTCTAACTCTCTCTGTTGGCTTCCTTGTCTCGTCAGTCCTTGGGTGTCCTGACTACTATCAACAATGAGGGTGAGCCTCTACTTCGTAGAAATATTCCTCATCTGATGCAAAAGGAGGTTCCATTATAATTGACTCTAGATCCGAGTCGCTTGCATCCTCAAATGCATCAGTGTTATGTTCACACTCTTCAATAACCGAATCACCCATGATTGGCTCTATTGTGAAGACTGAAATGTCATAGCCATCTTCATCATAGTGGGGTGTCCACTGTTCTTCATTGATGGCTACATCCATAGTTGCTAAAATTTCCGCCCAACCGTGAGGTTCAAATTCTTTGTCAGGAAATACTAGGTGCATAGGCTAGGTCTTGAATTGATCTATGTATCATCCTTAGCTCTATGGATGGGATTCCATTAAATAGGGGGCACGTCTTTGTGAGAGTAATCCTTGAGATTGACTTTGGTTGTAACACCTAAATGTTGCAAATACAAAGAATTGGTTCCCCAATCTTGTACCACTATGTAAAACATTTTAGTATAGTTTTTCAATAAAATATAATACAAAGTACAATATTTAGTTCTGACACTTGGCATTCCCAAAGGACCTAAAATCGACTACAATGTGGGTGGAAAATTCGCATCATTGTCCTCCAAAGGAGCAAGCTCATCTTGTATAACAACCTTGAATGAATCTTGGACTTCCAAAAAATATTATGCAAGCGTTTTTGGGCTATCTTCAATAAGGAGTGGATTGCACTCTAATAGAGAAAAATGACATCTGATGCCTGTGAGTTAGGATCCATACTATCGAACAAAATAGCTTTGGCTTATGCCTAAGCTAATGGTTGGCCTACTTCTTCATGTACATAGAAATCATGGCAAAGTGTGGCACGGTTGGTGCGGTTAACAATCTTGAGTTCAACAGAGCTGGTAGTTAGGGAGACAATGACTTGTTGATTGCATTCGATAGTGCTAGTGGCAGTGGTAAGATGAGTAATTTCTATGATGAGGAATTCATTATTTTGTTGTACGTCGAGGAGACAACAATGAAGGCCATCTTTTTCTTACCATGCTTGGGACAGATTATACGTTGTTTCATTCAGAGTAGCTTGTAGTTCTTCATTCTTTGTAATGAATTCTATAAGGGACTCCTTATGGAACTCATTTGCCTCATGAAGATTCTATGCCCATAGGAGTGCCCTTTGCATTCATGAATAGCTTGTTCAAAAAAATCTTTAAAGTATTGTACCTATCACCTTTCTTGCTCGTGCAAAAGCAAGAGGTTGGTGTAGGCATCCATGTATTCAGACAAGTCAATCTATAGTTGGTGGATGCAGCCATGCAAATGGTTCAACGGAGCTCCCATAGTGTGATGACGATACAATAAAGAATCGGCCTCACGGGTGATCGTTTCCTATGCATGCAAGAGGAACGACCCAATACCCACGAGGTCATGGAAAGCAAAATTTTGATTGAGCCCAAAAGACCAATTGGTGCCATGAGGCTCTGAGAGGGTAGGGTACCAACCCATAGTCAATCTCAAAGGGGGTTAACCAGGGTTGTGTAGAAGGGGAAGAGAATTGTTGTAGGGGTGTCTAGTCAGGTGAAACTCGATGCTAGGGTGGAGAGGAATGCAACAAGGGAGCAGGCGAATAGAAGAGTGGAGAATAAAAGGGTGAAGAAGGAGTGGAGGGAGAATGGTAATCATCCATTGGGGTATGTCTCTATTGTTGAGATATCAAACTCAATATGTGATGATTCAGGATGACACGTATCACTTTTTAATTTCTCTAACATGTGTAGTGATCACACCAATATATGTCAGGGACACTTCATTGAGCTTTACTTGATTTATCTACCAAGAGTTATGGCACATTTGTTTCTTGCCAGCTCACTCATTTGTAGACATTAGTATTTTCCCTGTCAAAATTGCGATCTGAGCTCGTTTCGGCCTCTGAACGCACTATCGTAGCACTTGTACAAGCGATTTCATCTTTTTGTGCCAAAGGTATATACCTGTTTTGGTTCGCCACTATAAGCATCTCAAAGTCTGCTACAGGTTTAGCAGAACTCGTCTGGGTAGTTCCGTTCAACTTTTTGAGATACAGTCAATTTTCTGCATCAAAGTATTTTAGTCAACGGCCATGGCTAAAAGCAGTGATGTATTTTGTATGTTGGTTGTTGAGGATAAGTTGGATGGTACCAACTACCCGTTGTGGGCTTATATGATGCGACATGTATTGGTTGCAAAAGGACTATGGAACATTGTGCAAGGTGTTGAAAAACATCCTATCACACCTGCAACTATTACAACTGCAGGTACTGAAGCTGATGCAGAAGGTGTCGAAGATGATGATATTCTGCCTGTTCGTGCTGCAGTTTCTGTTGCACCTACTATAGAGCAAATTTGTTGGGATGGCAGAGATGCCCAGGTACATGCATTGATAGCTTTGTCTGTCAAACGTGCCATTATTCCTCACATTCGCTCTTGCAGAACTACTAAGGATGCTTGGGATACACTCACCACATTGTACCAAGCTAGGAATGAGGCTCGTATTGCTTACCTTCGAAAGCAGTTGGAGAGTGAGCACATTAATGAAGGTGATTGTATGGACAATTTTCTAACAAAGATCAAAGACTTGAAGGAACAATTGATTCTGTTGATGAGGTTATACCAGATAGCTCACTTGTGCAGACCGTTCTGAATGGTCTTCCTAATTCATATCAGAGTTTTGCTTCTACTCTTTGGTTGATGATGAAAGGAAATCCAAATGCCTTGTCATTTGAGGAGTTGGTCTCTGTTCTGTTGCAGGAAGATCAATCCAGGTAGAACAAGTCCATTATGCGTGTTGCAAATCAAGGTTTCCTCGCTAGTCAGAAGGGCAAAGGAAAATGGAGCTCTTCAATTAGTAAGAAAAAATATGCTAATTCTACACAATCGAAGAGGGAAGACAAAGATGAAATTAAATCAGAAAAGCAGAAATTGTTTTGCAAGTACTATAAAGGAAATGATCATATCATAAAGAACTGTCCAAAACTGGCTGCTAAAGAGGAAAAGAAGAAACATGTTGGAATGGTTGTTGCAAAAGCCTCTACACCAAAAACAGAGTCTGCTAATCTTGTGCAGGAAGAAGAATGGGCGTTTACTACTATTTGCATTTTTTACCCATCTTCTCATGAATAGTGCATGTCTGCAGTAGACTAGGATGTTTGGTACTTTGGCAGTGGGGCGACCAAACATATTACCTCGCAGCGCAATTTCTTCTCTTCACTCGAGTCTGCCCCTACAGGGAATATTGTTACATGTGCCAACAACTCCTCTTATCCTGTTACGGGAGTTGGTAAGATCATTTTGACTACTGCTGATGGTAGTTCTTTCACTTTGTTAGATGCTTTGTTTGTGCCAAGGATCAAGAAAAATATGTTATCAGTTTCTACATTAGCCAAGATTGGCTTGGTTGTGAAATTTGTTGATGACAGATGTACAGTTCATGATCTGTCAAATCACAATGTGATTATTGCTTTTGGCATTTTATGTTGTGGGCTGTATAAGATCATAGACTATGAAAGATCTATAAATGATTTGGCCTATGCAATACATAATTCTCAGGCTATGTCAGATGCAAAGCTTTGGCATGCACGCTTTGGTCATCTAACTTCTGCTAGTTTTCTATGCCTGCAGAAATTTGAAATGGTGTCCTCTTTGTCCAAACTTGAGACACCCAAAAAACATGTTTGTGAAGGATGTATTTTGGGCAAAATGCAGCATTCTTCCTTTCCAAAAGATGGTTCAATTTGGGCTACTCAGAAATTGTAGCTTGTACATAGTGATGTCTGTGGTCCTATGCACACACCTTTTGGAAATTATCTTTACTTCGTGACTGTCGTCGATGATTTTTCCAAGCATGCATGGTATATCCATTGAAGACAAAGTTCGAAGTGTTCATGTGCTTCAAATAGTTTTTGGTTTTGGCTGAAAATCTGTCAGCATGTAAAATGGGCACCCTCCATTCTGATCAAGGGAGGGAATATATGTCTTCTGATTTTAATGCATTTCTGGTTGAATGTGGGATAAAACACCAGTGTACAATGTCGTGTACACCTCAACAAAATGTTGTTGAACTAAAGAACAAGTCACTCATGGAGATGGCGAGGTGTATGGTCAAGAGTCAGGCTTTACCACATAGTTTCTGGCTTGAGGCTGTCATGTGTGCAACATATGTACTTAACAGGTGTCTCACTAAAGCGCTGTAGTCTATCACACCATATGAGGCTTGGCATGATCACAAGCCATCTGTTGCTCATCTGCGTGTTTTTGGTTGTTTGGCATATGGATTAGTTCTTGAACAACATCGCAGAAAATTGGATGATAAAGTAGTAAAATGTATTTTTGTTCGGTACAGTTCTGAAAGTAAAGGCTATCGTCTATATCATCCACAGACTAAACGCATTTTGGTTAGCCGTGATGTTTTTGTGGAAGATGCTATTCAGTCATTGCTTTCATGTACTAAGGAGACATCTGTTAGCTCTAAAGACATGTATGATACTTTGCTTCCTCTTTTTAGAGGTGGACAGTCTAGTGTTGGTCCTAATGAGGCAACTTCTCAGCCTTTGCAAGTTTCATGTGACGATGCAGCTCATCCCATTTCTGATGCAGATGTACATGATGCACTTGTTGATGAGAGAGTTGACATTTAGGAGGCAAAAACTATGCCAAAATGGTTGGTGCAGACTTTGCGTGATAACAAATTAGATGCACCTCTATCATATCATACTCAATCAGGCTCTCATAGTGCCTCTTTTGCATCAGATTGCTATGCTATGGCTGCATCTAGTCTCTGTGATGAGAATGAGCCTGTTTCATTTGACGAAGCACGAAATTCAGAAAATTGGATGGCTGTTATGCAATCTGAATATGATGCTATAATGAAGAATGGTACTTGGTCTTTATGTGACTTGCCTCTTGGCAAGAAGGCCATTGGCAGTGGCTTTACAAGCTAAAGCGTAAACCTGATGGAACAGTTGACAGGTATAAGGCTAGGCTTGTTGCAAAGGGTTATGCACAGGAAAGAGGTATTGATTTTGTTGAGACCTTTGCACCTACATGCCATATGACTACTATTCGGAGCATCTGTGCACTTGCAGTCCATCATGGTTGGAATGTACATTAGTTGGACATTAAAACTGCATTTCTGAATGGTGACTTGCCTCGTGGCTTTGTGCAAAAAGGGCATGAAAACCAGGTGTGCAGGTTAAAGAAGGCATTATATGGTTTAAAGCAAGCACCACATGCTTGGTATGAGAAGATACATGCCTATCTGATTGCACATGGTTTTGAGAACTATCCAACTGAAAGCACCTTATATGTTAAGCGTGCTAATGATGTGCTTCTGATCATTGTTGTCTATGTTGCGACATGCTGCTCACTGGTCCTATTGAGAAGCATATTGCTGATTTTAAGGCTGATTTTCATGCCTCATTTGAGATGTCTGATTTGGGGCATTTGCATCACTATTTGGGCATTCAGTTTATGCAAGTTGATGGTGGAATGGGTTTTTGTCAGACAAAATATATTGACACATTATTGTAGCATTTTGGCCTTGAAGATTGTAAGCCTATTGCCACTCCTATGGAGACAGGTTTAGGATTGAGTCTTCATGATGCTGGAGATGCATTTGATGTTGTCCTCTATCAACAGGCTGTTGGATGTCTGATTTATTTATGCATTCCTCGACTAGATATTCAGTTTGTTTTCTCACAGATGAGTAGGTTTATGCATTGCCCAGGAGTGAAGCATTGCCAGGCGGTTAAACACATCTTTCGCTACTTGAGTGGTACCCGGCTACTTGGTTTGTCTTATCCCAATGGGGGATCACAACCGCCAGATTTGCATGCTTTTCTATGACTCTGATTGGGATGGTTGCTATGACACTTGTGTGCCCACTAGTGGCTTTTGCTTCATGCTTGGTAGCTCATGTATATCTTGGTTGAGCAAGAAGTAGCCTACTGCAGCTAGTTCCAGTTGTGAGGCTGAGTATAGGGCATCTTTCACAGTGATTGTTGAGTGTGTGTGGCTTAAATGCCTTATGGCTGATTTGGGTGTTGGTCAGTCTTCTGCCACCACCATCTTCACTGACAGTCAAAACGCATTAGCAGTTGCGAGGAACCCTGTGTTCCATGCTCGCACTAAGCACATTGAGGTGCATTATCATTATGTCGGGGACAGGCAAAGGTAAGCAAAGATGTGGTGTTTGATGAAATGTCAAGCTTCTATGCAGATGCCAAAGATGGACTTGATCTTGAACCAAATGACAAAGAAAACACTGAAAGATCAAGTGCAAAATCTCAAGTTTTGAGTGGACCAGATGCATCACCAAGCAATAGTTCCAACTCAAATCCATGGAGTGGAAGATTGCATGGAAATTTCTATCCAGCAAATTCATCAACTACATCAAAGAAAGGTAAAGAAAAGCTTTCAGCTAGTAGTAAAACATCTACAGGTTTTGAAGACATTGATGGAGATTTAAGCGATTCAGAGAAGAGCCTTGATGAGGAACTTGGATTGCCCTGTGTGATGAATCCAGGAGTTAGAAAGGCACATGCAGATGATACAAGGAGAAGTGACCTAGGACCAAGAAGATATGGGAGGATGCTGAATTCTGTGCAACGATTGATGTATGACATTTATATGCTCATCATTGTGCCTACATGACCAAGCTAATATAAGATGTTGAACCTTCTTGTTTTGGAGATGCAATTGGAAATGAAAATTGGGAAAAATTTATGGACCAGGAGATGGCTACCCTTTATGGAAACGATACATGGAAGTTGGTTCCATTGACGCAAGGAAAGAAATCCATAGGCTTCAAGTGGGTTGACAAGGTAACGCATAATGTTGATGGTAGCATAAGCAAGTACAAAGCACGATTGGTAGCAAAAGGATATGCACAAAAACATGGCATTCATTATGAGGAAATGTTCATCCCTGTAGCCAAAATGACTACTGTCAAAACACTTGTTGCATTAGCTACAACAAAAGGATGGACTTTGCATCAGATGGATGTAAAGAGTGCTTTCCTACATTGTGAGTTATAGGAAGAAGTATACATGGACCAGCCACAAGGATATGAAGATTCAAAGCACCCAGAATATGTTTGCAGGTTGCAAAAGGCTTTGTATGGGCTTCAACAAGCCACTCGTGCTTGGCATGCAAGGATTGCTGACTACTTAACCACCATTGGGTCTTCTATGTGTGATGTAGATCATTCACTGTATGCAAGGAAGGATGATGATGGCATCATAATTGTGGATATTTATGTTGATGACTTGATTGTAGGAGACGACAATGAAGCAAGCATCAAAGAGGTAAAGCAAATCTTTATGGAGGAATTTGACATGAAAAATCTTGGTGAGTTGCACTATTTCTTGGGCATTGAGTTTATATATACAGAAACAGGTATATGGATGTCGCAAAGGCAATATGCCTTGAATATGCTGCAAAAGTATGGTATGGCTGATTGTAAGCCAATTTCTATGCCATTAGATCATAATTTGAAGTTGGATACTACATTAGGTGAAGCATTGGAAAATGCTACTATGTGCAGGAAAATTATGGTAAGTTTGATATATCTCACAATTACAAGCCCTCATCTAAGCTACACTGTTGGACTTGAAAGTCAATTTATACAGGTTCCCAAGAAGCCATATTTAGATGCTCTGAGGTGCACTCTACGTTATGTGAGTGCTACTTTGGATTATGCATTGTTTTATGAAGCTGATGCAGATTGGGTGGGTAGCATTCCAGATAGAAGATCTACTAGTGGCTTTCTATTCTCACTTGGGAGTGCAACCATTACATGGAGCAGTAAGAAGCAACCCACTGTTGCTTTGTCGAGTACAAAGGCTGAGTATAGAGGTGTTGCAATGGTAGCTTGTGAGGCATCATGAAAAGAGATGCTACGTGCAGATTTAGGAGTGGAAGTGCAAAAGCCTATCACCTTCTATTGTGATAATCTTAGCATTTACAGTTAACACGAAATCCTGTTTTTCATGCTAGAACAAATCATATTGAGGTACATTCTCACTTCATTAGAGAGAAGGTATAAGCAGGTGATATTGATCTTGTTTATGTGAGAACGGATGAGCAAGTTGCTGATATTTTCACTAAAGCACTTGGAGCAGAGCATTTCTCTTCACTTTGTTGTCTCACAGATGAGCAGATTTATGCGTTGCCAAAGTGTTAGCATTGGCATTTGGTTAGGTACATCTTTCACTACTTGAGTGGTACCTTGCTACTTGGATTGTTTTATCCCAAGAGGGGATCACTACCACCAGATTTGCATGCTTTTTCTGACTCTAACTGGGTTGGTTTCTATGATACTCGTGTGTCCACTAGTGGCTTTTGCTTCATGCTTGGTAGCTCATGCATATCTTGGTTGAGCAAGAAGGAGCCTACTGTGGGCACTTCTAGTTGTGAGGTTGAGTATAGGGAAGCTTTCATAGCAACTATTGAGTGTGTTTGGCTCATATGCCTTATGGATGATTTGGGTGTTGGTCAGTCTTCTGCCACCACCATCTTCATTGACAGTCAGAGTGCATTGGCAGTTGCAAAAAACCCTATGTTCCATGCTCGCACTAACCACATTGAGGTGCATTATCATTATGTCAAGGAGAGGTTCTTTGTTGGAGAGATCAGCTTGGCATATGTGCCCACGTAGGAGAACATTGCATACCTTTTCACGAAGGCTCTACCTAGGGAGAAGTTTGAAGCTTTTCGCATAGCTTTGGGCTTACTTCCTTTTGTGGATTGATTCCACATAGCTTGGCACTTCCTTATACATGAGTGCAAGCACCTTGTTCACCGCATCACTCCCAAGGGGGATTTGTTGATATATTTAGGTAGTGATGTGTGTGAACACACTAGGACCGCATGGGCACTTTTTTCCCTCTTTAGGAGGTTTTTTTCCCCTGTCCTGAATATACACCTATTGCCCTAATGGGTTACTTACATTCTAGTGGTAATACATTTAGTATTGTGTGTTGTGCTCCAAGCTTCTTCTTCTTCCTTCTGTTTTTCACATGCTTCCATAGATGTCTATCTCCAACAATAGAGTGATTGCAATACAATAAAGAATCATCCTCATGGGTGATCAATTCCTATACATGCACGAGGAAGGACCCAATACCCACAAGGTCATGGAATGCAAAATTTTGATTGACCCCAAAGGAACTGTTAGTGTCATCAGGCTCGGAGAGGGTAGGGTACCAACCTATAGTAAATCTTGAAGAGGTTAACCAGGGTTGTGTAGAAGGGGAAGGGAGTTGTTGTAGGGGTGTCTATTTAGGTGAATTTGGATGCTAGGGTGGAGAGGAATGCAACAAGGGAGCATGCAAATATAAGAGTGGAGAATAAGAGGGTGAAGAAGTGGAGGAAGAATGGTAATCATCCATTGGAGTAAGTCTCTATTGGGGATTATCCCCAACAAGGTCATGGCATATGACAAGAGACATAGGTGGAGATTGCAAATGAGGAGAATTTGGTGCAACTAAAGCAACCACTAGGGGTGGAGAAGAAGGGCAAGTGCTACTTTTTATCGTATCAGAGCCGTGGTGAGAATTGTGCCATCATTATTGGGAGGAGGGGTTGTTGTAGATTCTTGTGAGGAAGAGTTTACGGGAATTGTTTGGCAAAACCATTTGAAAACATGGCAGAAAAGGATGCTAACAGTTTCATTTTCTTCATCAAAGGGTGGAGGAGGAGGAGCCACCATGTTATACTCCTGAGAAACTAAGATAACTCCTTGATTGATTGGAAACTTGTCATGGAAGAGGATATTGAGGATTTGGAAGTCCATATGATCTATATATATACATAGATATATACCTCTCAATTCGACACCATAGTGTTCCATACTCTCTTATCCTCACTTTGCATCATAAACACTACGTATGCACGTGCGTTGGGCTCCTCAAAAATCTTCAATGTCTTAACAAGAGCATAGTTTAATAACCTATGAGTGGTTTGGAGTCATCTATCATGACTCTCACCTTGGTCACGTATACACAACCATGAAATTAAACCAAAACACATGGTCTAAACTATAAAGATCATAATGATTAATTCCAATTTTAGGTGTGTTTTATTTCCTCATGCATCATTTCCACCTCCATGTAGCTAGAGATACCATGAATTGGAAGCATGTGCACAAATTACACCACCTTTTTTCCCTTATCTAGGGTTTGTTAACCTCTCATTCTAGTATCTTCCAACTTTCTTCTACACTCAATACAACAAACTGCTACACAAAATCTATCCATGGATTCTAGGTACTTTGCCTATTGTTGTTCCTCACATAGCAGATCAAAAGGTTAGCAAGGGTTCTTTTGTGGGGGTGATGTTGTTGCATGGCCCTAAACTTTTCCCACCGACACTAGATTAAGGATATTTGTATGAAAACTCTAACATAGATCTAATACTATGTACTTCTCACCATATTCCAACACCAGAATGATAATTACACACTATACAACACTTTGTGTTATCGTATGTTCCCCTTGAACACATTGAATATGTTGCATTACTCTTCACCGAATTACATAGCCTATTAAATGTTCACTCACTTAACCAATAGACAAAGGCAATATGCCAATCTTTATAGAATACAATTAACAAACATCGACATATGACAAACACACAATTGGCATAGCAGTACTCAAATAATTGATATAGAAGTACTAAAACATTCACTAATGGATTTTTGTATGCCCGAAGCACCACCAACAACTGCACCATGTTGTCGTGTATGTTCATCATCACTGATTCATTTCTATTAGATAGTAAAACATTTTAGCATATTTTTTCAATATACAATGTACAATATTTAGTTTCCATGCTTGGAATTCCTGACGCTCGAGTTCCCAGAGGACCTGAAATCGAGTACAATGTGGGTGGAGAGTTGGCATCGTTGTCCTCCAAAGGAGCAAGATCATCTCATTGTCAAAAAGATTTCCACCTTCAAGTTGATACTTAGGAAAATAAAAAACATTTTTTATTGGTTATATCTAAAAATCTTTCAAACATTGTTGATAATTTCTTTGATTTGAACTAATACCTCTTTAAGTGCCTACAGATACCAATTAATGAAGATTATATGTGACCACCTATGAACCCTACATGTGTACTATGGTTTACCCTAAATGCCATTTAAATGTGTGAGTGAACCTATTTGTATGAGGGTACATGGGCAGAAACCTGTGATTAGCTATACATATGGATATTTAAGTAACTATGAGAGTGTGTATAAGGGTTCAATGTGTGTATGTATGTGTAGGTATGTAAGTGTGTGTGTGTAACATTTGAATTAAATTGTACCTTAGTGTAAACTTAAACTAAAAGTATTGATGAATTATTAAAACTTAAAACAATTAAATTAAAATGAAAAATAAAAATGGATAATTTAATGTGAGGTGCATATGACTGTGTAGTAAAGAATGGAGTGGATGAAAGATGTGATTAAAGTGAGTAGTTAAAGGTGTGGTATCTATGTGTGCAAGTCAAAAGAGTGGTATAAGTAAGTTATGCAATTAAAGTGTGTGGAAAGTGGATAAAAGTATGATGTGAATAGTTTGTGCACTTAAAGTAATCAAAGGGAAAATTAAAGTAAGGTGTAAATTAAATGTTATTAAAGTGGATATGGATTAAAGTGTGGTCTGGGAGAAAAGGCAAGAGTGTGCACTTAGGATATATATATATGTGTGTTGTGCTCTAATTTTTCCTAATGGTTTTTACAAATACTTTTCTTCTTCTTTTCTCCTTCATTTCCCTTTCCACCCCACTACTGTTGTTTGTACGAAAGAGAGAGAATGTTAGTAGCTATTCTTCTATATGCATAAGAGAGAGCTAACTGGTCTGATCGATGGCTGCTGCAGAGACGTCCTAACGCTAGTGAGAGATGCATGTCACAAAGAGAGAGAGAGAGTGAGAGAAGATTTCTCTCCCCTCCCCTCCTCCCCGCATCTCTGACATATATACAAAGATTACAACCTTGTCGTGCATTGAGAGAGAGAGACGACATCACTGTTAACTGCTATTGGTTTTTTTGTGTGCTTGTCGAAGGAGATTAAGAAAGAGAGGGATATTCCCTGGCAGAGATGCTTACAGCTCACGTAGAGGTGGCGATGCTACTACACACATCGTCTAGAGAGAGAAAAACACCCATGGGTGTTGCTATCTGCATGCTAGACTCAATGCCTCACGGCTGCTCTTTGCATGCCACATGTCAATAGGAGAGAGAAGGAGATCGTAGAAGAAAGAGAAATAGATTTTCCCTCCTGTCACGCTATACAAGAGAGAGAAAGGAGGTGTACTCGTGGTGGCTATGCAATCAAACAACGATAGATAGAGAGATCGGGAGAGAGAGAGAGAGAGAGAGAGAGAGAGAGAGAGAGAGAGAGAGAGAGAGAGAGAGAGAGAGAGAGAGAGAGAGAGATTTTCCTAGCATCTATTGACGGCACAAGCAAACATGGTAGATAAAGAGATCGGGGGAGAGAGAAAACGATAGGAGTGGGGAGAGAGAGAGAGAGAGAGAGAGAGAGAGAGAGAGAGAGAGAGAGAGAGGAGAGAGAGAGAGAGAGAGAGAGAGAGAGAGAGAGAGAGAGAGAGAGAGAGAGAGAGAGAGAGAGAGAGAGAGAGAGAGAGAGAGAGAGAGAGAGAGAGAAAGGGAGAGAGAGAGAGGAGAGAGAGAGGTAGAGAGAGAGAGAGAAAGAGAGAAGGAAAAGGATGTGAAAAAAGACATCGGTAGAAAGTGTAGAGAACGAGAGAGAGAGAGAGAGAGAGAGAGAGAGAGAGAGAGAGAGAGAGAGAGAGAGAGAGAGAGAGAGAGAGAGAGAGAGAGAGAGAGAGAGAGTTAATTAAAGTATTTTAAAAGTATTTACTTTATTAGTTAATTTATTTTATAGCTAATTAATGATATAATAGTTACTATGCATATTTATGAGTGCATATGAGTAAAGATGCACATGTATGTATGCAATAGATGTATGCATTATAGTATATGTATGCATATGTGATGTTAGCATACAAGTGTATGTGATATGAATGCATGTGCATGAGTGCATTTAATTGTGAATGCATGTATGCATAAGTGTGCATGACAATGAGTGATAATGCATGAACATAGAAGTATGTATTCATAATAGCATATTTAAGAGTGTGTATGCATGTATATGAAAGTGTATTAGCATGATTGGTTATACATAGGTGTTTAAATGTTTAATATGAATGCATGTGTGTGATGTATATGCATGAATGTGTGCATATGAATGCATATTAGAGTAAGTATAAGTATATGTTAGCATGCATGAGCATATGTGTTTGCATGTGCATTTGCATAAAAATGTATGTTAACATGCATGTGTATGTTAGCATGTGCATATGAAAAAGAATATGTTAGCATATGTGAGAAAGTGTGTATTAGCATGCACATGTGAGTGCATATTAGCATATGCATAAGAGAGTGTGTTAGCATGCATGTTTGAAAGGAAAGCATAAGAATGCCTAATTAGGAGATATGAGTGTGCATAAATGCATGTACATAAGGGTTAGATGCATGAGAGTGCATGATTGCAAGTGGTGCATGAATGCATGGGAATGTGTAGGAGAACTAGATGCATGAATATGCATAAGAGAGTAAGTTAATATATGTTAGCGTAAGTATAAGTTTATAAATGAGTGTTCGTATATGAAAGTGCATGAATGCATGTTTATGAAAGTAAGCATGTACATGGAAGTGTGTGCATACATATGCATAAATACATATGTGGGTTTGCATATATGTGATGTGTACTAGCATGAGCATAAAGAGTATGAGAATGATGTGATGTACATGTTAGTATGATGCAATGCATGCATGAGAATGATGAGAGCTGCATGTATGGATGAGATATATAAGGTAGATGTATGTGAGCATATGAGTGTGTATTAGCATGTGTATGAGAGTGTGAGTTAGCATGCATGAGCATGTGTGTTAACATGCATAGATGAGTTGTTAAAGTGTGTGTTAGCATAAGTCTATGAAAGTAAGTTAGAGTATGTTAGCATACATGTATATGTGCACGAGAGCATCTAAGTGTGAATGTATGCATATGAGTGATGTGAGAAAGCATCATTTTAGGTTTTATAAGTTATACTTATGTTTTGCGAATGATTGTTTTCAAAAACCATTGACAAGTATTGAGGAGTGTTGTTGAAGATTGACAAGCTTTAATGAAGACAGATGAGCACTAATGTTTCTTGCAGAGAATATTGACAAATATTGAAGAGTTATGATGAAGAATGACAAGCTTAAATGAAGACACATGAGCATGAATGTTTTTCTGCAGACATTGAAGAAAAGAGTATCGAAAGAACATTGATAAAGATTGAAGAATTTTGATGAAAAGTATCAAGCCGTTACATGATCAGAGAATTGGGGTTGCTCATTCACTACTTCACCCACCTTTCCGAACCCAATTTTATCTCACATTTGTATTAGCCATTTGCATCATTATATTTGTATAGGGTTCATTGTAGGTCTACATCATTTTAGCATAGTTTATCACTCAGAAAGGTTTAGCATTATCAGTACTATAGTTGATACCTATTCATTACACATTCATTAATCAATTTGATATTTTCATTAGTCTACGGTTCAGATGTCCACTGAGCCTTTGCATGTGTCTGACAATATTGAGTCTAGATATGAGTTTGAAGAAGTAGAAATAGAGGAAGTTGTTAAGGATTGTATTAGTGATGAATCTTTAATCTCCCCATCATACGATCACTATTTATCTATGTTTTTAGCTTTGTTTTCAATTGTGTCACCTGAATCTGAGAATAGTGAAAATATGTTCCCTCCACCTCTAAAAAGAAATACCCAACCTAAGCAAACTAAACATGAAGAGGATGAAATTATCAAAGATTGTATAACTGATGAATCATTAATCTTGCAATCATATCAATACGCTCTTTCTCGGTATAGAGCTGCACAACCTTACGAACAATAGATGCATAGGTTGATAAGCATTTCACATAAATTGATCTTAGTTATTAGCTCCTACATAAAATAAGTAATTAAAGCTATTTGCATATCTTATTACCCTATTCTTCAAGTAAACATAAACCACCTGAGCTTGCTCCAAGCACCTAGTGTGTGCTGATCCATTTGGCGGTTGGCATGATCCACCAACTGAGCATCCACCCTTTCCAACATTGGTGAACCTAACATGAATCGAACACGCTGTGGGGAAGTGTAGATGCTCGATTGGTGGATCAAGTCAACCGCCAAGTCGATTGGCACATGTTGGGTGCTTGGAGCAAGCTCAGGTGGTTTATGCTTACTTGAAGAATCGGGTAATAGGAGTTTCAAATAGATCTAATTACTTATTTTATGTAGGGGATAATAAATGCTCATCTAGATGTTAATAAACTAATCTAAATTATGACAATTGCAAAGACTTTGTAGACATCTAAAATTTAGAGTCATGAAAAATATCAAATTGATTAATGAATATATAATGAATAGGTATAAACCATATTAGTGATAATGCTCAAGCTTTTCTGAGTGATAAATTTGCTAAAGTGATGTAGATTTACAATGAACCCTATAATGATTCAATCGACTAATACAAATGTGAGCTTAAAATTGGATCTGGAAAGGTGGACGAAGCACTGAATGAGCAGCCCCAATTCTCTGATCATGTAACGGCTGGATACTCTTCATCAAAATTCTTCAATCTTTATCAATGTTCTTTCGATTCTCTTTTCTTCAATGTCTGCAAAAAAATTAGTGCTCATTTGTCTTCATTTAAGCTTGTCAATCTTCGTCATTGCTTGTCATTTTTCATCAATACTCCTCAATGCTTCTCAATGGTTTCTGCAAGAAACTTTTATGTTCATCTGTCTTCATTTAAGCTTGTCAACCTTCTTTACTACTTGTCATTTTTCATCAATACTCCTCAATACTTGTCAATGCTCGCTCTGCAAAAATCATTAGTAAAACATAAGGATAACTTATAAAACATAAAATCATGCTTTCTCACATCACTCATATGCATACATTCACACTTAGATGCTCTCATGCACATATACATGTATGCTAGCATCCTCTAACTTAATTTCATAGACTTATGCTAACACACACTTTAACAATTCATCTATGCGTGTTAACACACATGTTCATGCATGCTAACTCACACTCTCATACACATGCTAATACACACTCATATGCTCATATACATCTACCTTATATATCTCATACATACATGCAACTCTCATCATTCTCATGCATGCATTCATTATTCTTATGCATGCTCATGCATCATTGTTGGCATACAAGTCATAAGAAGAGCATACAAGCACAAAGGAACAGTCATGCACAATACGGCAACAAGGCCCAATCATTTTTTTCTTAAACTATTTTCAGCTCAAGTGAATTTCATCACTACACACACATTGTAAATCCCATTTTTGGTAGAATAGACTCCATTTTGTTCAAGTCGAGGAGTCCTCGAGCTTGAGGAGTAGTAGAATTAGTGACATACCAATTTTCGTAACTTTTAGACTCCGTTTGAGCCCTCAAATAGGCTCAAGAACCTAAATTTTAACTAGGGCAGACACTAGGTCTGGACAAGGCCAAAGCTAGTCAAAAAATTATAAAAGGAGCTAGAGAGCTCATTTTTGGGGTTAGATTGTTAGTGATTTGAGCTTATGTAAGAGACTTTTTGACTAATGCAAAGAACTCCATTGTTCCTCTCTTTGTTCTTGCCTTGTGTGCGTGTGTGTGTATGTGTGTGCTTCTCACTCACGCACTTGTGCCTTCAGTTGCTCATAGTCTTCATACTAGTCCTCATGTCTCCACGGGTTGACATTTATGAGGTGGATCTCCTCACGTTGGTACTTGCCATTGTGCTAGAGTGACACCAAATTTGGCGCCATTGCCAAGGAGAGAGCTTCGAGGACGAGCGTGTGATGGTAAGACGTAGAGTTGAGACATTGAAGTCATAGGTAATATCCTTTCTTTTCCTTATTTTTCTTCATTTTTTCTAGTTTTTTGCATCACTATCATCACCATCATCATCCTCACCATCTCCCACCTCCATCTCCATCTTCACAAAAATTTCAATTTTTTGGTCATATTCCACCCCCCACCTCATTCCCTCATTTCATTTGTGAGAGAGAGCGAGAGAGAGCTTGCATGCTATCTATTTTTGTGTGTTTTTTGAGCTTTTGCTATAGGATCTAGCTGTACCACCATCCCCAGTAGCTTGCGTAGGTACGATAGAACTCTGCACAGGTCCCGGGACGACAACCTCTGTCTATCGCGACAAACAGAAAAACTGCGTATTTTTTGAATGCATGCTTGGCACGATGTCGGGAAGTTTCGGACATAAGGCTGGTGGATCAATCAGCCACTAAATCCCTCGGCACACGCAGGATGTCTTGGAGAAACTCAAGTACAATGAAAACTCAAAGTTTTAAATGAAACGATATCTTTATATCAAGAGTTAGTAGAAACAATTTATCAAAAACTTGCAGTCTTCATCATCATTTAAAGGGAATTTGTAACCTATCATTGAATCATAAATCTTGGCATCCGAATTCTTCCTTCCATTTAGACAATAAATCCAATGTATTTTGGGACAAATCTCAGATTTGTGTGGACGAATTTGTATGGATTGAATCTTCCTTCAAGAAACGAATTCTCCATACATATGATACCTGTTGGAGTTAGACGTCTGCGGAAGCACGCGAACAGCACAAGGAAGAAGAAGAAGCTTGGAGCACAACACACACGACTGAATGTATTACTAGAGAATGTACAAAGATTAAGTAGCCCATTAGGGCAATAGGCGTATATACAAGCCGGGGGAAAAAAACCTCCTAAAGAGGGAAAAAAGTGCCCCGGCAGTCCTAGAGTGTTCACACACATCACTACCTAAATATATCAACAAATCCCCCCTGGGAGTGATGCGGTGAACAAGGAGCTGGCACTCATGTATAAGGAAGTGCCAAGCTATGTGGAAATCACTCCACAAAAGGAAGTAAGCCCAAAGCTTTGCGGAAAGCTTCAAACTTCTCCCTAGGCAGAGCCTTCGTGAAAAGGTCTGCAATGTTCTCCTGCGTGGGCACATATGCCAAGCTGATCTCCCCAGCAGAGAACCTCTCCCTGACATAGTGATAATGCACCTCAATGTGCTTAGTGCGAGCATGGAACACAGGGTTCCTCGCAACTGCCAATGCACTCTGACTGTCAGTGAAGATGGTGGTGGCAGAAGACTGGCCAACACCCAAATCAGCCATAAGGCGTCTGAGCCACACACACTCAACAGTCGCTGTGAAAGCTGCCCTATACTCAGCCTCACAACTGGAAGTGGCCACAGTAGGCTGCTTCTTGCTCAACCAAGGTATACATGAGCTACCAAGCATGAAGCAAAAACCACTGGTGGACACACGAGTGTCATAGCAACCAGCCCAATCTGAGTCAGAAAAAGCATGCAAATCTGGCGGTAGTGATCCCCCCTTGGGATAAAACAACCCAAGTAGCCGAGTACCACTCAAGTAGCGAAAGATGCGCTTAACCGCTTTCCAATGCGTGACTCCTGGGCAATGCATGAACCTGCTCATCTGTGAGACAGCAAACTGAATATCTGGCCGAGTAATGCATAAGTAAATCAAGCATCCAACAGCCTGCTGATAGAGAATAGCATCAAATGCATCTCCAGCATCATGAAGACTCAATCGTAAACCTGTCTCCATAGGAGTGGCAATAGGCTTACAGTCTTCAAGGCCAAAACGCTGCAATAATGTGTCAATATATTTCGTTTGACACAAAGCCATTCCACCATCAACGTGCATAAACTGAATGCCCAAATAGTGATGCAAATGCCCCAAATCAGACATCTCAAATGAGGCATGCAAATCAGCCTTAAAATCAGCAATATGCTTCTCAAGAGGACCAGTGAGCAGCATGTCGTCTACATAGACAACAATGATCAGAAGCACATCATTAGCACGCTTAACATATAAGGTGCTTTCAGTTGGACTGTTCTCAAAACCATGTGCAATTAGATAGGCATGTATTTTCTCATACCAAGCACGTGGTGCTTGCTTTAAACCATATAACGCCTTCTTTAACCTGCACACCTGGTTTTCATGCCCTTTCTGCACAAAGCCACGGGGCTGAAAAACATACACTTCTTCATGCAAGTCACCATTCAGAAATGCTGTTTTAATGTCCAACTGATGTACATTCCAACCATGATGGGCTGCAAGTGCACAAATGCTCCGAACAGTAGTCATACGGCATGTAGGTGCAAAGGTCTCATCAAAATCAATGCCTCTTTCCTGCGCATAACCCTTTGCAACAAGCCTAGCTTATACCTATCAACTGTACCATCAGGTTTACGCTTCAGCTTGTATACCCACTTAGTGCCAATGGCCTTCTTGCCAGGAGGCAAGTCACATAAAGACCATGTACCATTCTTCATTATAGCATCATATTCAGATTGCATAGCAGCCATCCAATTTTCTGAATTTTGTGCTTCATCAAAAGAAACAGGCTCATTCTCATCACAGAGACTAGATGCAGCCATAGCATAGCAATCTGATGCAAAGGAGGTACTATGAGAGCCTGAACGAGTACGATATGACAAAGGTGCATCTAATTTGCTGTCACGCAAAGTCTGCACCAGCCATTTTGGCATAGTTTTTGCCTGTTCAATATCAGCTCTCTCATCAACAAGTGCATCATGTAAATCTGCATCAGAAATGGAATGATCTGCATCATCATATGAAACCTGCAAAGGCTGAGAAGTTGCCTCATTAGGACCAGCGTTAGCCTGTCCACCTGTAAAAAGAGGCATCAAAGTATCATACATGTCTTTGGAGCTAACAGATGTCTCCTTAGTACATGAAAGCAATGGCTGAATAGCATCTTCCACAAAGACAACATCACGGCTAACCAGAATGCGTTTAGTCTGTGGATGATACAGACGATAGCCTTTACTTTCAGAACTGTACCCAACAAAAATACATTTTACTGCCTTATCATCCAATTTTCTGCGATGTTGTTCAGGCACTAATGCATATGCCAAACAACCAAAAACACGCAGATGAGCAACAGATGGCTTGCGGTCATGCCAAGCCTCATATGGAGTGATAGACTGCAACGCTTTAGTGGGACACCTGTTCAGTACATATGCTGCACACATGACAGCCTCAAGCCAGAAACTATGTGGTAAAGCCTGACTTTTGACCATGCACCTCGCCATCTCCATGAGTGACCTGTTCTTTCGTTCAGCAACTCCATTCTGTTGAGGTGTATACGGCACTGTACACTGGTGTTTTATCCCACGTTCAGCCAGAAATGCATTAAAATCTGAAGACATATATTCCCCCCCTCGATCAGAACGGAGGGTGCCCATTTTACATGCTGACAGATTTTCAGCCAAAACCAAAAACTGTTTGAAGCACATGAACACTTCGGACTTTGCTTTGAGTGGATATACCCATGCATGCCTGGAAAAATCATCAATGAAAGTCACGAAGTAAAGGTAATTTCCAAAAGAGGGTGTCTGCATAGGACCACAGACATCACTATGTACAAGCTGCAATTTCTGCATAGCCCGAACTGAACCATCTTTTGGAAAGGAAGAACGCTGCATTTTGCCCAAAATACAGCCTTCACAAACATGTTTTCCAGGTGCCTCAAGTTTGGGCAAAGAGGACACCATTTCAGATTTCTGCAGGCGTAACAAACTAGCAAAATTCAGATGACCAAAGCGTGCATGCCAAAGCTTTGCATCTGACATAGCCTGAGAATCATGAACTGCACATGCCGAATCATTCACAGATCTTTCATAGTCTATGAGCTTATACAGCCCACGACATAAAATGCCAGAAGCAATAATCACATCGCCATTTGAGAGATCATGGACTGTACACCTATCATCAACAAATTTCACAACCAAGCCAATCTTGGCTAATGCAGAAACTGATAACAGATTCTTTTTGATCCCTGGCACAAATAAAGCATCTGACAAAGTGAAAGAACTACCATCAGCAGTAGTCAGAATGATCTTACCAACTCCCATAACAGGATAAGAGGAGTTATTGGCGCATGTGACAGTATTCCCTGTAGGGGCAGGCTCGAGTGAAGAGAAGAAACTGCGCTGCGAGGTAATATGTTTGGTCGCCCCACTGTCAAAGTACCAAACATCTGAGTCTACTGCAGACATGCACTGATCATGAGAAGATGGGTCAAAACTGCAGACAGTAGTAAACGCCCATTCTTCTTCCTGCACAAGATTTGCAGACTCTGTTTTTGGTGTAGAGGCCTCTGCAACAACCATTCCAGCCTCTTTCTTCTTTGCCTCTTTAGCAGCCAGTTTTGGACAGTTCTTTATAATATGATCATTTCCTTTACAGTACTTGCAGAACAATTTCTGCTTTTCTGATTTCTTCTCATCTTTATCCTGGTTCTTCGATTGTGCAGCATTTGCAGATTTCTGCTTACTAGTAGAAGAGCTCCATTTTCCTTTGCCCTTCTGACTAGCCAGGAAAGCTTGATCTGCAACACGCATAATGGACCTGTTCTGCCTGGACTGATCTTCCTGCAACAGAACAGAGACTAATTCCTCAAATGACAAGGCATTCGGATTGCCTTTCATCATCAACCGAAGAGTAGAGGCAAAACTCTGATATGAATCAGGAAGACCATTCAGAACGGTCTGCACAAGTGAGCTATCTGGTATAACTTCATCAGCAGAAATCAATTGTTCCTTCAGGTCTTTGATCTTTGTAAGAAAACTGTCCATAGAATCACCTTCATTCATGTGCTCACTCTCCAACTGTTTTCGGAGGTAAGCAACACGAGCCTCATTCCTAGCCTGGTACAAAGTGGTAAGCGTATCCCAAGCATCCTTTGCTGTTCTGCAAGAGCGAATGTGAGGAATAATGGCACGTTTGACAGACAAAGCTATCAATGCATGTGCCTGGGCATCTCTGCCATCCCAACGAATCTGCTCTGCAGTAGGTGCAACAGAAACAGCAGCACGAACAGGAATCTGCGGAATATCATCTTCGACACCATCTTCATCAGCTCCAACACCTGTATTTGCAGTACCTGTCGTTACAGGTGTAACAGGACGTCTTTCAACACCCTGCACAATGTTCCACAATCCTTTTGCAACCAGTACATGTCGCATCATATAAGCCCATAATGGGTAGTTGGTACCATCCAACTTATCCTCAACAGCCAACATACGGAATACATCACTGCTTTCAGCCATGGCCGGTGACTAAAATACCTTGATGCACAAAATTGACTGTATCTCAAAAAGTTGAACAGAACTGCCCAGACGAGTTCTGCTAGACCTGTAGCAGACTTTGAGACGCTTAAACTGGCGAACAGAAACTGGTATATACCTTTGGCACAAAAGGACGAAATAGCCTGCACAAGCGCTGCGATAGTGCGTTCGGAGGCCGAAACGAGCTCAGATCGCGATTTTGGCACCACAGAGCGAAGCAGTTTTGATCTCGGAAACACCCTGAGTATGCTCACCAAATTTCGTGCGAATCTGAGACTGCAAACGGAGGAGTGTCGACGGCGCCCTAGAAGAAGCGACGACCTGCTCTGATACCAATTGTTGGAGTTAGACGTCTGCGGAAGCACGCGAACAGCACAAGGAAGAAGAAGAAGCTTGGAGCACAACACACACGACTGAATGTATTACTAGAGAATGTACAAAGATTAAGTAGCCCATTAGGGCAATAGGCGTATATACAAGCCGGGGGAAAAAAACCTCCTAAAGAGGGAAAAAAGTGCCCCGGTAGTCCTAGAGTGTTCACACACATCACTACCTAAATATATCAACAATACCTATGGGACTTACAAGCCTGAATTCATTCCATTTGTCTAGTCTTTATGCATACAATTTCCACATAAACATACAATTCAACTCGCTGAGATAGCAACGAACAATAGCTTGTCGGTACTCTCCATCACCAAAATAGCACATACAACAAAGTCAATAATGATCAAATGTTAACCAATAAAATCCAATGGCATATGAACAATACTCGATGTATGATAACAAAGTGATCGCATAAGAATTTGAAGGCTAAACGTTATTAGAGTTTATAAGAATCGTAGTTGCCATCAAGACTTAAGACACTCTATACTTTAACTTATGACAGTACATGTGTCAAATAAGAGAGAAACAAGTATTGGTTTAATCACACTGGAAAACAAGAACGATCATAAAGGTTACTCGAAATGGATTTAAAGTATGATGACTTTTTGATTTGATCGAGTCTTTATGCTAATGGTTTTTCTCTATCAATTGTCTGTGTAACTCCATTCTATAAGCTCTGGGATTTCGCATCACCGATTTTTATCACAAAGAATTCTTGAAAATCATCATCGAAGTTTATGCCATGTCATCGAATAACTTTCAATCAAAAGAGGAGCTGAGCAAAGTTTCTCTTGTCTGTACGTCGTAGGCAACCAAAAAAACACACGCAGAGAATCGTGGTAAGCATACGTGAAGAGTTGGCCTTGCTGATTTGCGATTCAGATGCATCTAATTTACACATGAAGCTCTATTGTAAGTCATCATATGATTCACGATTTGCAGAACAACCTCCTACGAATAGGAATTTCCTTGAATCAGGATATGAACGGAATCCTATTAATGCATGCGCACAGAGGATTACAACCAACAAATGAATTTATACGTAATATCTAGGATTTCCCATGAGCACTTTTAACCTTTTCGCATACTATTTTGAATATATTGAATAGGTAAAGATAGAACAGAGGTGTTGATCTATAATCGGATGAGTCACCACACAACAGAAACTCTTTTTCAGGAAAAAGGATTTCATCAGGTAAACCCCTCTGAGTGTAGCGTAGATGAAACCATCAATCGCTTTGCATCATGTGTGTGAAATTGTTGTCACAGTTGAGCGTTGAAGAACTTCTTCGTCATAGCTAATCAGAATGTTATCACCTCCTTCAATGTCATTCTTATGACCAACACCGCTCAGATGTGCTTTCCACCAGCTAGAAGATAGCACAATGATTGAGATATGATGTTGCCAGAGTTTATATCAATCAAAGCGTGCCAGAGAGACGTGAGAGCATAGAGCGACAACTATGATTCTAGTGCCGTAGAGCATAGACTGCCATAGAGCGTCCACAGCATAGAGCGCCAACAGAGAATTGGAGATAGTTCTTTTGAAAATATTAAGTGAAGTATTTGCGCAAGACAAAAGAAAGTGCATACAACGATAACATTCTAAGGTTCTTTCTGTGGAATCTCGCAGCACTAAATCAAACAATTTTTAATAGATATGAGAAACGTCGAACAGAGGACACACTGTCAGGAATGCTAATAGAATTGTGCGTAGATATTAACCTCTGCGAGAATCGATGAGGAAGCAAAGAAGTCTGAAACTTTTTTTTTCGAAAAAATTTGCACGTTGATTAATACCTGGATAAAATGACGATCTCACAAGAGAGCAGCATCAAATGATCAACATATGAGAATCGGGTCATCGCCAGTTATGGGTATGTTACCCACTTAAGCTCCCTGGCCGCTTGCTCCCTCCTAATCATTAGTGAAAATTATCTTTGATCTTCTCTTCTGACAGCGCCTCTGTAGCCCTCCTATCTGCTTGTTCTTTCCCCTTTTTCTAAACGTTCGAGAGTTCCCCCTCCTTCTATCTTTCGATGAGCAGCGCTCTTCCTGTAGAACTATCCAGCCCACCTTTCTTTTTTCCGCTGCAGCTCCCCCATATCCTGGAGATCCTGCTTGTGTCAGATTTTATAAAAAAAAATTGACCTCCCAGAACATGTGCGCTGCCCCCTCTTTTAGCCGTCAGTGCCCTTTTTCTCTTGAACGATGGAACTTCCTTCCTTTTTGGATGATGACTGCGCCTTTCCTTTCGTTATGGCTGCGTTCTTCCCTAATTATCTTTGCTTTTTCCTCAAAGTCATATCTTTTGTGCTTTATAACTCTATGATTAGAGTTTATAACATTGACCGCTCTTTCCATGGGTGCTTGATTCAACGGAGGGAGACTTTTCGTTAAGGCCATACGCAATAGCTGCAGCAGAGCCTCATGTATGATGCACATATCATTCAATCCAGAGATAACTCTCGCGGTCTTAGTAGCTTGTCGTTGAGAATCCTTAAAGTACACAGGTACCATAATGACATCACGAAGTCGTGAGCCTTCGAAGAGCTCTTCCATGCCTTAATGGAACAAGATCCACATCTCCTAAGAATTGAAGTGCTTGTCTTTCTGTGAAAATGTACTTCCTTGGAATGAAATAGAGAATGGTATCGATGACCCTTCCTCTAGCAACTTGACAGATTTCTTTGATATGCGCAAATCATATCGTGAACTTTTGTGCCGAAAAATATTCGGATTTGAAGCAGGTAGAAACAAGAGTAGAGATGAAAATCTCTACGACACTCACCCCCACCAAACCTGTGCATCCTCCGGATGCGCCAAATAAGACCTGTTTTCTACTTAATAATAAAATCAATTCCATAGCAGAATATGTGCATGGGTTTTAAAGTCAAAGTGCCTTATGCACGGCTGCGTAATTAGCCCTATTTATGTGCACACTTTGAATATGCATGTATAAAATTAATGGTGCAATCAATAAAGAGAATGGCTTCTGATGGTGAGGCTTGTGCACTCACTCTCATACATAGCAATGTGGAATTACATAAATCCTTACAATCACTCTTATGTGCAAGGGTTTACTCGATTTGTGCCTCAATGCATGGTCATGTAGTGTGACCCTACTATGCATACTTTAAGTGCATTTTCAAAACTTTATGGTGCATAAGGATAAGAGCTTTTGATGAAGAGGTTTCTATCTCCTATAGTTCGACTTTGCTCGCAGATTTCATCATGCATTTTACAATCGCGATAGGTGCAAGTGGACGTGCATCTAAGGGAAAAATTCAACATGTGTTCATACATAATTTGATGCATACTTTAAATGCAAAGTGAAACAAAAAATGGTGCAAAAGTGGAAGTAAAAGGTTATTCCTATGCTTGAGGAAAAACTTGGTTTACCAATGGCTCCTCTTCTTCATTATAAACCTGAAAAGAATAATTCATCTTGGAAAATACTCGTGAAAAACATAAGTATTAGCACATTTAAACCAAATATTTCAATTCAAAATAAGACTTCTAGAAAATCCATCTGTAAAATCGAAGTAACATTAAGTCAATTTTTGTAGCGTCTATCAAATCGTCGTTTCTTGCTTGACCTGCATTAAACCACTCAAAACATTGATTAGAAAAGCAATATTTAGATCATTAATGAAATTCACAATTTTTCTCTTAAAAGAAAGTAAAACAAATCCATTTAAATACCTTTTTGATAAGGAAGTAGGTTATAACTCCCATGCTTGTATCTTTTGATGAGGGAGAGATACAACTCCTCGGCTCGTATCTTTTGATGAGGGAGAGATACAACTCCTCGGCTCGTATCTTTTGATGAGGGAGAGATACAACTCCCGGCTCATGTGTGTTTTTAATTTTTAGGGAGAACACTTACTAAACTCCCGGATTTATAAGGTATTGGTGACCTTTGCATATTTTGTTCAATTTGTTTAATAATTTCATCAATCATCTTCTTTTGTTCTTTGTTTATACTCTTCTCTTTATCAAGTTCTTTAGGTTTACTCTGACTAGTTTCTTGATTCTTAATCTCGTACCCCAATTTACTTTTCCATTTATTCACTTTATCTTGATCAAATAATGTATCATTCTCTAAAAGCTGTAGATCACATGTGATATAATAGTTATCATCTTTCTTCGTCATTAATATTACTTGCTCATCTTTTTGCTCATTCGTATCTATGTTTTTATGTTCATTTTGCTCAAGTTTTTGGGTTTCCCAAGATTTTGATTCATCAACTGTTTTCTCTTGATTATTCATTGATTTCTTAATTTCTTGATTACCAATTTTATCACCTGTATGTTTCTTTGGTCACCATTGATATGTTTGTGTCATTCTTAGTTTTCTTGGTTTTGATTTTGTTTGTTCAAAAAGTTTTTTCATTCCCCCTCGTCCTAAGTTTAAGCGTAAAGGGGCATGAGTATGGACATCACATATTTTATTCCCAAGTTGACAAACTCTTTGATGTTTGCATGCATGTTCAAAGGCAATACAATTATCATAGGTATGACCGATTTGGTCACACCAAAAACATCGAATAATGCGTTTTCGCATCTTATTTGATTTTTTTGGTATTATCCTAGGAATAGATTTCCTAAGATCACATGAAGGTGTTTGATCAGGCATATATGTAGACAAATTATGGACTCTTACTTCATGTTCTTGATTAAGTTTCAATCCTTGCATTTGTTTAGATAATATTTCATACTTCTAGACAAATTATGGACTCTTACTTCATGTTCTTGATTAAGTTTCAATCCTTGCATTTGTTTAGATAATATTTCATACTTCTGGATCATTTCTTGAATCTCAGCATTCATTTCCTCTTTCCAAATTCTAAGACTATTTGATAATACTGGTAGACTCTCTACCATAGCATTGATCGAATCATTTAAAGTCAAAATCACTCTAAATTTCTTTTGTAGAGTTTCATTGGCCTTGTTTTCCCTTTCTATGAATTTCTCTTCCCATTTTCTCAAATGTTGATCTATCAATGCGTTCACATATGCTTCGTCAATACCAATACTCGTTGAATTATGCTCTTGTAAATTAATTTCAACAGATTCTTTACATTGATTTATATTTTTCATGTTTGTACGCTGCTTTTGTTTACCCATGACTCATGCGTGAATATCAAAGAAACACCACATAAATGAAAAACAAGCTATGAGTTTATACACATATCAAACATACATTACTTGGAATTGATTTGAGAACGAAGTTCAGAAGTCATGCACCTAAGCTGCGATGCCGAATTTTCACATCGGGTTCACTAAGATGTCGGGAAGTTTCGGACATAAGGCTGGTGGATCAGTCAGCCACTAAATCCCTCGGCACACGCAGGGTGTCTTGGAGCAACTCAAGTATAATGAAAACTCAAAGTTTTAAATGAAACTATATCTTTATATCAAGAATTAGTAGAAACAATTTATCAAAAACTTGCAGTCTTCATCATCATTTAAAGGGAATTTGTAACCTATCATTGAATCATAAATCTTGGCATCCGAATTCTTCCTTCCATTTAGACAATAAATCCAATGTATTTTGGGACAAATCTCAGATTTGTGTGGACGAATTTGTATGGATTGAATCTTCCTTCAAGAAACGAATTCTCCATACATATGATACCTATGGGACTTACAAGCCTGAATTCATTCCATTTGTCTAGTCTTTATGCATACAATTTCCACATAAACATACAATTCAACTCGCTGAGATAGCAACGAAGAATAGCTTGTCGGTACTCTCCATCACCAAAATAGCACATACAACAAAGTCAATAATGATCAAATGTTAACCAATAAAGTCCAATGGCATATTAACAATACTCGATGTATGATAACAAAGTGATCGCATAAGAATTAGAAGGCTAAACGTTATTAGAGTTTATAAGAATCGTAGTTGCCATCAAGACTTAAGACACTCTATACTTCAACTTATGACAGTACATGTGTCAAATAAGAGAGAAACAAGTATTGGTTTAATCACACTGGAAAACAAGAACGATCATAAAGGTTACTCGAAATGGATTTAAAGTATGATGACTTTTTGATTTGATCGAGTCTTTATGCTAATGGTTTTTCTCTATCAATTGTGTGTGTAACTCCATTCTATAAGCTCTGGGATTTCGCATCACCGATTTTTATCACAAAGAATTCTTGAAAATCATCATCGCAGTTTATGCCATGTCATCGAATAACTTTCAATCAAAAGAGGAGCTGAGCAAGGTTTCTCTTGTCTGTACGTCGTAGGCAACCAAAAAAACACACGTAGAGAATCGTGGTAAGCATACGTGAAGAGTTGGCCTTGCTGATTTGCGATTCAGATGCATCTAATTTACACATGAAGCTCTATTGTAAGTCATCATATGATTCACGATTTGCAGAACAACCTCCTACGAATAGGAATTTCCTTGAATCAGGATATGAACGGAATCCTATTAATGCATGCGCACAGAGGATTACAACCAACAAATGAATTTATACGTAATATCTAGGATTTCCCATGAGCACTTTTAACCTTTTCGCATACTATTTTGAATATATTGAATAGGTAAAGATAGAACAGAGGTGTTGATCTATAATCGGATGAGTCACCACATAACAGAAACTCTTTTTCAGGAAAAAGGATTTCATCAGATAAACCCCTCTGAGTGTAGCGTAGATGAAACCATCAATCGCTTTGCATCATGTGTGTGAAATTGTTGTCACAGTTGAGCGTTGAAGAACTTCTTCGTCATAGCTAATCAGAATGTTATCACCTCCTTCAGCGTCATTCTTATGACCAACACCGCTCAGATGTGCTTTCCACCAGCTAGAAGATAGCACAATGATTGAGATATGATGTTGCCAGAGTTTATATCAATCAAAGCGTGCCAGAGAGACGTGAGAGCATAGAGCGACAACTATGATTCTAGTGCCGTAGAGCATAGACTGCCATAGAGCGTCCACAGCATAGAGCGCCAACAGAGAATTGGAGATAGTTCTTTTGAAAATATTAAGTGAAGTATTTGCGCAAGACAAAAGAAAGTGCATACAACGATAACATTCTAAGGTTCTTTCTGTGGAATCTCGCAGCACTAAATCAAACAATTTTTAATAGATATGAGAAACGTCGAACAGAGGACACACTGTCAGGAATGCTAATAGAATTGTGCGCAGATATTAACCTCTGCGAGAATCGATGAGGAAGCAAAGAAGTCTGAAACTTTTTTTTTCGGAAAAATTTGCACGTTGATTAATACCTGGATAAAATGACGATCTCACAAGAGAGCAGCATCAAATGATCAACATATGAGAATCGGGTCATCGCCAGTTATGGGTATGTTACCCACTTAAGCTCCCTGGCTGCTTGCTCCCTCCTAATCATCAGTGAAAATTATCTTTGATGTTCTCTTCTGACAGCGCCTCTGTAGCCCTCCTATCTGCTTGTTCTTTCCCCTTTTTCTGAACGTTCGAGAGTTCCCCCTCCTTCTATCTTTCGATGAGCAGCGCTCTTCCTGTAGAACTATCCAGCCCACCTTTCTTTTTTCCGCTGCAGCTCCCCCATATCCCGGAGATCCTGCTTGTGTCAGATTTTATAAATAAAAATTGACCTCCCAGAACATGTGCGCTGCCCCCTCTTTTAGCCGCCAGTGCCCTTTTTCTCTTGAACGATGGAACTCCCTTCCTTTTTGGATGATGACTGCGCCTTTCCTTTCGTTATGGATGCGTTCTTCCCTAATTATCTTTGCTTTTTCCTCAAAGTCATATCTTTTGTGCTTTATAACTCTATGATTAGAGTTTATAACATTGACCGCTCTTTCCATGGGTGCTTGATTCAACGGAGGGAGACTTTTCGTTAAGGCCATATGCAATAGCTGCAGCAGAGCCTCATGTATGATGCACATATCATTCAATCCAGAGATAACTCTCGCGGTCTTAGTAGCTTGTCGTTGAGAATCCTTAAAGTACACAGGTACCATAATGACATCACGAAGTCGTGAGCCTTCGAAGAGCTCTTCCATGCCTTAATGGAACAAGATCCACATCTCCTAAGAATTGAAGTGCTTGTCTTTCTGTGAAAATGTACTTCCTTGGAATGAAATAGAAAATGGTATCGATGACCCTTCCTCTAGCAACTTGACAGATTTCTTTGATATGCGCAAATCATATCGTGAACTTTTGTGCCGAAAAATATTCGGATTTGAAGTAGGTAGAAGCAAGAGTAGAGATGAGAATCTCTACGACACTCACCCCCACCAAACCTGTGCATCCTCCGGATGCGCCAAATAAGACCTGTTTTCTGCTTAATAATAAAATCAATTCCATAGCAGAATATGTGCATGGGTTTTAAAGTCAAAGTGCCTTATGCACGGCTGCATAATTAGCCCTATTTATGTGCACACTTTGAATATGCATGTATAAAATTAATGGTGCAATCAGTAAAGAGAATGGCTTCTGATGGTGAGGCTTGTGCACTCACTCTCATACATAGCAATGTGGAATTACATAAATCCTTACAATCACTCTTATGTGCAAGGGTTTACTCGATTTGTGCCTCAATGCATGGTCATGTAGTGTGACCCTACTATGCATACTTTAAGTGCATTTTCAAAACTTTATGGTGCATAAGGATAAGAGCTTTTGATGAAGAGGTTTCTATCTCCTATAGTTCGACTTTGCTCGCAGATTTCATCATGCATTTTACAATCGCGATAGGTGCAAGTGGACGTGCATCTAAGGGAAAAATTCAACATGTGTTCATACATAATTTGATGCATACTTTAAATGCAAAGTGAAACAAAAAATGGTGCAAAAGTGGAAGTAAAAGGTTATTCCTATGCTTGAGGAAAAACTTGGTTTACCAATGGCTCCTTTTCTTCATTATAAACCTGAAAAGAATAATTCATCTTGGAAAAAACTCGTGAAAAACATAAGTATTAGCACATTTAAACCAAATATTTCAATTCAAAATAAGACTTCTAGAAAATCCATCTGTAAAATCGAAGTAACATTAAGTCAATTTTTGTAGCGTCTATCAAATCGCCGTTTCTTGCTTGACCTGCATTAAACCACTCAAAACATTGATTAGAAAAGCAATATTTAGATCATTAATGAAATTCACAATTTTTCTCTTAAAAGAAAGTAAAACAAATCCATTTAAATACCTTTTTGATAAGGAAGTAGGTTATAACTCCCATGCTTGTATCTTTTGATGAGGGAGAGATACAACTCCTCGGCTCGTATCTTTTGATGAGGGAGAGATACAACTCCTCGGCTCGTATCTTTTGATGAGGGAGAGATACAACTCCCGGCTCATGTGTGTTTTTAATTTTTAGGGAGAACACTTACTAAACTCCCGGATTTATAAGGTATTGGTGACCTTTGCATATTTTGTTCAATTTGTTTAATAATTTCATCAATAATCTTCTTTTGTTCTTTGTTTATACTCTTCTCTTTATCAAGTTCTTTAGGTTTACTCTGACTAGTTTCTTGATTCTTAATCTCGTACCCCAATTTACTTTTCCATTTATTCACTTTATCTTGATCAAATAATGTATCATTCTCTAAAAGCTGTAGATCACATGTGATATAATAGTTATCATCTTTCTTCGTCATTAATATTACTTGCTCATCTTTTTGCTCATTCGTATCTATGTTTTTATGTTCATTTTGCTCAAGTTTTTGGGTTTCCCAAGATTTTGATTCATCAACTGTTTTCTCTTGATTATTCATTGATTTCTTAATTTCTTGATTACCAATTTTATCACTTGTATGTTTCTTTGGTCGCCATTGATATGTTTGTGTCATTCTTAGTTTTCTTGGTTTTGATTTTGTTTGTTCAAAAAGTTTTTTCATTCCCCCTCGTCCTAAGTTTAAGCGTAAAGGGGCATGAGTATGGACATCACATATTTTATTCCCAAGTTGACAAACTCTTTGATGTTTGCATGCATGTTCAAAGGCAATACAATTATCATAGGTATGACCGATTTGGTCACACCAAAAACATCGAATAATGCGTTTTCGCATCTTATTTGATTTTTTTGGTATTATCCTAGGAATAGATTTCCTAAGATCACATGAAGGTGTTTGATCAGGCATATATGTAGACAAATTATGGACTCTTACTTCATGTTCTTGATTAAGTTTCAATCCTTGCATTTGTTTAGATAATATTTCATACTTCTGGTTCATTTCTTGAATCTCAGCATTCATTTCCTCTTTCCAAATTCTAAGACTATTTGATAATACTGGTAGACTCTCTACCATAGCATTGATCGAATCATTTAAAGTCAAAATCACTCTAAATTTCTTTTGTAGAGTTTCATTGGCCTTGTTTTCCCTTTCTATGAATTTCTCTTCCCATTTTCTCAAATGTTGATCTATCAATGCGTTCACATATGCTTCGTCAATACCAATACTCGTTGAATTATGCTCTTGTAAATTAATTTCAACAGATTCTATACATTGATTTATATTTTTCATGTTTGTACGCTGCTTTTGTTTACCCATGACTCATGCGTGAATATCAAAGAAACACCACATAAATGAAAAACAAGCTATGAGTTTATACACATATCAAACATACATTACTTGGAATTGATTTGAGAACGAAGTTCAGAAGTCATGCACCTAAGCTGCGATGCCGAATTTTCACGTCGGGTTCACTAAGATGTCGGGAAGTTTCGGACATAAGGCTGGTGGATCAGTCAGCCACTAAATCCCTCGGCACACGCAGGGTGTCTTGGAGCAACTCAAGTATAATGAAAACTCAAAGTTTTAAATGAAACTATATCTTTATATCAAGAATTAGTAGAAACAATTTATCAAAAACTTGCAGTCTTCATCATCATTTAAAGGGAATTTGTAACTTATCATTGAATCATAAATCTTGGCATCCGAATTCTTCCTTCCATTTAGACAATAAATCCAATGTATTTTGGGACAAATCTCAGATTTGTGTGGACGAATTTGTATGGATTGAATCTTCCTTCAAGAAACGAATTCTCCATACATATGATACCTATGGGACTTACAAGCCTGAATTCATTCCATTTGTCTAGTCTTTATGCATACAATTTCCACATAAACATACAATTCAACTCGCTGAGATAGCAACGAACAATAGCTTGTCGGTACTCTCCATCACCAAAATAGCACATACAACAAAGTCAATAATGATCAAATGTTAACCAATAAAATCCAATGGCATATGAACAATACTCGATGTATGATAACAAAGTGATCGCATAAGAATTTGAAGGCTAAACGTTATTAGAGTTTATAAGAATCGTAGTTGCCATCAAGACTTAAGACACTCTATACTTCAACTTATGACAGTACATGTGTCAAATAAGAGAGAAACAAGTATTGGTTTAATCACACTGGAAAACAAGAACGATCATAAAGGTTACTCGAAATGGATTTAAAGTATGATGACTTTTTGATTTGATCGAGTCTTTATGCTAATGGTTTTTCTCTATCAATTGTCTGTGTAACTCCATTCTATAAGCTCTGGGATTTCGCATCACCGATTTTTATCACAAAGAATTCTTGAAAATCATCATCGAAGTTTATGCCATGTCATCGAATAACTTTCAATCAAAAGAGGAGCTGAGCAAAGTTTCTCTTGTCTGTACGTCGTAGGCAACCAAAAAAACACACGCAGAGAATCGTGGTAAGCATACGTGAAGAGTTGGCCTTGCTGATTTGCGATTCAGATGCATCTAATTTACACATGAAGCTCTATTGTAAGTCATCATATGATTCACGATTTGCAGAACAACCTCCTACGAATAGGAATTTCCTTGAATCAGGATATGAACGGAATCCTATTAATGCATGCGCACAGAGGATTACAACCAACAAATGAATTTATACGTAATATCTAGGATTTCCCATGAGCACTTTTAACCTTTTCGCATACTATTTTGAATATATTGAATAGGTAAAGATAGAACAGAGGTGTTGATCTATAATCGGATGAGTCACCACACAACAGAAACTCTTTTTCAGGAAAAAGGATTTCATCAGATAAACCCCTCTGAGTGTAGCGTAGATGAAACCATCAATCGCTTTGCATCATGTGTGTGAAATTGTTGTCACAGTTGAGCGTTGAAGAACTTCTTCGTCATAGCTAATCAGAATGTTATCACCTCCTTCAACGTCATTCTTATGACCAACACCGCTCAGATGTGCTTTCCACCAGCTAGAAGATAGCACAATGATTGAGATATGATGTTGCCAGAGTTTATATCAATCAAAGCGTGCCAGAGAGACGTGAGAGCATAGAGCGACAACTATGATTCTAGTGCCGTAGAGCATAGACTGCCATAGAGCGTCCACAGCATAGAGCGCCAATAGAGAATTGGAGATAGTTCTTTTGAAAATATTAAGTGAAGTATTTGCGCAAGACAAAAGAAAGTGCATACAACGATAACATTCTAAGGTTCTTTCTGTGGAATCTCGCAGCACTAAATCAAACAATTTTTAATAGATATGAGAAACGTCGAACAGAGGACACACTGTCAGGAATGCTAATAGAATTGTGCGTAGATATTAACCTCTGCGAGAATCGATGAGGAAGCAAAGAAGTCTGAAACTCTTTTTTTTGAAAAAATTTGCACGTTGATTAATACCTGGATAAAATGACGATCTCACAAGAGAGCAGCATCAAATGATCAACATATGAGAATCGGGTCATCGCCAGTTATGGGTATGTTACCCACTTAAGCTCCCTGGCCGCTTGCTCCCTCCTAATCATCAGTGAAAATTATCTTTGATCTTCTCTTCTGACAGCGCCTCTGTAGCCCTCCTATCTGCTTGTTCTTTCCCCTTTTTCTAAACGTTCGAGAGTTCCCCCTCCTTCTATCTTTCGATGAGCAGCGCTCTTCCTGTAGAACTATCCAGCCCACCTTTCTTTTTTCCGCTGCAGCTCCCCCATATCCTGGAGATCCTGCTTGTGTCAGATTTTATAAATAAAAATTGACCTCCCAGAACATGTGCGCTGCCCCCTCTTTTAGCCGTCAGTGCCCTTTTTCTCTTGAACGATGGAACTTCCTTCCTTTTTGGATGATGACTGCGCCTTTCCTTTCGTTATGGCTGCGTTCTTCCCTAATTATCTTTGCTTTTTCCTCAAAGTCATATCTTTTGTGCTTTATAACTCTATGATTAGAGTTTATAACATTGACCGCTCTTTCCATGGGTGCTTGATTCAACAGAGGGAGACTTTTCGTTAAGGCCATACGCAATAGCTGCAGCAGAGCCTCATGTATGATGCACATATCATTCAATCCAGAGATAACTCTCGCGGTCTTAGTAGCTTGTCGTTGAGAATCCTTAAAGTACACAGGTACCATAATGACATCACGAAGTCGTGAGCCTTCGAAGAGCTCTTCCATGCCTTAATGGAACAAGATCCACATCTCCTAAGAATTGAAGTGCTTGTCTTTCTGTGAAAATGTACTTCCTTGGAATGAAATAGAGAATGGTATCGATGACCCTTCCTCTAGCAACTTGACAGATTTCTTTGATATGCGCAAATCATATCGTGAACTTTTGTGCCGTAAAATATTCGGATTTGAAGCAGGTAGAAGCAAGAGTAGAGATGAGAATCTCTACGACAACGATAACCTACACCATTAGAGCACTCCAAATCACTAGAAGTTTCAAAAAAAAATTTGCACTTTTTCGGTCTATCATGACAGACACCATCTATCGCGACAGACAACACCCCAGGACAGAGGCCATCTATCGTGACGGACATCGTCTATCGCGACAGACAGAGCCCACGACAGACGACAAACATGGTCTATCACGACAGACACCCATCTATCGCGACAGACAGAGCCCCGCGATAAATAGCATCTATCGCGACAGACACCATCTATCGCGATAGACCAAAACCACGACACATGTCAATTTGGGGAGTACAAGTTTGAAGCTTATGAAGTTTGCAGAAGAATGAAGTTACATGTTCAGTTCAGTTTGTACCAATATGACATTGCAGGGGGGATTGTTGGAAAACAAAGATCCAATGTTCTATTGGTCAAAATTTTCCAGAGTGTACAGGTTGTGTAGTCTTTTGTATAGCTCCTTCTACATCAAAAGCGCATTGGCGCGTTGGCTGGAATAAACCACTCTCAATATAGTGACCTATGTTCAATACATGTCCACAGCGCGCAACGAAAAAATAGTTTTTGATAATGCTTTTAGATAAAAGCACACGAACAAACTAACGGACGGATCACGATAGCGTTTTGAAGTGACGAGTGTGTTATGCTTTTTTTTATGCAATCATAGTGCTTTTGAGGAGCTTTTTAGGGGATAATCAAGGCTATATAACAAGAGCATTGACTTATTGTCTTGTATCCTACACCTTTTGCAACACAAGCTTTGGAGCTTGATGCCTCATTAGAGGTGGTGCTTTTAGCACATGGGGCAGCCATGTTGCTATCTTGGAGCATGTTGAGAGCGGCTATGGAGTTCTTCTTGGAGAAGAAGAGTGTGCTCACACTCTTGCTTATGGAGAGGATTTACCCCGCAGCAGCTTGGTGGTGTGGATCAGCCATCCACATGATGTATTTGAAGATTGTCTTCTACATGAAGATTTCGGGTTACTTCAAAGACATTGGATGGTGGTTAACATAAGATTTGCATCTTATGTTAAGAATTCAGGTACATATTGTCTTTATGCACACAGGTACTACTTGAAGTATATGGAAGTGGCATCCATATCAGGAGGAGTCCTATTCGGCATAGGTACAAGAGAATCAGTACATGTATGCTTTATGTTGGTGTATAAAACACCACAAGAACTAAACTAATGTGGTATTAGAAGACCTCCATAACCATCATTAGCTTAGCAATACTCTTAATGTGAGTCTTCATCTCTGAACTTAGTGAAAATCAAAATTTCACTTCACAGAAATCTGCGCCTTTTCTTCAAACCTTCAATCTGACCTGTATTAGCTTGATCTTTGCAAATTCCTTTGATCATTTACTAAGAGAAGTTCTTTCTAATGTTAAGTAACACATAACAAGCAAAACTTTCAAGTACTAACTTCAAAATCTTCTGAATTTGCTCCAAATTTTTCACTATGTCGGAAAACTGAAAACCGACTTCATCGATTTGACATACCTTCACTATTAAGCTGATTTCTCTGAGTATGCGTCCCGTTTCTTAAAGATCTTTTGACCAAATGTAGTTGAAGATAGTAGCTTTAAAATGAGCTATCACTTACTGAAAACTTTACAGTATACTTCGAGATCTGACCTTAAGAAGTTCAGGTAAATGTGCGCCAGAAAAGTCGTAACTGTCAACTAACTTACACAGTCATGTGAAATCACTTAGAACTCAATGTACAAGAGGAATTAGACTTAATCCTTCTACACAAACATATGTTGTATATCAGAGAGGATGTGTACAAATTGGCTTAGCCTAATTTTGCTCATAGCCATGGAAAACTCTCTCACACTCAGAAGTTTTTCCTGAACATCTCTCTCAGAAAAGACACGACTTTTCTCTACTCACTCAGATTAAAAAATTGAGTTCTCTCTACATGTTTTTTTATCTCAAATTATCTTATATACCTATGATTTACATACTCCTAGACTCGAACTCGTAAGTTCTGAAGATCTATGGAAAAACTAGACTCTATTTTGCACTAATTTACAATAGTGAAATTGTCCCTTCACTTAGGCTTAATTTTCTGTATACTTTTTCTTTACTTCTCCTTTCCTTCTTCCTTTCTTCATATGTCTTCATATATCCATGCCTAATTAGTGAGTGAAGCCCCAACAGCTCCCCCTCAATCACTAATTAGCATGCTTTGACTTCTTCATATAGTCTTCTTCTCTTTTATTCCTGCCATCTCCTTGAACCTACTTGTCTTCACTCCATCCAAGCTCTTTGTCATAATATTTGCAATCTGATCTTTTGTAGAAGTGTACACCACTTCAATCTCCTTCTCCATTACCTTTTCTCTGAGAAAATGGTACTGTATTTCTATGTGCTTTGTCCTTGCATGAAATACAGGATTTGCTGCAAGATATAATGAGCTCATATTATCTGCATGAATGATAGGTATACCTTGATCAATTCCCAAGCTTTTGAATAATGTCTGCATCCATATTACTTCTTTTGCTACTTCCACAAGTCCTTCATACTCAGCTTCTGTTGATGATAAAGCCACTGTATGTTGTTTCTTTGAACACCAACTCACAAGTTTATCTCCAATGTATATCATGTAGCCATGAGTAGATCTTCTATCATCCTGACTTCCTGCCCAATTTGAATCACTGTAGGCTCTCAATCTTATATTTGATGTAAAAGGATAATACGATCCTTCTTTCAAAGTCCCTTTGATATATCTAAGAACTCTTTGACCTGCAATCCAATGTGGATCCTTTGGACAATGCATGAACTGAGAAAGAACACCCACTGCATAACTAAGATCAGGCCTTGTTAGTGTAGCATAAATTAAACTTCCCACTAAAGATTGATACTTCCTCATGTCTTTGAACTCTGCACCATCATATCTACTGAGTTTATGATTGACCTCTAGTGGTGTTGATGCCTCTCTGCAATTCTCCATGTTAAACTTCTTTAGAAGATTCAAAAGATACCTTTCTTGTGATACATATATGCCATGTTCTGCATAAGTGATTTCCATTCCAAGAAAATATGACAATTTTCCTAGATCACTTATCTTAAATTCTCTCTCAAGTAACTTCTTCACCTCCTTGATTCCTTCATTTGAGGTACCTGTAATTATAATATCATCTACATAAATACAAATGTAGATCATACCTTCATCTGTTCTTTTGATAAGTAAACTTGCATCTGCCTTTGAACTTTGATATCCAAGCTCATTAAGATACTTTACAAGTCTATAATTCCAAGCTCTTAGAGCTTGCTTCAAACCATAAAGTGCTCTTCTCAGCCTGCAAACATAATTTGGAAACTTGTGATCTGCAAACCCTTGAGGTTGCTCCATGTAAACCTCATCTGATATATATCCATTCAAAAATGCATTCTTAATATCCAATTGACTCAATGTCCATCCTTTTGATGCTGCAATGGCAATGATTGTCCTTATGGTTGACATCTTTGCCACAGGACTGAATGTCTCATCATAATCTATGCCAAAAGTTTGAGCATAGCCTTTAACCACCAATCTAGCTTTGTATCTGGCTATTCTTCCATCTGCATGCTTCTTAATTTTGTAAACCCATTTATTTCCAATCACTTTCTTACCATTAGGCTTTGGAACAAGTTCCCAAGTTTTGTTTTCTTCAAGTGCATCAAACTCTTCCTTCATTGCTTCTTCCCATTGTCTCTTACCCTTTGCTTCATCATAGCTTTGAGGTTCTTCATCTTCCTTAACCATGTAAGCATAATTTTTCTGAGTCAAGTAAGAAGTATCATAGGAATACCTTGTAGGTTGCTTCCTCATTCTGGTTGATCTTCTTGGTTCACACTCTTCATGTATATCTGGATGTACTTCTTCATCAAATATTGGTCCATCTTCATTTCTTCTATATGATCCAACTCTTGATATGCTTGCTTGCATATGTTCTTCATCTCCATCTATCTGCATATGTGACTTACCTCTTGCACTCCTTCTTATCTCTTCTTCAAATGTTTCAAGGTCACAATCTTTATCTGCATACCAACTCTTCTGTTCATCAAAGGTCACATCTCTGGAAACAATAAAATGTTTAGTTAAAGGACTCCATAGCCTATAACCCATTTTCTTTTCATCATACCCAATAAACACATATTTTTCTGCCTTTGGTTCAAGCTTATGTCTGAGTTGTGATGGCACATAAGCATAGGCAATTGACCCAAACACTTTACAATGGTCAAGTGTTGGTTTCTTACCCCACCAAGCTTCATAAGGGGTCATACCATTCAAAGCTCCACATGGTAATCTATTCACAAGGTATGTAGCTGTATTTACAGCCTCAGCCCAAAGATAATTAGGGCAATTCTTTTCTTTTAACATTGCTCTTGCAAATTCAACCAATGTTCTATTTCTCCTTTCTGCCACCCCATTATGTTGAGGTGTATACCTGCAAGTTATCTCTCTCTTGATACCTGCATTCCAAAGATAGTCATTAAACTCTTGGGAGAAGTATTCTCCCCCTCCATCAGACCTTAACCTCTTGAGTTTTTGACTTGTAACTCTTTCTGCATAAGCATGAAAATGTTTGAAGGCTCCAAATATTTCTGATCTTTCTTTTAGAACATAAAGGGTTATCCACCTTGTAGCATCATCAATAAACAAAACATAATACCTAGATCCATTTATTGATCCTTCTTTTGTTGGTCCCCATACATCTGTATGTATGAGTTCAAGCAAACCATCATGCTTGAAACCTTTCTTCTGAAATGGTAGTCTGTGTGCTTTTCCCATCTGACAAGCTTCACACTTGTATATCATATGTTGATTTTTCACATTTGGTAGCCCCATTACAGATTGATTCTCCACCATAGTTTTGATTCCTCTTTCATTGAAGTGTCCCAATCTCTTATGCCAAAGATCTAACTCTGTAATTACTTCATCACCATGTGTGATTAAGGCTTGACCAACATTTCCTTTTACTTTGAGAGTAAAAAGCCTACCTTCCTTCTTACCACAAACAATGGGATTGTATACATCCTCTGGATCTTCAACAAATACCCCTTCATTTGTAAATCTGACTTGAAAACCTTTTTCCACTATTTGTCCAACACTAATCAGATTCTTTGGTATTGTTGGAACATACAAAACATTTGTTAACAAATCAGCTCCACTCCTGCACTTCACTTTTCCAATTGAATGCACATTATGTTTTGTATTATCACCTATTTGTACTGTATGACTTGAATTGCCTTCTTCCAATTCTGACAATAATTCTATATTACCTGACAAATGATTTGAACAACCAGAGTCAATATAAAATACCTTGAGATCCTCCTTCTCTGATGGACTTATTGAATTCATCATCAATGTTGTATGAATGTCATTCTGTGTATCATTTGCATAATTGTAATATGTGGTATTGTAAGACTGATTCTGATTCCAATTTCTTCCACCACCTCTACCATAACTTCCTCTTGAATTCTGTCTTCCTCTTTGAAATTGATTCTGAAATCTTCCACCTCTTCCTCTGCCATTGTTGTTTTGATTTTGGCTTGATCCTTGTTGATTATGCCAACAATCATATGCTAGATGATTGCTCAATCCACAAATCCAACATGTCTTCTTGTTATTGTTCTGATTACCTCTACCTCTTCCATTTCCTCGACCTTTACCTCTGCCAATACCTCTTCCTCTTGCATAATTTGCTTGAGTTGTTGACTCTTCTTCATCCTTTGCTTTACCTTTATCTCCTTTCTTCTTGTTCTTCATGTACATTACAGAACTTTGTCCTTTGTCTCCATCTGACTTCAAGTCTTGCTCAAATGTGAGCATCAATCCAAGTAATTGATTCAATTCTGGTACATAATGATTTAATGAGAGTTCTGTTGAAAGTACAAAAGGCTTCCATCTTTCATCACCTCTTAACCCTGCAAGTAATTGTGCTATCAACCTATGATCTTCAATATCCTCATCAATAGATCCAAGGCTATCTGCCAAGTCCTTCATCTTAGTGACATAATCACTAATGCTCTGATTTTTCTTTTTCTTGAATGTGGTGAACTCTGACCATAAGCTAGCCTTCCTAGCTTTAGTAGTGTTTTGGAAGTGATCCTCCAAAGCATTCCAAATGTCTTCAACTGTTTCTAAACCTCTGATATGTGGTAACAAATGATCTGTAATAGTGTTATATATATAAGCTCTTGCACTTGCATCTCTCTTCTGCCATAGCTTCAAAGCTTCTAGCTCTTCCTTTCTTGGATGACTCTCATCTTCAAATTTAGGCTTTTCTTCTTCACCTGTCACATATACCATTAGGTCCTTACTCATAAGTAAGGCTTCCATCCTCATCACCCAAGCAGGATAATTATCTCTGTCCAATTTATCAATGGACACATGATCTGCCATAGTATTCTTGCTTCTGCTTCAACCTGTAAGTATAAAGTTAAAGAATGATACCTTTTGTAGACCTTTACCTTTGGAAGTAACTTCGAAATAATCTTCTGATGACTTTTGTTTGTTGAACACCTCAGCTTCCACCTTCTTTGATAAAGAACTCTTCAATTCTTCTTGTATCTGCTCTCCCTTTACTCTCGAGGACCTTATCTGCTCTGATACCACTTGTTGGTGTATAAAACACCACAAGAACTAAACTAATGTGGTATTAGAAGACCTCCATAACCATCATTAGCTTAGCAATACTCTTAATGTGAGTCTTCATCTCTGAACTTAGTGAAAATCAAAATTTCACTTCACAGAAATCTGCACCTTTTCTTCAAACCTTCAATCTGACCTGTATTAGCTTGATCTTTGCAAATTCCTTTGATCGTTTACTAAGAGAAGTTCTTTCTAATGTTAAGTAACACATAACAAGCAAAACTTTCAAGTACTAACTTCAAAATCTTCTGAATTTGCTCCAAATTTTTCACTATGTCTGAAAACTGAAAACCGACTTCATCGATTTGACATACCTTCACTGTTAAGCTGATTTCTTTGAGTATGCGTCCCGTTTCTTAAAGATCTTTTGACCAAATGTAGTTGAAGATAGTAGCTTTAAAATGAGCTATCATTTACTGAAAACTTTACAGTATACTTCGAGATCTGACCTTAAGAAGTTCAGGTAAATGTGCGCCAGAAAAGTCGTAACTGTCAACTAACTTACACAGTCATGTAAAATCACTTAGAACTCAATGTACAAGAGGAATTAGACTTAATCCTTCTACACAAACATATGTTGTATATGAGAGAGGATGTGTACAAATTGGCTTAGCCTAATTTTGCTCATAGACATGGAAAACTCTCTCACACTCAGAAGTTTTTCCTGAACATCTCTCTCAGAAAAGACACGGCTTTTCTCTACTCACTCAGATTACAAAATTGAGTTCTCTCTACATGTTTTTTATCTCAAATTAACTTATATACCTATGATTTACATACTCCTAGACTCGAACTCGTAAGTTCTGAAGATCTATGGAAAAACTAGACTCTAATTTGCACTAATTTACAATAGTGAAATTGTCCCTTCACTTAGGCTTAATTTTCTGTATACTTTTTCTTTACTTCTCCTTTCCTTCTTCCTTTCTTCATATGTCTTCATATATCCATGCCTAATTAGTGAGTGAAGCCCCAACACTTTATGCATATTTGGATGAGGTGTTTGAGAAGGTATGATCATATGAGTTTGAGGACTTCTGGCAGCAAACTTGTTAGCATTCTTGCCACTTTTGTAAGTATCTGATCTTTCACACACGTATCTGACTTAGGGTCTTCCATAGCCTAAGTTCATATGAGGGTTTGCTGATTATCAGTTTTAGACTAATCCTTCCTCTTTCTGTCACTCATATTCACTCTTCTACAACCTATTAGGTCACAAATCTCATATATATTCAGATTTCTGTCCATACATCTGAATATGTTTATTACATTTGTATATTCACTATGATAGTTTGAGTAAGCAGTGGCTTACGTAACACTTTACACATGTTTTCTAATCTCTCTCTATCTTTATCTCATCATTTGTATGATTAAATGTGGTATGTTCATGTTTTGTCAATATTGGAAGATTGTTGGATTCTATGTTGTAGATGTTGGACCTATGGAACCATGGACCTGTGGTATTAATTATGAGCCTACTAAATTTCCAACAAGGGAGAGACCCAGTCCTTCACCACCTATCGAGATTGATGATCATGAAGAATTTGAAGTCAAGCATGTCCTAGATTCGAGAATATCGTGAGGAAGATTGGAGTACCTTGTTTATTGGAAATGCTATGACATCAGTAATTGTAATTGGGAACCTGCAGAAAACCTTCACAGAGCACCAATCATGGTTTGAGAATTCCATAAGAAAAATCCAATGAAGGAGAGACCAAAGAACATGACCGCTCCTTATGGAACTTGTTGCTTGAGGGGGAGGTGACGTCATGGACAAGGAAACCATCCTAAACCTTAGATTCCCTATGACTTCTATATCTCATGATTTTTTTAAAATTTGGAGAAACCAATCCATCCATTGTGTCTGAAACGTGTCAAAACCCAGTAAGATCAACTATCTACTTGCTAAATTCTGACATCTAGAGGTCCTGTTCAGATTATTGAAATCATCAATGACATCATGAGGTCATAACCGTCTTGGAACCGCCTTTGATAACTACCCTTGAACACCTATATAAGGAGGGCTTGGCCACATACATCCTCAATCTTGCCAATGCTAGTCTTGGGAGCTCAAGGAGTCACAATCTCCAAGTAAGTACTTTCCAAGTTCCTATTTGAGTTCTAGTCTTGTGCCTTGTTCTAGCCTTGTCTAGTCTAGTATCTTAGACATCCTATTGTGTCCTATTGTAATCTCATAGTATGAGATATTGTCAAGTTAATTCTTGTATCTAGTTCATCTCCTTGAAGGGAGTTCTTGTAATCGTGTTATCTTGTTTCAGATCCTAGGTTGTGGGATCTTGTGTATCATCTCTAGTCGAGCTATCCATACCTATCCGTCTCGGGTTGTGGGACTTCTTGTATCAGCCACATATTCTTGTATTATCTCCCCTACATGGGTGATCTTTTAGTCATTGGGTAATTACAATATGCATAACACAGTATGCATTGCTATACAATCAATCCATCTATAGGATCCCTTAACTGTGCACTCTATCTGGTTTGCTCCTCTCTTGTCTCTTCTTCAAAAAACCTCTTAATAACTTCAATATAATGGTTACAAGGTGGTTGTTCCCTAACTTTTGGGATTTTTGAGAAACTCCAAAGGTGCATAATTAAATAAATACAATTTTGGGTATTGCTCTCACCACAGTCCAACACTGGCATGCATTGTGGAATTGAAACAACTAACATTTACATTTCATCCTAATCAAAAGGGGATTAAAAATTTGATTTATATCATACAAAAAATCATTAAAAATTTCCCTAATATGTACACCCATCCTCTAACTCCACTACTTCTCAAAAAATATTCTTCGTTTGCATTATCGACACCGAATTGAGCTTTCCATGCTGGTGCTGCAATCTTTGCCTCTGAAAATTTGGTCGATAACTATTCTTGAGAATCTTGAGTAGCAGCGTCTCTTTCTTCAGTCTCAATTTATAATTCTTGTAATGCAACATCCTTTTGTACTAATGCGAAAAATTTATTTTCTATTACTTGCTTCAATATTGTCTGCATAATGATCTGCTTAGCATACTGTAACTGTTTCTCAAACTCCTTAATACTATTAAGTTTGGCTAGAGCTATCTGCAAATTTTCCATCAACGATACAATTTGAGAAGACAATGAATCTTTTTTGGTCATTAGTGAGACAGTTCTGTAATTCATCCTTATTCGCATGACAGTTCTGTAATTCATTTTATGCAAATTTTTAGTAATTTCTTTGATATGTTCTTTTAGATCATCGATCTTATTCTACATTATCTATACTTGTTCTTCAAAAATGTTGATCTACCAGCCAAACTATCTTCTAAGTCCAAATTTTGGCAGTCTGAGTGTAAATAGTTGTGGTTGCAATCACTCTACCTTAGCTACTTTAGGGCAAAGGCTCTATTTGTCTTTTTCCATCTATAGAGAACATAACACCAATAATCTGGATGCATCCGCCAGAGTTTGTGACTGAATGTAATAATCTTTCATAAACCATGGATATACAATTGAATATCAATTGAGCATAGGTAGTTGAATTCTTCTCATTTGAGTTTTTCATGGATTTGGGCATTGCTTCGTAAAAGTAGGAAAACATATGCCTTTTCGAGAATCTCTAGTATGTGAAAACTGATCTTGAACAGTCCTTTGAAAAGTAGAAGGTTTCTCTTGTTCTTGCTTGCTCTATTGCGAAATAGAAGGCCTCTCATAATTTTGTTTCTCCGTATTATTGTGAGCTTCCGGTTCCAAAATAATTCTCCTCCTTTCAGCTTCCTCTATAACAACCAACCTTTGTCTTTCAAGTTCCTCTACTATAGTTAATTCCTCTTGCTATCGCATTCATTCTTCTTTTTGAAACATTGGATTCTAGGAGGTCCTTTCTAATAGAGGGGGGAGGAAGGGATGCATGATTGATGGGTAGGAGAAGGAAGTTTAGGACCAGTTCAAGTTACACCTAGATCTGGTGGAGATCAAGGTGTTGGGCACCCAAGGACTGACTAGACAAGGAAGCCAGCGGAGAGAGTCAGAGCGAGGTGAAGGAGTAAGTAGACAAAGCAGTCAACACAAATCTAGCAGATAGGCCCTTCAAATTTTTCCAAATCAACATCTTTATAACAGTGATTCTTATCACTAACAATCATTGTAAATACCATTTCATATTTTTGTAGCTCCATTTTGTGCAAGCCAAGGAGTCCTTGAGCTTGAGGAGCCTTAGAAGTACCTACATATCAATTTTCGTATTTTTTAGACTCCGTTTAAGCCCTCGAATTGGCCCTGGAACCTAATTTTTAACTAGGCCGGACACTAGGTCTGGACAGGGCCAAATCCTAGTCAAAAACTATAAAAAGAGCTAGAGAGCTCATTTTTGAGGTTAGATTGTAATTGAAATGAACTTGTAAGAGCTTTTTGAAAGTAATCTAAGAACTCCATTGCTTCTCACTCTTTGTCTTGCCGTGTGTGCGCATGTGTGTGTATGTGTGTGCATGATTGTGTGCTTCTCACTCACGCACTTGTGCCTCCACTTGCTCGAGGTCTTCATACCATCCTCACGTCTTCCCGGATTGACATTAAAGGAGGTGCTACTCATCACTGAGCTACACCAAATTTTGGCGTCGTTGCCGGGGATTGAGCTTTGAGGACGAGCGTGTGATGGTAAGACGTAGATTGGAGACGTTGGCGTTGTAGGTAATTTCTTTACTTTTCCTATTTTTCTCTTTCTTACCTTACCACCATCATCACCATCATCATCATCCCCATCTTCCACCTCCACTTCCATCATCGCGAAAATTTCAGTTTTTTGACTATATCCTCTTCCTCCTTTCATTTCCTTCATTTCACTTGTGAGAGAGAGCGAGAGAGCGAACTGTTGTGTGCTATTTTCTGCATGCTTTTGGAGTTTCTTGCAGGTTTCAGCTTCATCATCCCCTCCAGCACGCCGCGCAGGTACGGAAATGTGCAGAACTGTCTCGCAGTCGCCGACTCCTGTCGATCGCGATTGACAGAAATTTTCATCTTTTGGTAAATCTGAGTGCACCACAGTGGACTAGAGACCCTGCACACCACATTTCCACAAAAATTTTTGAAAATCTTGCAAAATTTCAGTCCATCACGATTGACAGCTCTGTCCATCGCGACCGACTGCCTGTCCATCGCGATTGATACCCTGTCCATCACGATTGATAGCCTGTCCATCGCGACTGACAGCCTGCCTGTCCATCGCGATTGATACCCTGTCCATCGCGATTGATAGCCAGTCCATCGTGACTGACAGCCTGCCTGTCCATCGCGATTGATACCCTGTCCATCACGATTGATAGCCTGTCCATCGCGACTGACAGCCTGCCTGTCCATCGCGATTGATACCCTGTCCATCGTGATTGATAGCCAGTCCATCGCGACTGATAGCCTGACTGTCCATCGCGATTGATACCCTGTGCATCGCGATTGATAGCCTGTCCATCGCGATTGACAGCCTGCCTGTCCATCGCGATTGATACTCTATCCATCGCGATTGACTGACTGCTCTGTCCATCGCGATTGATACTCTGTCCATCGCGATTGATTGCCTGTCCATCGCGATCGATTGCCTGTCCATCGCGATTGATTGCCCTGTCGATCGCGATTGACAGCCAACTTTAGCCAATTTTTTAGGGTTTTTAAATTGAGGAGTTGGGCTAAATTTTGGGCATAAACATTTTACTCTAGAGCACATAAGGAGGCCTTAGGAAAACAACTTGGGGAAAACCTGTTGCACAGTGATCCTGTTTGAACCCTGTCTTAACCCTAGAACCCTGAACGGTCATAACTTTTTCATACGAAATCCATTTTTTGAGCTCCAGGGCTTGTTGGAAAGCTCGTGGCATATACTACACGCCCTCAACTATTTTTTATAAAGATAATGCGTTGATTTTCAGCTAGGGTATTTTGAAGTTGACCATACCCAGGGGGATCAAGTCAGGGGTCTTAAGATTTGTTTTCCTAAAAATCACTATGCAAATTAGTATTTGTGCTACAGGAATAAGAATCATTGGTTCTGTCTTTGGAATTTAAATCTTAAAGCTAACTTTGGAACTCTACAGATCTATTGAGAGCATCGAAAGGCGTTCTAAGCAAATGTAAGTGCAAGCTTGGGAACACACTTCCTGGGCATTCAAGGGCAACCAAGCAGGAAACAAAAGGTTGGAAACTTTCAACCCCCTCTGTCAATTCCTAGCTTAGGCTAAGAACGACTAGAGGTAGGAGTAAGTCAGGGCGACGATAGGCAATTATCAAGTTGAAGCAGACCTAAACTCTCAAGTTCAAGCTAAGGACATAATCTTTGTACTGTCGAGAACTTTAAAGGAAAAGAACTTAACGTGGAACGATCAACTTTAAGTGCAGAACTACACTCAAATATACCTTACGACGTGATATCAGACAAGAATTTTAACACGGGAATCAATTAAAAAGAATCAAGTAACTGATACAAAAAGGACTCTGCAACGAGGTTGTACTTGGGCAAAGTTGGGCTATTCAACTAGGCTTATGAACCTTAGATCAGGGCGACATCTAGTAAGGGATAGACAAAGCCTTAGGTCTTCAGAGGCTAGTGTCAACCACACTGCTAGGTCGTGGGCCCAACAGTTGAGCCACCACTCATACTACCCAAGTTCTGAGACTAGTGAATCCGAGAGGTCTCAAGGTATGGAGAGACCTACAGGAAGTTCAGGAGTGCCATACTTGCATAGGGTAGAAGGCCCTTACAAAACGCAGTTGGAATACCTTAGGACCAACCGATTAGGTGCCAACATCTATGAGGACGGCCTAGGAAGATCTGTGGTACAGATTAAGAATCCTGATCAATCCATTGGACTAGAGCACCCAGCTGTCAAGTTCGAAAACGGAGCATACTTGGACAAAGAAGGAACCATATACGTAGTCACCAGTCACCCAGATAGGACGGACGAATTTGGAAATGTGATCCCAGAAACAGACTTAGGTGACCTGGAGCAAGGAAACATGGGTGCAGAACCTAGAACCCCTCGAGGTAAATCGGTTCTCACTAGGATTATCACACCGGAGTGGATTCCCTAGGATAATAAGAGCATAGATTTGCTCCTCAATCGAGAGACTGACGAAGCCTTTTGGAGGTACAAACCTGATCGGCCAATTGATATAGGAACAATCATGATCTATGAGTTTAAGGATCTTGATAGCCCAGGTAGAGTAACCTACTTAGATCACGCTTTGGAGAGGATCTTTGTGGTGACAGAAAATGATAGGCATGCTTACACTTGGAAGGGTGAATTTGTTTTTCCCCAACCAAGGTCTAATGTGTCCTTTGGTCACCAAGGAGCTGGGACCTCCCAAGCTCATGGGGCTCAAAGAGATAGAAGTAGAGACAAACCTGAAGTAAGCTTTGCCAACCCAGGGGGCAGAGAAAGAACTAAGACGGAAACAAATAGAGTAGAACCTGAGATACTTAGAGCTCACAGGAATCAAAGAAATGCGGATGAGTTCCCTCTACCACGACCTAGAGAGCACACAAGGATTTTGAGACCGACTCAGCTAGTTAAGTCCATGAAGAACTACTTCGATGGCACTAGAGATCCATACGATCATGTGGCTGAGTTTAGGCAAGTCCTGAGAGCTGAACAAGTGGAGGATCTATTCACGCAGTACAATGTCTTTGGTCTGACCCTTAGGAACACTGCCCTGACATGGTTTCAGCCACTAAATGAGAGGCAACTCTTAGAGGCTTTCATTATTGAATTCTCTAAGAGTGGCATAAGGCATAATACCTCCTCGTTGATTCACAGCTTCAAGCAAACCCCTCAAGAAACCGTGAGACTTGCAGGAAGAAGATTTAGGCAATACTTAGAAAGATGCCCTGTTTCGGAGCTACCCACACCAGCTAAGCAAGTGGCTTTATTCCTGGATGGATTGCTAAGTACTAAATTGAGATCTTATGTGTACTTGAAGGACCCTAGGACCATAGAAGAGTGTGTACGCATGTGCATTGACATTGAGGATAACCTAGGGGAGGAGTTAGAGCTCTCCAAGATATACAAAGATTCGGATAGTGCCTCTAACCTCTCTTCCACGCAATCCACATCAATCGAGGAACTTGCAGAGAAAGTAGCTCAGAAATTAGGTGTCACTAACAAACAAATCCCAAGGTTTGCCCCTGTGAAAAGGTGCTATACTTGTGGTGGCGACCACATGGCTAGTGTATGTCCCATTATGGCTCAACCCCAAGTTAATCCTAGTAGCCAGTACTGCACTATAGAACGAAGGTACACCAATCACACCGTGCAAGATTGCCCCTACAATAAGCAAACCGTTAGGCAGACGTACCCACAACCATACCCTCAACAAGGAAGATACCAGAACCAGTACCCACCTCAGTAGTATGCGAGGCCTCAACAAACCTACCAACCCTACCAAAACCAACAAAGGCCTCAGCCTGTGCTAGCACAACAACCCCCAGCTCCAGCTAATGTGATTCCGGTAAAGTATGTTGCTGCAGAAGAAAACTTGAATAGAGCCATAGTCCCTGTAACACCAGTGCTTTCAGAAAGTGATCCCAGTGACCATAGCTTCGATTCTACACATGTTGATAGTCCCCAGACTTACTACATGCAATCTCCTGAACATGGTGAGTCCTACTATAGTGAAGAGCCAAATGAACCTAGTTGGGAGTCAGATTACACTAACGTCATGTATACAAACCCCAACCCTAGACCTCAACCTAGGCAGGTAAGACCCCCATTCCCTAGAGGACCATGCTACAGATGTCAGGGGGATCACCTCATTCGTGATTGTCCCTTGCCTCCACCTACACAACCCCAGTCAGTGACGATTCAGGGTTTTTGCCAAGAATGTGGAAAGGATCATCTCTTACGAGACTGCCCCAAGAATCCTAATAATATGCCAAAAATTACTCCTATTAACGTTATTGGGTTAGTGGTAGATTCCACAGGAAGTGTCACTACACCCGTGCAAGTGATCACTAGAGCTCAAGCATTGCAGCAAAACCAAGGTGTAGACCAGGAGAAGAGCCCAGATGTTAGTGAAACAGAGAGCATGACAAAGAAGAGGGCTAGAGCTTGGAGAGATAGCCATGAACGTATGAAAAGGCAATGGGCAAAGAAGATGAGTGAACTTGAGGAAAGTCTACGAGAAACCAAGGCCAAAATCATAGAGATCACATCCCAACCGCACTCTCACACATTCCCACTGCTACCATCCCCATCACCCTCCATCCCTCCACCCGCTAATACACCCCACGTAACCCACCCACCACCCCAAGCAGGATCAGTATTAGGTGATCCCACTCCCGAAGACCTTAATATGATGCTTAAAGCATATCAGGCCAGAATCCAAGAAGGGCCAAACGTAACTGATCATGAAAAGTGTTACCCAAGAGCAGAACTAGAGTTAGAAAGAACCAAAATTTGTGCTAAGATGGTGGAATTGGCTCAGACCATGTTTGAGGCCAGTCGCCTATTTAACATCTCTAGTTCAGCGAAGACACAGTTGCACTTTGATGGACTGTTAGAAAGAATAGAGAAGCTGATTGCACAATCAGAAAAGGAACCCGCCTCTCAACACAAGGACAAGGCAAGTGAAAGATTAAGCATTCCTGCTCAGGAAGCCTATGTGCCTGAAGCCTATGTGCCTAACTCTACGGAGCCAGACACATCATCTTCTATGAATCGGTTCACACCAGAATTCCTACGCGAGATTCAAGAAGACAAATGGGCTAAAGAGAGTGAAGTCCCTCCTCCTATTGAACTTGTGGATGAAGCACGCGACCAATTCCCACAAGACATCCCATCCATTTATGAGGAGCAGGTGTTGCAGAGCTAAAAAGGAGCACAAAGCAGAGAAAAAGATGGGCCCCAAAATTTTTCCGATTTGGACATCATATTTTTGTATCATAATCATTCTTGTAATATATTTTCCATTGTAAAGGCACTAGAGGAGTCCTCTAGATGCATCCCCACAGAAGATTAGAAGCTTACCCATGTAAATTAGTAGAGAAATTAGTCTTTTAGTGAATAAAGTGCCGGTCTCTTGTGTGAAAGGACCATTTTTAGGGCACAAGTATATAAGTCAAATGTGACTCTTTGTAAAAAACTTTTGCCATTGTGAGAATAGAGAGCACAGAAATTCGAATTTGTGTCTTCTTCACTCTGTATCTTCTTCTTCGTGAGCTTGTATGCATGTGTATTGCTTGGAAAGAGTGCTTGTGAGTGTTGCCTATCCATGAAAGTGTTTATTTGCTGTAGGTAAGGTGTGTGCGAGGTGTAGGAAGTGCTGAAGTGTAGGAAAGTATTCCTACGACTCAGTATTTCGCTCATAACTTGAAGTAGGAGCGTCAGAATTGAGTGAAACTACTGCCATTGGATGCGTCTTCTCGAGAGCTTCAAAACGCATATGCTATTTGCTATATTTAGAGTTCGGAGCTGGGAGAAAAGTCCAAAATACTGACGGCTGCTGCACCAAGTATCGTTTCGCCATAACCGACAGTTGAAGCTTGTTTGGATAAGTCTTTGCCTTCTGTACACTCTTTGAGTAGTTCATTTGCGTTGATCATTACATGATTGCATGTCCTCATACACTCGGCTAGGTTTGTATACTCTTCGGATTGATAATTAAAAGCGTGTATCCCCACTATATGCACTTGTGAGGGGATTGAGGTATAGTCTCTTTCTCCGCAAGTCCCTAAGTTGATGCTTAGGTCAACAGCAGGAGAGCACCCACTCTCAGGACAGGCTAGACTTTGAGTCTAACTCTCTACAAGAATTACCCCACTTCACAGGCCCATGGGAAGCTAAGTCTACTTGTATGAGAGCACCCACGGTCATGGTACGAAATGAGGACTCAGTCATACCTAGGAACACAGAGGTAGTGAAAAACACCAAAGTGCAGTGCAATCTCACTTTGGAAGAGCTACTCAAGGTTAGACCTGAATTATGGAAACATGTCGCCAAACAAGTACCAGCGATAGTGAAACCTCATTCCCAGGTAGGATCACATAGGACGGTGCCAGAGATACCCTTGGATAAGATAGGAGATATGTGTGAAGGTGAAGAAGGGAACACCTATCTTCCCATTACCTACCAGGAGTACACCACCAAGGCAATTTTGGACTCAGGTGCAGGAGTTGCAATTGCCACCACTTCCCTATGGAAGCGTTGGGGCAAGCCAGCACTCAAGACCACGAGGATGAAATTGCAGATGGTCGATGGTCACATAGAGAGACCCCTAGGGTTGTTAGAAGGAATAACTCTCACCACCTGTGGTGTCGAGTTCGAGCATACCTTTGCCATATGTGATTTTAGCAAGAACCATGCCTATGAAATGATCTTGGGACGACCCTTTATGCGACAGTTGCAAGTGGTACAGGATTGGGGAACCAATTCTTTGTACCTGCAGCACTTAGGTGTTACGACCAAAGTCAATCTCAAGGATTACTCTCATAGAGATGTCCCTCCTATCCAATGGAACCCCATCCATAGAGCCAAAGATCATACGGAATCGGTGCATTCCATAGGATCAGGATCCTCATGGATGCATGAAGACACTCACTTATGGATGTGCAAAGTAGCAGTAGAGGAAGAGAAGAGAGAAAAAGCCAGAGAGGTAGGTGCAAAAGAAAACCATAGATCAATTCAAGACCCAGCCTATGCACCTGTAGTCTTTCCTGATGAGGAATTCGAACCTCACGGCTGGGCAGAAATTCTAGCAACCATGGATGTAGCCATCAATGAGGAACAATGGACACCTCACTGTGATGAGGATGGCTATGACATTTCAGTCTTCTCCATAGAGCCAATCATGGGAGAGGCAGTTCTAGAAGAATGCGAACCTAGCCTTGATGCATTTGAGGATGCAAGTGACTCCGATCTAGAGTCAATCATTATGGACCCACCATTTGAATCAGATGAAGAATACTTCCATGAAGTAGAATTTCAACCCCAGAGGCATGGAGAGCTTACAAATGATGTAAGATTAGCCACACATGTGACCCCGAAGGAAGAAGGAAAGAAACGAAAGAAGAGAGAAGTCTCACCAGAAGAGGAAGAATCTTTGTTTGATGTCCCGGAAAATTTTAAGAAGTATGAGATAGACGACAGGAGAGTCATGATAAGAATGCCTAAATGAGAGGCACAATTAGGAGAGGCCTATGATAACAAAGAAACCACCAAGAAAATAGTAGTGGCCCTAGAAGAAGGAGAGGAGAGATGCACGTACATAGGCCATGACCTAACAGAGGAAGAAGAGCATGCGTTAATAGCCTTGCTAAGAGAATACAGAGATGTATTCGCTTGGAGTTACAAGGATTTGAAAGGTGTTGACCCTGACATATGCTCACACACTATCCCCATGACCTCAGATGCTAAACCCTCTAAGCAAAAGCCCTATACATATAACGATAATTACGCTGCCAAGATCAAAGAGGAGATAGATAGACTGGTTGAAGCTGGATTTATCTATGAAATTGAGCACACTGAGTGGGTATCCCCCATCGTAGTGGTGCCCAAGAAGAATGGCAAGCTGCGTGTATGCATTAACTTGAAGAAGGTTAATGCAGCCACAATTCGAGATAACTATCCGCTTCCTATCACAGAGCATCTCTTAGAAAGAGTAGCAGGCAAGGAAGTGTACAGCTTCCTCGATGGATTTTCGGGCTACAATCAAGTAGCCATAGCTCCAGAAGATCAGCATAAGACAACTTTTGCCACAGAGTGGGGTATATTTGCCTTTCGTGTAATGCCATTTGGGCTTACCAATGCACCAGCTACCTTCCAGAGACTAACGTGCCATGTATTTACGGAGTTCCTGAGGAAGAATTTAGAAGTCTATGTTGATGATCTTTGTGCTCATTCCAACATTCGACAAACCCATATTCCTAAACTCAGACAAATCTTTGACAAATGTAGAGAATATCAAGTGTGCCTAAACCCAGAAAAGTGTGTTTTCATGGTCAGGCAAGGCAAGATTCTAGGGCACATAGTGTCAAAGAATGGCATATCTACTGACGAAGAGAAAGTGAGAGCCATAGCAGAGCTACCTAGGCCAAGGAATGTCAAGGAAGTACAAGCTTTCATGGGACATTGTGGTTACTACCGCCGGTTCATTCACATGTATGCTGTCATTGCAAAGCCCATGTACGGACTTCTGACTAACTTTGAGTGGACTGATGAATGTGAGAATTCCTATGAGCTTAAACGAAGATTATGCTCAGCACCAATCTTGACCACACCAGATTGGAACAAGCCATTCCATGTTCACGTGGATGCATCCAATTATTCTATTGGATGTGTGCTTGCACAACCTACTGGTGAAGGTAATATGGATCTTCCAATTGCCTATGCTAGTCGACAACTGAATGCAGCTGAACGAAATTATACCACTACTGAGAGAGAAGGCTTAGGCATGGTATATGCAGTTAAAAAGTTTAGACATTATTTGCTAGAAAATAAGTTTAAATTTTTTACTGACCATCACGCATTGCTATACCTCGTAAACAAGCCATGCAATACAGGAAGATTAGTAAGATGGTTTCTCTTACTAATGGAATATGATTTCGAGGTTGTGGTAAGGAAAGGGAGGACTCATTTGAGAGCTGATCATCTTTCTAGGCTCACATCTGGAGAAGCCCCACAAGGAGTATCAGATGACCTTCCTGATGCTTACTTGTTTAACTTGGAAGTGGTACCGCAGTGGGCTAAGCCATTAGTGCCAGTATTGACGTACGGGCCTAACCATCCAGTAATAGCCACACAGGATAGAGAGGTCGTAAAAGCCCAAAAGTATCACATCATGGCAGGAAGTATGTACAAGCACACAGATCAAGGGATCTTGGCCTGTTGTGTGGAAGAGGATGAGTACGCTAAATGGTTGCAATTAGCACACGTAGGTGCATTCGAGCAACACTATTCAAAGCAACGAACCCTACAAACACTAAGGAGACTAGGAGTACATTGGCCAACTATGGAAGCTGATGTCCAAAAGCTGTGCAAGGAATGCCCAATCTGCTGCACTAAACCACGTGTGGAACATGCCACTCTTTATCAAGTGTCCATTGTGCCAGATTGGAGTGAACCACTAGTATCCTTCCTAAGGACGAAAACATTCCCTCCAGACATGACTCTGGCTAGGAAACGGAGTTTAGAACAAGAAGCCCAGGATTACTCACTTATTGGTGATAATCTATACAAACGTGGTAAAGATGGCTACCTGAGACTGTGTGTCCATGAGAGTGAATATCTTAAGATCTTGGAAACAGCTCACCAAGGTGTAGCAGAAGGACACTTTGGACCAGATCGGGTGATCAAGGCAATACTATTTGCGGGCTTCTGGTGGCCGACCCTTTACATGGACGCACATACCTATGTGAAACGGTGTGATATCTGTCAGCGAACTCAGTATCCTATACGCAAAGATGAGATGCCACTGAAACCTATGATGGGTGGACGTGCATTCTCTAAGTGGGGAATAGACTTTGTAGGCCCTATTAATCCCCCAGCTAAGGGTTCACATGCTGAATATATCATTGTGGCCACGGATTATCGCACCAAGTGGGTGGAGGTAAAAGCCACAACGAAGAACGATGCTCAAACAACTGCTAAATTCTTGTTTGAGAATGTATTCACTAGATACGGGCTACCCATAGAGCTAGTTAGCGATAGAGGCACTCACTTCTTGAATGAAGTTATTGAAAATCTGCTCCAAGAATTCTTGGTAGTGCATAAGAAGTTTGCCCCCTATCACCCTCAAGCAAATGGCCAGGCTGAGAGCACCAACAAGATCTTATGCAATGTACTGACAAAATTAGTGAACACTAAACGCTCTGATTGGGACAAACAACTACACCATGCTGTTTGGGCATACCGAGTCGCCTACAAAACGGTACTCCAAGCCACCCCCTTTCAGATGGTGTTTGGCCAAAACGCTGTGCTACCTTTGGACTTCTTAATACCTACATTGAAAGTAGCACAAGAGCACGAATGGACGGGTCATGAACTCTCCTCTAGACTTTTTGACCTTGAACGATTAGGAGAAACAAGACTGAGAGCAGCTGCAGGGATATATGCAGCTAAGAAGAGACAGAAGGCATACTTTGATGCCCATGTGAAGGATAAGGGCTTGAAAGCAGGAGATCTAGTTTTAGTCTACACATTGAAGCAACATGCAAGGAAGCTAGAAAAGAGAGGCTACGGACCAATGATCATCAATAGGATCTCCACGAGTGGAGCAGTACAATTAGCCACTTTAGAGGGTGATGTTCTCCCAAACTATATTAGCGGATGCAGAGTCAAGTTGTATCAGGAACCTCTCACATAGGAAATGCTAAGTCGACTCAATACTGCTAAGAAACGCAAAGAGGAAGAAAAGCGAATTCGAGAAGAAGCTCAAGCAGAAGCCCTAGAGCGCATACGGAGAATGAAATTAAGAAGACAAGGTAGAGAGCACCCTAGGCAAGATGCATATGCAGATCAAGGATATGACGTGGCTATGTGTGAAGTTTCAGGTGTTAGCTCACATAGGATAACTGATCGACGTCCTTTCATAACCGTAGATATAGGGCAAAGAAAGAGTGCAAGAACTATAAGAGCCTTGATTGACTCAGGTGCAGCCACTAGTGCTGTTAAATTGTCTCACTGTCAAGAGTTGCAATTAACTGTCAATCCTGTGGAAGCATATCTCATAGGATTGGGAGGCGTGGAAACCCCCTGCATGGGCGAGGTGGAACTTCCCCTCTATATTCATGATGAGGCAATGACAGTTAAAGTACTAGTGTGTCAAGATGAGGACCTCACTGAACCCCTTGTCTTGGGTCAAGACTGGATCTATGACCAAGCAGTCAACTTAAACCTAAGAAGTGGACTTCTTCAGGTTTGGGTCAATCATAGTCGAATTACAGTAGAGTTAGATAATGGAGCACTCAAGGAACTAGGAAAGGCACACACTCCTGGTCCTTCCAGGAGTACACATGAAGATGACCATGCTGTTCTTGTCCAAAACTATGTGTTGCAGAGGAATGATGGTTGCAAAAAAGGAGTCAGGGATGCAACGGAACTCCATTCTTTTCCAAAGGCCAGAGGGAGGCAGCAACCAAAGGTGGATCAAAGGCAGAAGAAGCAGAGTACTACCTATGTCGGAGATCAAAAGTACCCGCGCAACAAAATGTCTTAGCTAGTGAAACAAGTGTGGGTGCGGAAAGGCGAACACCCGGTTGCACGCAAGCCAACCACACGGGCAAAGCCTCTTATTAGTAACCAACAACACGACACTAATAAGAGGTCTTTCAGAAGTTCTTCTGCTAACGTGAAGTCTATTTGGGTGCCCAAGAAGTCGATGAAGGCCAGCCCACAATCAAGACAAATTTGGGTGCCTAAGGCTTGTTTGAGGGCTCAAATAGCTACACCAAGAACACACCCCATACAGAATGATCCATTCACTCGCACAGCCGGCATCCACTCGTTTTTAACACTCAGGAACACACCAAGGCCCATGAGCACGAACAGAATCACTTGTAAATGGGTCCCTAAAAGGCCTCAATTTCAAGCTGACACACCTATAAAGCTCTCGAGAGTCCCTACGAAACCAAGAGCAAAACCCATCCACTGCATTTGGCAGCCTAAGACTTGTAACAAACCCCCGGACCCCAAATGTAAATCCATGTCCACCTACTAACCACTTCACTCTCACATTACATCATCCCGCTTAGCTCGTAGGTCTACCCAATTCCTAACTACGCACACAAGCACCGAGCACTTATTAACCCCTAACCTCCCCCGAACCTTAGGATAATGTTGTAACAGGGGATACCGTGTCAATTTTGTGTCCCTTGCGATGTTAACATTTATTCATATATTCTCACAGAACCAGCTGCGAAGTTTTCAACATGGCTGAGGCAGCAGGAACTAGCTCTCAAACAGAAACAAGCCAGCAAGTGGTGGACTTAGACAGTTTACCCGTTTTGCCCGAGACAAATGAAAGGCCAGAAGAATTGCGGGCCATCAAAATCATACCTATTGCGGACCCTCCGCGTGGCCACACCATGCCCGTAGGAAAGACTTCCCACTGGTTTACTGAAGTGGCAGGACCCTTGGGTGAGGGAACGTACCTATGGGAATCAGAGTTGGACTTCAATGGGAAGCAAGGCAAATACCATTTCTTTACAAGAGAATTCGAGAAATTACAAAATGCAGAAGGTCTACGTTCGATATGGGAAAAGGCAGGATTGAATGCATATTTTAGTGCACAGCTCCCAAAGCCTGACTTCATGCGATGCTACTATCTCATCAACACCTTGACTCCAAACCAGAACCCAAAAGGTGCAAGCTCATTTGTGATTCCATCTCTGACAAAGGGGAATGAGCTCAAGAGGTTCAGGCTATCAAACAACTTGGTGAGAGAGGCTCTAGATATGCGCGGAATGCATATTCCTACAGAGAAGGAAACCCTAGTACCGGATTACATGAAGAATCGAAGCCTCACCAAACTCAAGGACATGGTGTCCATGACGCTTAATATTGCAATACACCTTCGCATGTGCATGCAACACTTTGCTTTTCCTGCTCAAGATAGATTCACCATGCCGCCCAAAAAAATTTGGTTTAGTTTGTATCTGGCAGAGACACAGAGCCTCACCATCAACTTACCCCACTGGATAATTGATCAGATACACCTAGCTCACAAACGATGGCCGCGGAAACAGGTTTTATATGGTTGCTGTGCTCTGACGAGAATCATTTATAGGTGTTTGGCTTATGACATCCCTATTCAGCGGGCCCTAATGTGGAATCGTGTAGAGCAGTTTAGAGGCAGGACATCCACTGGACCCCCTTCTAAGAAGATGAGAGGCACTGTCCAAGTCCCATGTGCTCAACCACGTGGAGCCACCCTAACACCAGACGTCACCCCTCCACCTCGAAGAGTCCGACCATTCACACTCCGACTTCCAAGATGCAGCACCGATGGTTCCACCTTGATATTCCCTCCTATCCCAACCGATCTTGAATTTCCTAGTGGTGCACCTTTGGAAGAACTCACTAATGAAGATTTTGAACAATTATTACAAGATGTAGAGCTGGAGGCAGAAGAGGCACAACAAGTGGAGAACGTGCAAACGCAGGCCACAACCTCCCAAGCACCTGTCACAACAGTTGAAGTGGATGAAGAGGTTGATGGAGATGAAGAACAGGAGGAAGATGAGGAGGATTATGATCAAGAGCATCAAGAAGAGCAACAAGAAGTGCCAGAACTTGTAGGTGCACCAGCATATACAGCTCAACTACAAAGGTTATACGACACAATCAAAGCAGTACAAGAAAGGCATCAACTCTCTCTTGTATTAGGTCAAGCTTTGATGTAAGAAATGCTATCAGATGAGGGGGTGGACCAACATTTCATTGACACCCTCAAATTAGTGTCAGAATCTTTAGGAGTTTTGGAGGCTGTCCACACTACAGTCTGCCAGTCCGCGAGGTATGACAAACGCAGGGTTGACTCATTACCACGAGCAGGTAAGACTATCAGGATACCCGTCACAGAACAAGAAGTACCCATTGAAACCACAGCTACCCCCACAACCACCACTGACCTCTCTGCGGAAACCTTCGTTCAGACATCACCCATCTCACCCCAGCATCCTCCATCACCACCTTCTCCACCCCCACCACCACCTCCCACCATGGAAGAAATGACAGTCATCACCTCTACCTTCACTTATAACCCATCCTCATTCACATCATTCTCATTTCGAGAACCCACCTCACAAGACACCCTCTTCTCCTTCATCACCAATCCCTTGTACACTTCACCCCTTCTATCCTCCGAACCCATAATTGGCCATCCCATAATTCCAAGTGTTGTTGGAAACCCGGCACCCACTGAAGGCACCTTGTGTTTTCCAGCCTATTCCCCACTACAGGTACCTCCATTCCATGACCCTCACTTCCCATCTGGCCCCTACACCTCTTTCAACCTGACCTCACCACCCCAATACCCGTCCTTTGTGGAGCAGTTCATCCGCTCTCCAATGTTTCAGAGGCACATTTCCCCGATGTTAGCAACGACATCAATTTACACGAACACCACACTCACTTCACCTACCATACCCACCTACATGGTAGCCCCTGTACACACCTCCTTGTCTGACCCAATGGACATTTCACCAACCACAGCACCTCTCCCCACAATTCCACCATCTCCCCCTCCCTTACCCCCCACCTCACCACTCACATCATTGGCACACACAACATTCACTACCCCCCTACCCAATCCCACCTCCCCTGCATTTCAAACTTTCCCCCTTGCATCTCATAATGTAAATAGCACGTTCAACACATTACTTCAGTGTGCACATTAACTACAACAAGAATACCATCAATTGGAAGAACGCACTACTGCCCTCCAGGCAGAATCTCAACGTCTGCAAGCTAGAGTCACCACTCTTGAAGCTGATTACCAAACGCTCCTAACCGAGCATACAACCTTACAGCAGGCTCACTCCGAATTGGAATCAAAGACATCAACAGTAGATGACCAAGCAGTCAAGGAATTAGAAACAGTGCTCCAAGCGCAAATGATATCTAATGCTACACTCAGACGCAACCTTGGGCTATTAAGGAAGCATATGGAAGCAGCACTAGAAGAGAACAACAGGCTTCAACAACAAAACCAAGACAACTTTGAAGCGGCTATGGAAGGAACTGCAGGAGCAACCATTAGCCCTACCAAGTATAGAGCTGTACCATCGGAAGACATTCGCATCTTACTTGAGGAGCATGCAAATTTCTTGGAGTCATATGAAAAGTTAGAGACTGAATGTGTAGACCTAAAGAAACAGATAGCCCGTGCCCCCACAGCTCAACAGGAGCCGGTAGTCTTGCAACACTCTCCAGAAGAATTAGAGACCCTCCAGAAACACGTGACTGAACTCCAAGCGCGTCTCTTACCATATGAAAGGCCACCCTCGCCAACTGAAGAACCAGAACCGGAAACAGTGGTGGAAATCCCCGTCGATGACAGCTATGAAGAGCCATATGAGCCGATGCCGACACCCGGTGGTCGAGCTACAGAGGAAGGACAAGACACTTTAGAAATTCAAGTTCCAGATTGGGTCAAAAGGGTCGAGAAAGTGGGTAAGACACATGATGATCGTGTGGCCGTGCAAATGCAATCTCTCACAAATCTGGAAGAAACTGTCCTTCGGTCTTCTTACTTTCAAAATCTATCCCATCAACGGTTAATCACAACATCAGAGTCGCAATACATGCCGTATTTTGTCTTGCTACATGATTATAATGCAGAAGTCAAGAGACATACAAGGAAGGAGCCCACATTCGCCACTCAATTTGAGCTAGGGGATTTACCGACAGATGCACGTGCTGGCTCGATCTTCCAACCTAATTGGCGTGCACGTCTACTAACCGATTACCCAGAGATGATGAGCACCTGGGCAACCATGCCACTATATATCAAGTATAATCCATGCTATTGCTCAGTGGTACGTCGCAGATCCTGGCAAGCATTTGCAATCAAGGTACATAACAATAAAGAATGCTCGGCTTGGGTTAACTATCCATATTTTGCTCCACCTCGAGGGACCCCAACCGTAGCCTACATGATATCAACAATTCGGCACTGGTCTACACGTCTAAATAATGTACCCGACATAGCAGCGAAAATGTGTATGAAGATATTCGAGCTCATGACCATTGTCTTTAAAACCTTTCGGAATGTACAAGCTCCATACATCTCTGCCCCTGGATTCTCTCAAGGTAACAAGGATTTAGTCTACGACATGAGCCAGACCCCCTCGGTCACTATAATCTTTGCTTGGCATGCACGAATAAAGTACTTACCCGCATGCTTCAAGCAGACATTTGAGGAAATGTTCTCTACGGGATTCTGGGAATATCATTCGGAAATTTTCATTCCCAGACCCACACATTTGCTACACCTATTTGCAGTAGAACAAGCGATCCATGCAGATCAGTTACGTCTGCCACATCCGGACATTCCAGGACCAATTGATTGGGATCGTATGATGACAGATTTGGCCAGAGGACTACGCATACAAGAACATCAGCTTGCCACTCAGGTTGTGGAATATTACATCCAACACTCCCAGCAACAAGGGTCTGTCAGGGACGACAGACGCGAGAGAGGGGGGGGGTGTTGAAAGCAGTATGGGCACCCAAGGACTGACTAGACAAGGAAGCCAGCGGAGAGAGTCAGAGCGAGGTGAAGGAGTAAGTAGACAAAGCAGTCGACGCAAATCTAGCAGATAGGCCCTTCAAATTTTTCCAAATCAACATCTTTATAACAGTGATTCTTATCACTAACAATCATTGTAAATACCATTTCATATTTTTGTAGCTCCATTTTGTGCAAGCCAAGGAGTCCTTGAGCTTGAGGAGCCTTAGAAGTACCTACATATCAATTTTCGTATTTTTTAGACTCCGTTTAAGCCCTCGAATTGGCCCTGGAACCTAATTTTTAACTAGGCCGGACACTAGGTCTGGACAGGGCCAAATCCTAGTCAAAAACTATAAAAAGAGCTAGAGAGCTCATTTTTGAGGTTAGATTGTAATTGAAATGAACTTGTAAGAGCTTTTTGAAAGTAATCTAAGAACTCCATTGCTTCTCACTCTTTGTCTTGTCGTGTGTGCGCGTGTGTGTGTATGTGTGTGCATGCTTGTGTGCTTCTCACTCACGCACTTGTGCCTCCACTTGCTCGAGGTCTTCATACCATCCTCACGTCTTCCCGGATTGACATTAAAGGAGGTGCTACTCATCACTGAGCTACACAAAGTCATTGTTGGTTTCTCTTGGTTAAACCTCCAAGATGGTACTGGATTGTAGAAAGCCAAAATCAATAGGAGCTATATCTTGCATAATATCATCAACAAATGGGGCCCCCTTCCCTCTCCCAAAGTGTGGACTTGGTCGTCTCTGATCACTACTTGATTGTGATTACCTTCAAGCCAATTGTAAGTCTCAAGAAAGCCCCTTGGTTTCATGCCAATCCAACCACTTTCTCTCTCCGGTCAATCCAATGCAAAATTATTGAGGCTTGGAGCAGTGCCTTTGCCTCCTCCTCGTTGGCCAGGTGTTAAAGGAGGGTTGTCCTGTAGACTCATTACATCTTGGCTAGGGCTCATAAGAATCTTCAAGCCATTCGTCACACTAGAACGAAAATCTTCATCAGAGGCTATGGCGTTTGGAGGTAGAAGTTAACAAAGGCCACTCACAATCCTAGACTGGACAGTGAAAAATCTAAAGCATGATGAGATATGAAGAAGAAAATCAAAGAAAGAATCTACAAATATACTTTAAAGATTGGTGGGTAGGTAGGGTAGACAAGCTTACTAAAGAGATCTGCAACATTCTCAAGAAGAGACAATCCAAGGAAGTGATTCCATTCATGATGGGTGCTGATGGGGTTGAAACGGATGAAGAAAATAGTACATTGATTTTCAACCACTTTTCCTATCTCTTGGGGGATTCCATGCTTCTTTGTCCTCACATATGCAACTCGATGGCCACCATCTAGCGTGTTAGAACCAAAAAAATCCCACAGAACCTGAAATCTCTTTGCAAAGCTTCCATCTTGGATGCTGAGATTTTGGAGGTGATTGTTTCCCTTCCTAATGGCAAGAGCCCAGGGTTGTATGGCCTTATCAATGAGTTCTTCAAGACCTTCGAGCATGCGGTGACGACTCCTTTATGGTTGGTATGGCAAGAGGCTATTTCTTTTGGCACACTTCCCATTTGTCTCAATGAGGGTGTCATCAAGCTCATTCACAAAAAGGGAAGCAAAATTAGAATTGAAAATTGGCAGCCAATTACAATACTTCATATCGGTTACAAGATCTTGGCAAAGGCAATTCTGAAGTATATTACCTATCACCTTCGGGACTGGATCAAGGAGGATGAAAATGGGTTCATTAAGGGGAGGTCCATCCACAAGGCTATCATTGATGTTTGGGAAGGTCTAGTTTTTGTTGAGGGATCAGTGCAAGATGTCCTCTTCCTTAAGATTGACTTCAACAAAGCTTATGACAGAATTGATGGGGACTTCATTCTCCAACCGCAAACATTTAAAGAAACATCAATAGTGATCTTAATCACTAACCATTGTAATATAGAATCATCCACCTTTGTCATCGACACTCCATTTTGTGCAAGTCGAGGAGTCCTCGAGCTTTAGGATAGGTAAAACATGCCTACCAATTTTCATATTTTTGGATCTCATTTGACCCTCCAAAACTAGCATAGGACATAAATTTTAACTAGGCTAGTCAGCAGATGTGAAATTAGTCATTTCACCTCAAAAACTATGAATAGAGCTAGAGAGCTCATTTTTTAATGCTATTTTTTGAGGTGTGAGACTTGTAGAAGAGTTCATGTAATTTGAGCAATGCAAAGAAGAGACTTGCCTTCCATTGCCTCTCCTATTGTCCCTTACATGTGTGTGTGCATTAACTTGCTTCTTACCTTCACCTTCGCACACTTTACTCATTCAAGATCTTCATATCATTCTTAGTCTTTTTTTAGATTGACAATTAAGGATTTGGAGTTCCTCGATGTGGTATTTACCCTTGTCTAGAGAAACACCAAATTTGGTGTCATTTCCAGGGACAAGCTCAAGGACCAACGTGTGATGGTAAGATTGTTAGGAGATCAGTGTCGAAAGGTACGTAGATAGTGTTTTTGTGGTTATTTGTTGTTGTTTTTTTTTTCTTCATTTCACCTCCTCTACATATTCCCAAAATTTTCACTTTTTCACCATATCCACCCACCATCCCTCATTTGTGTGTTTGAGAGGGAGAGAGAGCATTTGTGAGAGTTGGTTTTACGAGCTTAAGAGATTTGTTGTAGGATTTTCCATCAACATTGTGCATAGGAGGCTACCATTGGTGAGTATTTGAGCTTTGCTTTTTGCTTCATCATCATCATCATTTTTTCATGTGTGCAAACCATCACAATAGGCCAACAAACTCGGAACTTTCACAATTCATCTACAGTAGTGTGTACGACACCCTTGCACATCTAGAAACCATAAATGGATTTACAAAATTTTCTATTTGGCACGCCATTTTGATAGGCTTGGACCATGGTGATAGGATGTGACCATCATGATAGGCTCACACCATCGTGACAACACATCACCACCACGATTGGATTATGCCATCATGACTATGTGAACAATTGTGATGAGGCTCACGCCATTGCGATCATGCCACTTCATCGCAATAGGCCCATGCCATTGCGACAAGACAAACCATCATGACAATGCAAGCCATCACAATAGGCTTACTGCATCGCGACCCTTTGGCACATCACAATCATCCCACCTCATCGCGATTCCATTGACCCCATTGCGATTGGCTCATGCAATCGCGACAGCTCCATCCCATCATGATTCCTGAGACCATCGCAATAGACTCGCACCGTTGCAAAAGTGTCCCACCATAACGTATTGATTGGACCATCATGATGATTCTATACCATTGCAATAGCCCACTTGAATCAGTAAAATTAGGGTTTTGTGATTTTTATCAATTTTTTTCTATTCTTTTAATTATCCATTTGTCTGCATGGCCTTTGGTGCCAACGATTATTGGAAATACCAATGTACAAGTGAGAAGTGGAGCTGACAGGCGTGCTACGAGATCAAGAGTGCATTTGGGAGCTTACCTAGAGTGGCACCCAAGGTAGTAAGTGACCATAGTCTCCATCGTTAATTTCATCATTTGGTAAGGCATAGCCATAGAGTTTAGGCTAAGGAGACGATAGGAACTTAAGTCAAAGAAACTCCAAGGGATTCAAGTCCAAGCCTAATTGTGTAAAATACAAAAATCAAAAGGAAAAGAGAACATAAAACTGGTGCCACTACAACTTATCAAAGCAATGAAATTCTATACCTTATGGAGCCTCATTTGGACAAGGTAAAAACTTAAAAAAAGGAACAAATGATTGGTACATAAAAAACCATTGATATATGTGTGTACATTGGGTAACATGGGGAGATAAATTCATGAAACTTAGGTTGGGAAAGCATATAGGGAAAGCTGAGAGACGGAGTGTTAGGTCATCAAAATCTAATGCAAGCTCTTGGGCTCAGCAATTGAGCAATTACCCCTAGTTAATGAGCTTAGAGACAAGAGATTCAGAGATTTCCTATAACATGGAGAGACCAGTGTGTAGTTTAGGTGTAGCCTATTTCAAAACACTAGAATGCCCTTATAAGACTCAATCAGAGTAGGTACGGACTAGGTGCTCACATCTATGAAGATGGTCTAAGAAGATCAGTAGTCCAACTTACGAATCAAAATTTGCATGTCAGACTTGAATGCCTAGTGGTTAAATTTGATGCAAGATCATAGATAGATAAGCAGGGAACCATGTATATAGTGGCCAACATACCTAACATAATGGATGAATTTTGATCCATTGTGCCTGAGAAGAACATTGGGGACATAGAAGAAGAGCTCAAGGAACAGGAACCTAGGATGCCTGGAGGCAAATGAATCTTATCATAGATAATCACAATTGAGTAGATACGCCAAGACAACTCAAGTGTAGAGCTCTTTGTAAGTAGAGAGATTGGCAAAGCCTTCTAGATGTTTATACCAGATAAACCAGGTGATTCTTTTGAAATCATTATCTATGAGTTCAAGGATCCATGCATACCAAGGAATATCATCTACCTTGACAACACTTTAGAAAAAGGTTTCTAGTTATTGAACACAATAGACACGCCTACACATGGAAAGACGGACCTATCTTCCCCTCATATAAGCCAACTAACTCTCATAACCCAATGGGATCATAATCTTTGCACATATTAGGAACCCAGAAGGAGAAGGCCAGAGAACAACAAAAGGTGAGTTTTGTACATACCACATGAAGATATTGACAAGGAGTGGACATGGATTAAACCCTCTACATCCATTAAAGGCTTGGCAGAATGAGTGGCTCAAAAATTAGGAGTGTCAAGTAAGTAGACCCCCAAGATGGTCTCCACTAAACGTTTTTATAATTATGGAGAGGACCACATGGCGAATGTGTGTCCATTGATGGTTCCTAACCATGGAAACTTGATCACCCACTATTGCTCAATTCATAGAAAATACATGAACCACACAACTCAAGATTGTCCATATAACAAGCAAGCAATTAGGCAAAATTACCCACAACCTTATCAATAGCCAAGTAGATATCAAGACCAATACAATCCACAACCCTACTACAGGCCACCTTAGAACTATTATCCACCCTACCAAGAACCACCTAGACCCCTAACAATTCTAGGGCAACAATCGCCACCCCGTGTTAATGTAGTTTCAGTTAAATATGCTTCTACCAAGGATAAATTCAATAGGGCATTAGTATTGACATCCCCATTGATCATGAAAAATGACCCCAATGCCCAAATTTTTTATTCTACACAAGGTGATAGTCCACCTACATATTATACAAGGTCCCCAAAACATCATGGGGCCTACAAGTATGAAACACGCATGATAGAATATAACTGGGAGCTTGATTATGCCAATGTCGTGTATACCAATCCCAACCCCAGACCCCAAATGAGACAGATGAGAAATCAAGGCCCTAAAGGACCATGTTTTAGGTGCCAAGGAGATCATTTCATAAGAGAATGTCCTCATCCCCCTACAAATGGATAGAAACCCTACTTCAATATTCAAGATTATTGCTCGCAATATGGTAAAGACCATGTAATAAGAGAGTACCCCAAAAGCTCAGTCAACACCTCAAAACTAATGCCGATAGACATGATAGGAATTGTGCACTCATCAAATGGATCGCATCCATCTATACACCCATACAAGCAGTAACTAGAGCCCAAGCCTTGCATCAAAACCAACATGTCAATCTAGAAAAACCCTCAAAGAGTAGTGAAGCACAAAATTCTAGCGGAAATAAGACAAAATCTTAGAAAGAATTATAAGAGAGACTTAAGAGAAAGTTGATTGAATAAGAGGATAGCAAAACTAGAAGAGATTCTGAAAAGAGATCGAGACCCAAATTCTATCCCGAGATCCAACACCAGTGTCCCACTACTCAAGCCTAGATCTATTCTAGCTGAAGCCATTCTTGAGAACTTGGACAAGATGTTCTAAGCTTATCAAGCTAGATTTAGAGATGGAACTAACATAGAAGGATTGGACAAGACTTACCCTAGAGCAGACTTAGAAATAGAGAGAACTAAGCTCTGTACGAAAATGGTTGAATTGGCTCAAACAATGTTGGAAGCATCCCAATATGTTAACTAGAACAACTTAGTTAAGTCGGAGTTGCATTTTCAAGGACTATAAGAGAGACTAGAACAATTGATTTCAAGTTGAATTCAAGCCAAACTGAAAAAGGCTCCTTCCATCAGCAACTTACAATCAAAGGCATCACCCTTGATGTCAAAAATACCCAATTTCACTAAAGGTGAAATCCTCCCTTCAATTGACATGTATTCCCAGGAATTCTGAAGGGAGACTCAAGAAGAGAAATGGAGATTAGAGTTAGAGGCTCAACTTCCAATCCAAGAGATAGATGATCTTCATGATCATTTTCCTCAAGATATACCATCCATATATGGAGACCAAGATGAGATGCGATCAAGTGAGAAAATTGATTTTGAGGCCAACTCCCTAGAAGAATTAGCTCACTTCACTGGCCCATGGGAATCAAAGTGCATTCAACTGAGATCCCCCACTATACTGATAAGACGATGATTCAGTTCTCCCTAGGAACATGAACGTAATAAAAAACACTAAAGTGGAGTGCCATATCCCTAAGATCTTAGAATGTTCTCTAGGCCTTGGAAGGGGAAACTCATCCATGCCTCTTTGAAGTCTTGGGCCTCTATGCCTCTCATTATCCATTCTACATGTTTCTACTTTGGTTATTTCTCTTCCAAGTGCAAAGCTTAATTGAGGCTATCTCTACTCTTGTCCTTCTGATTTCCCTGAGCTTGGGAGGTTCCAGCTCCTTGGTGCCCAAAAGAGACATTTGACCTTGGTTGGGGAAAGAAAAATTCACCCTTCCAAGTGTAGGCATGCCTACCATGCTCTGATACCATGAACACTCTCTCTGAGGTGTTGTCTAAGTAGACCACCTTTCCTGGTGTATCAAGATCTTTAAATTCATATATGGTGATGGTCCCAACTTTGTTAGGTTGGTTGGGTTTATATTTCTAGAATGCCTTGTTTGTTTCTCTATTCAAGAATAAATCTATGCTCTTATTATCTCGGGGGATCCACTCTAGGGTAATCACTCTGTTTAAGACTGATTTGCCTCTAGGGGTCCTAGGCTCTCCTCCTGGGGTTCTGTGTTCTAGGTCTTCAAGCTCCATTTCTGGAATCACAATCCCAAACTCATTAGTTCTATCAAGCAAGCTTGTGATGACATACATGGTTCCCTCTTTATCAATATATGAGCCTTCTTCAAACTTGACCACTGTGTGTTCTAGTCCAACTGGCTGATCTGGATTCCTAGGTTGGACAACAAATCTCCTCAGAACATCCTCATAGATGTGAGCACCTAATCAGTTGGTCCTAATGTACTCCAATCGATTCTTATATGGTCCTTCTCGCTTCTCTAGGTATGCAACACTAGAACTACCTATCGGTGTCTCCATGCTATATGACATCTCTAAGTCACTTGTCTCTAAACTAAGGATGTAGGGGTAATTGCTGAGTTGTTGAGCCCATGAACCTAGCTGTATGGTTGACACTAGCCTCAAATGATCTAGTGCTTTGTCTATCATGGCCTAGATGTCTACATGATCTAATGTTCATAAGCCTTATCGATTAACCCCGATTTCCCGAGTACAACCAAGTTGCAATGTCCTTTTTGTATCAATCACATGTTCTTTTTATTTTACTTGGATTGTCACTTCTTGTCCATTAATTTGCATTGTAAGGAATAGTTGAGTTGTTATTGCACTTGAAGCTTTTGTCGACCACTTTATATTCTTTTCTTTTAGATTTTGTCAAAACAATATCTTAACTATACTTGAACTTGATTGATTAGAGTTTCTTGTACTTATCTCATGCTTATCGTCACCCTAATTAGTTAATACCACTAGTCATATTTAGCATAAGCTAAGAATTGACTGAGGGGTTTAAGAATGCTTCCAACCTCAAGTTGTTTCTCCCTTGAATGCACTTGAAAACCTAGGACACAGGTTCCCAAGCTTGCACAAACTAGCACCTTGCTTTGACACCATCCAAGAGCTCTTAATGGACCTATAAAAGTTCCAACTTTAGCTCAATCTTTAACTTTAATTGATAGATCATTTTGATTGAGGCATTTTTAAAGACCCTTCCCCCCCCCCTTGTATTGATGAAAAACCATTTGGAGTGCCCTTGGCTTCGATATCCTACCTTGGAGCTCAAAAAACAGATTTTGTATGAAAAAGTTATGTTCGTTCAGGCTCTTGTGGATCAAACAGACAAACAGAAGCTTTCAGGATACTTGTCTATTTGTTTAAGTCATTTGCAATTGTGCAGGTAAACGACTTGAAAAATGCCAAATTTTAGCCCCAATTTTCAAAAAATTACCACTTTGTTGAATCTATCGCGATATACGGTGTCTATCATGATAGACCTGTCTATCGTGATAGACGTTGTCTATCATGATAGATGCTATCTATCACAATAAATGTTGTATGTTGTGATAGATAGTCTCTATCGTGCATGGCTATCTATCATGATAGACAAATGTCTATCGTGATAGACCTATCTGTCACAATAGATGGATTTCTATCGCGATAGACATTGTCTATCATAGGGTTCTATCTATCGCAATAGATAGGTGTCTATCATGATAGACAAGTGTTTGTCACGATAGACAAGTGTTTATCATGGGTTTCAATTTGTCTCGATAGACGGTGTCTATCGTGGGTTTCAGTCTATCGAGATAGATAGTGTCTATCACAATAGATAGGTGCCTATCATGGGTTTCAGTCTATCATGATAGATGATGTCTATTGCGATAGATAAGCGTCTATCATGGGTTTTAGTCTATCACGATACACAGTGTCTGTTGCGATAGATAGGTGTCTTTTGTGGGTTTTAGCCTATCACAATAGACAGTGTCTATCATGGTTTTGCTATGTCGTGATAGATGGGTGTCTATTGCGATAGACCGTGTCTATCGTGGATTTTTGTCTGTTGCAATAGATAGATGTCTATCACGATAGATGATATCTATTGTGGTTTTGGTCTCTCATGATATACAGGTGTCTATCATGGATTTTCGTCTATTGCAATAGATGGTGACTGTCGTGATAGATATATGTCTATTGTGGGTTCAATCTGTCGCAATAGACGAGTATCTATCACAATAGATAGGTGTTTATCATGGGTTCAGTCTATTGTGATAGACCAAAAAACACAAATTTTCAGGATCCTTCTAGTGATTTGGGATGCTCTAGTGGTGCAGTTTATCATACCATGCATGAAAACAAGAAATACCAGCTTTTTTTGTCTATCATGATAGAAAAAGTTCATCATCTTAGAAACTGTGTAGAGGTCTATCATACCTACAAAAGCTATTAGAGATCACGATACAATTGAAACTTGCAAGAAATGCTCACAAATGGCATGAAGATAGACTGCACAATAGCTCTCTCTCACACAAATGGAATGAGGGGAATGAGGTAGGGAAGGGAATATGACCAAACACTGAAAAATTGACCAAAGAAGAAGATGGAGGTGGAGATGGTGAGAATGATGATGATGATGATGGTGATGAATGTCACTAGGAAGGAGATAAGAAAGAGAGCTCACACACACACACACACTCTTACAATCAAAGAGGAGCACACACATAGATTGAGCAAAGAAGAATTATCTTCTTCTTCTTCTTCTTCTTATATTACATAAAAGGGATGTACAAGAATGACGTAAAACAACAATACAACAAGTGCAATATATTAAGAACAGTACATAAGGAAAATCCTAATGTCCACGAATGAGTGAGCTGGCAAGAAACAAATGTGCCACCACTCTTGAAAGATAAATCTAGTAAAGCTCAATTAAGTGTCCCTGACATATATCGGTGTGACCACTATACATGTCAGAAAAATGAAAAAAATATGTGTCATCGTGGATCATCACATGTTGAGCTTGATATCTCAACACTCTCCCTCAAGATCAACATCATGTCCTCTAATCCAAGCATCTTCCAAAACTTCTTCAGCTTCTCTGCTCCAAGTGCTTTAGTGAAAATATCAGCAACCTACTAATCTATTCTCACATAAACAAGATCAATATCACCTGGTTATACCTTTTTTCGGATGAAGTGATAATGTACCTCAATATGCTTTGTTCTAGCATGAAAAATAGGGTTCTGTGCTAATTGTATGCTTCTAAGTTTATCACAATAGATGGTGATGGGCTTTTGCACTTCCACACTTTAAATTTGTAAGTAGCATCTCTAGCCATGATGCCTCACATGCTACCATTGAAGCACCTCTATACTTAACCTCTGTACTCGATAAAGAAACAGTGGGTTGCTTCTTACTACTCCATGTAATAGCTACACTCCCAAGTGCAAATAGAAAGCCACTAGTAGATTTTCTATCTGGAATGCCACTAGCCCAATCTGCATCGATGTATCCATGAACCTGCAAATCTATACTAGCTTCATAAAACAATGCATAATCCAAAGTAGCACTCACATAATGTAGAGTGCATCTCAACACATCTAAATGTAGCTTCCTGGGAACTTGCATAAATTGACTTTCAAGTCCGACAGTGTAGCTTAGATCAGGCCTTGTAATCGGTGTGACAACCAAAGTTGCATGGCCATCACCAAGAATCCTGTTTTCCATACACATACCAAGCACATAGAAATTCAGTATCACTATGTGCATGAGTTGATTGAGGACGGGATCGTGGAGATAAGATATTGTCCAACCAAAGAAAATGGATCAAACATCTTCACCAAGGCTCTTGGGAGAGAGCAACTTCATCAACACTTTCCTAAGCTTGGGATTGAGATAAGAAGGTAGTTCACCATAGGGTGGACATTGAGGAGGGGTGTTAGATATACTCAATACACCACCCTCAAGTGACCAAAAATGATCCATAGTGCTCTAAGTTGTAAGCCCCCATTTATGGTGAGAAGTCATTGTGAGAACCCGAACATTTGTGGAACCCTAACTTCCAAGTTAGATGAGGTCTATGTGTGACCATTGATGGCAATAGATGATCTTTGTGAGCCTAACCATTAGGTTAGGTAGGAAATAAACTTCTAAGCCATTGGGTTTCCACTCAAGGTAAAAATAAAGGCCTTGTGGCACTGCATAGTTTCCCCATAAAATCTTAATGCGGGGAGTGTAGAGGGGGGCTTGCCCCCTTCTGCGGGGTTTGGGGGGGCCTATCCCCTCAGCCCATAGGGTCGTGATGGTAGGACTTCTAGTTGTGGAGATATTATCAGATTATATGTTTTGCCGACTATTTCGTATCTCCCGGCTACGATTATCTATATCGAATCCCGCTGTAAAAGTTATATAAGCATGGCCCATGTTGAGCTTTATAGAGCATTGCACACTAGTAAGCCCTTCATCTAGAGTGTGTATAGATCGCCATCTAATCTCCACATTGAGAGCACATGGGTGGACAACACCATCATTGTAGCCGCATTACTCTTGGCGTTTTTCTCTCAACTTTGTATACCAGTCTATTCCGTTGTGTTGTTATTTTCTTACATATCACACATAAAATTGAATACATAGATGAATGCAACTCAAGCAAGATCAATGGGCTATTTTCTATCTGTGAACAATCTAGCCACCTACTATGATGAGCTTAGCAATCATCATAGAAGAAACATACTAGATATATGGGAAGACCTCAAACCATGGCAGATATTGCATTCCGCACTTGCAAACAGATAAAGAGATGGTAGTGTCTTGGGTGTATGGGGGTGTGTCATTGAGACTACATACATGAACGTAGAATCTTCAAGTTTACCAAGGGAGTTGGTCGACCAAATGTGTTTGACATAGAGAGGTAGCTACAGATTTAGAAGCTTGTTATCGCCCTCCTCCAAGTGTGCTTTCATTTGCCCTTATGAAGTTCAATTGTGCCCTCTATCGCAAATGAATGTTTTAGCTACACCCCCTATTGTGGAGCATTACTTTAGTTGAGGAACTATGTTCCCACACACTTATTTTGTCTCTTTCTAAGGATGATTGAGAGTTGAAGTCCTAAGAGAGCTAGAGTTTGGGGAGTCAAAGTTCGACTACACATTAGCACAATGGTGCACTTACACATGGAGTGAGTGGGAAGAAATGATGATCTAGTTATTACATATGTTTAGTGTGACATGGAGAAATGATTCCTTCAAGTTGACAAGGAAAAACACCAAGATGATAAAGGAAATTTCCAAGGAATATCTCAAAAACTATTCATAAACACTTCCAAGAAGATGAGATGAACTAACAGCTCTATAAAGTGGCTCTGCGCAATAATAAAAGGAGTACAAAGAAATGGTGAAATAATAGGTGAAAGAAATGGTGGGAGGGTGGGCAAAGGAGCAAAATGTAGCCCAAAAGAGTGTAATTGATGGCAAAAGAGGCTTCTCACAATGAGGAGAAAGCCAAACCACCAAAATCAAGTACCAACACCAAAATGATCACCAAATGCACCACCAGTATGTTAGATCCAAGAAATGACATGCATGAGATGATTGAATCACACCCTAAGAGGGAGGATTAGGAAGTAATCATCAACCATAGATTTTGGGGCAAGTGGGTAGCCATGATACTACTAGCTGGTAGGTCATGAGTTCAATTCCCACAATTGATATTAGAGCCTAGGAATTATGCTTGGGCAAGGTGGATAGTAGGCATTCTTGGCGCTTTCAAAAATTGGTCCAACAAAGATTAGAGTGTATCTCCCAATCCAGAGGTCGGATTTAGATGTGTATTGTACCCTTGGAAAGCTCTCGGAAGAAGATTTCCAATGAATGTAGCATATTGAGGATCCAAGGTACCTAGCATGGGTGAGAACCAGGTTCAAGAGACTAAGGTGGAGAACAAGGGCTCAAGACACCAAGGTTGTGAACAAGTCAAGTCAGTAGGCAAGTGGCCCATAAGTGGGAAGGCAAGGTTCACGACACCAAGGTTGAGAGCAAGGGTTCAAGAGACTAAGGTTGAGAACAAGAAGGTTCAAGAGACTATGCAAGGGTGAGGACATCAATTCAAAGGGAGATCAAGGATTGATCATTGAGGATAGAAGCGAATGGCAAGGTACCCAAATACAATGATGTATAATATAAAATGGAAAAAATTGAAAATGGAGTCTCTCTTGGATACAAAATGGAGATGCACTCATGTGGATACAAATGGAAATGGGGTAGAAGAAATCATTTTATCAACATCCACCACTCCTTTAATACCTTCCACTAGAGTCCACTAGTGGTAGGTGTACTCGTCGCTTGAGTTAAGTCTCTCTGGAGTCAAATTAACTCACGTTAACTTGATTTAGAAGGATCTAGAGCTCTTTGGGCAAAACTCTCTCCCCATGAAACTACCCATAGGGTTGAACCCAAGATCTCCTCCTTCTTGACCTTGAGACTTAATCACTAGGATAAGTGGATTACTTGTTTTAGAGAGTACATGAACTTATGCTTAAGTCTAATCTCGAGATCTTTGGCCATACACAGGAGTAACCAAACAATGTCCGATTTCAGATCTCTCTAAACCTCAACGAGATATTCAGATCATAGACTTTACTTTATAACACAAAGATACTTATATCAAGAGGAATAATTCCTAGGGCCAACTTAAACTCTTCACCAAAGGGTGACCTAGTGCTTCTTATGGAGAGAGATGGTAGATGCAATCTGAAGATGAATTGCTGCTGCTTCACACTAGCCAACTGATTCTTAAATTCACAAAAAAATCACCCAAGTGTTTTGGAACAAGTATCTCAAAAGTTTGAGTCAAGACATACTAGTTGCAAAATGACTAGCTCCCAAAACTTGCTATTTTTGTACATACACCTAGTCGAAAAAATGAGTAGTGCTCTCAACTTGGTAAGAATTAGAAAACTTCCTTTTGGATATAGCAACTAGACTATAAAGATTCCCAATCCTAGTTAAAACACTTCAAATAATCAATTGAGCACTGAGAAAAAGTTTTAGCAAATTCTAGAAACTCGCCATTTTTGGGCTCTGCAGAGATAGACCAGTGAGTAGTAAAATGCAGATTTCTCACACATGGTAAATCCAATGGACATGGACTTTTGTGCCCATAAACTAGACTTAGATAGATATCCAATGCACTTTAAAACTCTAAACAAGGTTAAGTACAACCTGATATATGAGCTTCTGAAGTTTACTGTTCTAAGTGAGTATAGTAGAGAACAAAACAGAGAAGGAGTAAAAGATGAATGTATAGATTTACATATGATTACAGCCGCATTGGCAATGAATGGTGGCACAATGGGAGTAGAATGATAGAGCTATGGAGTACGCTCTTCAATCTCTACAAATGGACATGAAATGGGCACAACTCAATCACTTTCATGGTTTTAGGTATTTGGAGCCACAAATTTGCTTTTTACATCATGGATGACTTAATCCATTCTTTCTTTTACAATTACAAGAGATAAAATGTACTCTTTTACAAGAGGTGTTCATATGTCTACACATATGACTACAAATGAACATCATATCAAGCGATACCAAGCATGTAGGTTTGGGTAAAATGCACCAATAGCTCCCCCTCAATCCTAACATTCTTGACCTCAAAATAAGTCTTCAATTGTCCTTGATTTCCTACAATCTTGAACTTGATGAGCATGTCATGCACAAACTTCCTTTGTGTGATGTATATACATGAACCTGTGTAGATTAACTCCAATCCAAAAAAATAAGTGAGTGGTCCAAGATCACTTATTTTGAACTCCTCCTTCATTTGACTCTTTACCTGTTTGATTCCTTCAAGATCATTCCCTGTTATAATAATATCATCAACATACACACATAGATAGATCACTTTAGATCCATTCCTCTTTATGAACAAAGAGGTATCTTCCTTGCTAGTTTTGAATCCTTGGTCCTGCAAACAAGTCACCAATCTGAAATTCCAAGCTCATGGAGCTTGCTTCAATCCATACATGTATTTCTTTAATTTGCATACATAGTTAGGATGATGTGCATCCTCATATCCAGGAGGTTGTGCCATATATACTTCCTCAATAATCCATCCATTTAAGAAATCATCCTTTACATAAGGTTAACAAAGCTTCCAATTTCTAGATGAAACAAGACTAATGAGAACCCCAATTGTAGGCATTTTTGCAATAGGAGAGAAAGTCTCTTCATAATCAATACCGTGGGTTTGAGCAAACCCTTTAGCAACTAACCTAGATTTATGTCTATTTATACTTCCATCTGGATTCCTCTTGATTTTGTATTTCCATCGAGATCCAATTACCTTCATAGATGGGTTGTTAGGTGCAAGCTCCCAAGTGTCATTATCCTTCAAAGCTTCCATTTCTTCATCCATTGCATCTCTCCAAGCTTGCTTGCTTTCTGCTTCTTCAAATGTGGTAGGTTCTTCATTGGTTGAATCCTTTGCAATGTAGATTGAGTGCTTGGTGAACAAAGAAGTATCATAACCATACCTCTAGTTTCTTCTTCTCCCTTGAAGACAATCTAAGTGGTTGATGTGAGCTCTCAGGTCCATATGTAGCATCTTGCATCTTTGCTTTACCTTTGCTCTTCCATAGCTTTTGTCTTTCCAGGTCTTCTAGGTCAATCTTCGAGTCACTTTCTTCAATTTGCTTTGGCTCCTTTGGTTGAAGTGATGGAAAATCTTCATCCAAGTCATAAGGTAGCTTCACTTTCCTATCGTCATCAAACCATGATTTGTTCTCATAAAGAATTACATCTCTACTCATAGAAAATCCTTTATTGGTTGGATTGTACAATCTATATCCTTTTTGGTTTTGATCATAACCAATAAATATGCACTTCTGTGCCTTGGGATCCAATTTCCCTCTTACTTTAGAAGGAATGTGAGCATAGGCTAAGCATCCAAAGATTTTACAATGATCTAGACTAGGCCTTCTTCCATTCCACACTTCATATGGAGTGGTTCCATCTAGTGACTTAGATGGAAGTCTATTTATGAGATATGTGGTTGTAGACATAGCCTCTGCCCATAGGTAGTTTGGCAATCCCTTTTCATTGAGCATGGAGCTTGCAACTTCAACAATAGCTTTGTTTCTCCTCTCTGCTACACCATTGAGTTCGGGTGTATACCTTGTAATGACTTCCCTTTTAATGCCTCTTTCATGCAAGTAAGCATCAAATTCAAAAGACAAGTATTCTCCTCCACCATCTGATCTGAGTCTTTTCAAAGTCCTACCTGTTTCGTTTTCAACAAGAGCAACATACTTCTTAAAGCAATTAAAAACTTCATCCTTGTGCTTCAAGAAAAACAGAATGGTACACCTGCTACAATCATCTATGAAAGACACATAATATCTTGAGCCTGATATATATGGATCCTTACTACTGCCCCACACATCCATGTGCACTAGATCCAAAAGATTTTGATACACATATCCCTTCTTATTCAAAGGTTGTCTATGAGCCTTGCCAAATTGACAAGCTTCACACTTATAAATCATGTGTTGCCTTGTGATATTAGGCAAACCAAGTACACTTTGGTCTTTGCAAATTTGTTTGAGTGTCCTCTCACCAATGTGAGCAAGCCTTTTGTGCCATATCTGCAACTCTGTGAAAGTTTGAGATCCATAGCTAAATAAGGCTATATTCTTTGTATCTTCCACTTCAAAAGTGAAAAGCCTTCCTGTCTTTTCTCCTTTGGCAATCCTTCTAAAGCCTTGCCTTGGGTCTTCAACATATGCTCCAAATCGGTTGAATCTAACTTGCAATCCTTTTTCAACAATTTGCCCAACACTTATTAAATTTTTGGTAATTGTAGGGACATACAAGACTTTGCTTAAGAGGTTCATTTTCCCATCTGATGACTTCACATTACCTATCTTCTCCATCGAGTGCTTTGTATCATCTCTTTTTTGCACTTAATGTTTGTTGTGAGGATCTTCCAAATCAAAAAGTAAAGCCACATTTTGTGCTACATGATTTGAGCATCCCAAATCAATGTAAAAGATGTGATCATCATCCTTACCCTTCTTCACTAATAGATTCATAATCAATAATGAATCTTCTTGACTTTGGTCCGCTGCATAGTTATTGTAATCTCTTCTTCCTCTATGGCCACTTTGATAGTTGTTGTTGTTGTAATTGTTGTTGTAGTTGTTGTTGTAGCCTCCATTGTATCTGCCTCTATTTGATCCATAGCCACCTCTATTGAATCATCTTCCTCTTGAGTTCCTTGGGTTCTTGAAACATTCTTCAGTAGTATGATTAGATAAGCCACATATATTGCAAGGTTGAGATGATTGGAATCTCCCCTTGCCTTGCTTTCCATCTCTGCCTCTTCCTCTAGCTCTTTCTCTACCTGCAAAGTTTTCTTGGAAAGAGCTGCCTTCATCTTCATTCTTCTTATTCTTTGACTTGTCCTTGACCTTAGCTTTATCAGAATATAAGGCAGAAGTTTGATTACCTCTTGAGGACTCACCACCTTTTCTAATCTTTGGTTCATGAGTGAAGAGTTGGCCCATGAGTGTGTCGAGTTCGGAATGATATTTGGATGTACTTGTTATGTACATGTGCCAAGTGAATTGAGGCACAAGCTACAACCAAAGGTGTAAAAGTGTGTGTTTCTAGGATATTCAAATGATCATAAAGGTTACAGGTGCTTCAACCCAAACATAAAGGACTCAAGGATATTAAGGGATGTAGCATTTGATGAGCTACTCCCTTGGTATAAGAAGTATGATTGTATGCAGCAATATGAAGAAGAAAAGCATGGAAATGATGAGGAACAAATCAACTTAGAGCTAAGTGGCCCAAGGAGTTGCCTCAATGAAGATAGTTTGAGCATGACCTCGCCATGGAGGGGAGGTCTTCATCAAGCTATGAAGCACAATAAATCAACAAAGGCAAAGAAAAAATGGTGGATTTGGATGAAGAAGGTAATGATGTTGAAGATGATCAAGGACACATGATGGAGAAAGAAGCCACATGAAATAAAGAGATCAAGTACCCAAGGCAACAGAGGTTTATTCCTAAAAAAGGTGAAGAAAGGAAGTCTTTAAGGGTTAATTATCCAACCTAAAGGTTTACTTATGATGCTTGCATGACAGCTCATTATGCATATATGAACAAAGTAGTACAAGATCATGAGTCCAATTGTTATGAAGATGCAAGCAGGTACACCAAATGGAAATAGACAATGCAAGAAGAGATTGACACACTTGAGGAGAATCAAACATGTACTCTAGTTTCCAAGAAGGAGAACATGAAGGTAATAGGTAATAAGTGGGTGTATAAAGTAAAGAGGAATTTAGATGGATCTATTTCTAGGTTCAAAGCAAGATTGGTGGCCAAGTGTTTTGCACAAACCTATGGAGTGGACTTTGAAGAGAAATTCAATCCTATGGCAAATATGAGCACATTAGGACACTGATTGCAATGGTTGATAGCAAAGGATGGAAGCTCTTCCAATTGGATATCAAGAATTCCGTTCTCAATGGAGACTTGGAGGAAGAGGTATACATGGAGCAACCACTAGGGTTTGTTCATAAAAAGTTTCCACATCATGTTTGTAAGTTGAAGAAGGCATTTTATGGCCTAATGCAACTCCAAGAGCTTGGAACCAAATATTCATGGATCATTTGATCAAATGTGGTTACAAGCAATGCAAAGCGGATCCATCTCTCATCATCAAACAAAGAGGAGAACTTGTAGTCTAGATGTATGTGTATGTAGATGATCTTATCATTAGAGGTAATGATACAAAGGGCATTGAGTAGATCAAGGCAAAGCTTGGAAGGAGTTTAGGATCTCTGATCTTGGAGATCTTAGGTATTTTCTTGGCATTGAATTTGTATATAAAAGAAGGTATTATGCTCATACAAGGAAGTATATTCTAGACCTACTTGAGAGGTTTGGGATGCTGCATTGCAAACCTATTTCAAATCCCATGGAAGTTAATGTAAAGCTAAGCTTCATTGATGGAGAAGCATTAGAGGATGTAAATTTGTACCGACCTATTGTAGGCTCTTTCAATTATGTCACAATAACTAGGCCTGAGATAGCATATGGAGTTGGATTGTTATCACAATTTATGCATAGTCCAAGGGCTACACACTTGCAAGCTCCAAGAAGAATAATCTGATATCTCAAGGATACTACAAATGAAGGATTTTTGTATTCATTTGATGATGATATGAAGGTTAAAGCTTACTCTGATGGAGATTGGGCCGCTTTGGGCTACTTCAAAGGAAGATAGAAGGAGTACAAGTGGTTACCTAGTCATGCTAGGTAGGAAGATCATCTCATGGATTTCAAAGAAGCAACCCACAGTGGCATTATCTTCTATCGAGGCTGAGTATAGAGCTTATGGCTCAAGACAGATGTGAGCTAATGTGGATTAAGAAGTTATTTATGGAGCTTAATTTGTAAGTTGACACATATCCAATTTTTTGTGATAATATGAGTAGTATTCTTTTAGCATTGAATCTTGTCTATCATGCTAGAACCAAGCATATCGAAGTGCACTATCACTTCATAAGGGAAAAGGTGAGATCCAAGGAAGTTTCAGTACATCACCAAGGATCAAGTTTCTGACATGTTTACAAAGGCTTTGGATGGAATGAAGATTTCAAAGTTCAAGAAATGCATCAACATGAGGCTCTTGGATGAAGATGAAGAATTGAAGCTTGAGGGGAAGCATTAAAATGTCAAGCTTCAACCAAAAAATTCATGGGAAATCAATCATACAATAATGGCTACAAAACTTTTTAGAATTGCTTATTATAGTCCTAGCATAGTGCTAGAATCGATGAATTGGACAATGGATACCCACACATGGAGAAATGACTCACAAAACTTGATAGAGTTGCTCAATGTACTGTAACAAAGAACATAGATTCACAAATCAATAAGCATTAAGTATAGAATGTATTTTTTGCTAGTGAACATATGTTACAAAGAGAGCATGGAGGACTTCAATAGCGTCAAGATAATACAAAAGTTACTCAAGATGAGCGTGATGATTAGCTCTAATCCCTCTATATCCCATGACTCAAAGACATAGTGTATATATACACATTTTGACTTGATGAATGTTAGAGATTCTACCTAAAAGTGATCTTAACTTTTAGGGGATGATTTGAGTTTTGAATTAAAATTGATTCATGGCTTTTGGATATCACTAATTTCACAAGAATATCTCCATTTATCCCTTTAATCTTTAGCTGGGATAGTCGAAATATTGAACCTTTGAAACCTCCAAAGGATATACTCGAATGGATGTACATCTATGCTTTATAAGTCCAATGTGCATTTGTCAAGCACCTAGGCTTGGTTCATGCACAAAAAAATCCCCCTCAAGCCTAAGATGCTTGAGCATTCAATCCTTCAATGCTTCCTGAAGTCCAATCATAGCTTTGAACTTGTTAAACTTTACTCCATTACCATATCTGCACATTGTTGTTGAGTGGATACATATGTGAGTTCCATTTCCTTGCTTGTGATTTCCCTAACATAGTCAAACACTGGAGGTTGATCCATATTTACCTCTTCAAATATCCATCCATTTAGAAATGCATTCTTCACATCCATTTGGTAAATCTTCCAATTCTTGCCAGCTACAATGCTCATAAGCGCTTTGATTGTTGGTATTTTTGCCATAAGTGAAAAATTCTCCTCATAATCAATTCCTTGGGTCTAAGCATACCCTTTAACCACAAGTCTAGTTTTATACTTGTTGATAGTTCCATTAGAGTTCTTCTTCACTTTGTATATCCACCTAGATCCAATGATCTTTATGGTTTCCTCTTTAGGTCCTCATAAGATGAGTGCTCCTCATAATTCAATTCCTATTTAGTTACTAGTGATGTATCATAGCCATACCTTTATGGCTTCTTCTTCTCCCTAGTAGATCTTCTAATGGTTTGTTGAGAGGATTCTGCTACATCCCTCAACTCCTATCTAAACCTTGCCTTTGGAGTTCCCTAAGTTGATTCCTCTTCTTGGAGTCCTCTGATCATCTTCAGAATCACTTGATGCTTCAAGTGTATGTGTATTCTTGTTTGAGAGACTTAAGAAGTCTTCCCCTAGATCATATGGTAGCTTGATCTTCCTACAATCATCTTCAAACCATGATTTGTTCTCATAAAAAAAATATTTTGAATGATAATAAAACATGTATTGCTAGGTTTTTATTGTTTATAACCTTTTTGATTAAGTTTGTAGCCTATAACACACACTCCTCTGCCTTAGGATCGAACTTACCTTTGATTTGTTATGGTATATGTGCATATGAAATGCACCCAAAGATCCTCCAATGGTCCAAGCTTGATCTTCTTCCATTCCTAGATTCATTTGGAGTCATACCATCCAAGGCCTTTGAGGATAATATATTTATTAAATATGTGGTAGTATGTACTACCATTTCCCACCAATAGTTTGGTAGCTTCTTCTTATTCAACATGGACCTTGCTGCCTCCGCAATGTCGCTACTACTTCTCTCTGCCACTCATTTTGCTAAGGAGTGTATTTGATAGTGATTTTTTTCTTGATTCCTCTATCTTTAAGATAGGAATCAAACTCATGGGAAAAGTATTCTCCCTCTCCATCAGACCTTAGTCTTTTTAGGGTTTTACTTGTTTGATTCTCAACAAGAGATAAGTATTTCTTAAAGCTCAAAAACACTTCATCCTTATGCTTCATGAAGTACAAAATAGTCCATCTGCTACAATCATCTATAAATGAAATGTTTACCTTGATCATGAGATTGGAGGTTCTTTGCTTGGTCCCCAACCATCTTGAAGTATTTAGGTGGCTATGCACCACAGTGGGCTCTCCTTCTTGCAAGCTCCTCGACAATATCCTTGGAGTAGAAAATCGAGCTCTTGAGGCCACACACGGTACTCCACACAAAGACTGTAAAATATGCAGAACACACAGTACATAGGGAGCACAAAGACAGAATTCTTAGGTCTTACAAATGTGTTCGAACTTACAGTCTCTAACTGACCAGACCACTATATGTTTTATTAAAGAACATATACAAAGAAGTGTCCGGTGGCCATTTGGCCTTTCACATGGACACTAACAGCAACAATCTCCCACTAAAAGCCAATATGGCCAAAGTAAGCATGGGAGAAAAAATAAAGAATGATAAAAACTACCTGAGTGTAAGTATACAAACTATACCTCCCACCTCATGGGCATGTTACAAAGTATACAAGTGACTGTGTAAGATCATAAATCAAGTAACCCCCATCAAGTGACAATAGTGTCGAAAGCTATCATGTGGTAGAGCTTTAGTCAAAGCATCTGCAGCATTATCTCAAGTGTGTACCTTCTCAAGAATAATGCGCTCAGTGGCTAAGCAATCTCTAATGAAGTGATACCTCACCTCAATGTGCTTGGTCTTTGCATGATAGACCGGATTCTTGTTGGAAATTTAGTAGGCCCATAACTAATACCACAGGTCCATAGTTCCATAAGTCCAGGATCTACAACATAGAATCCAGGAATCTTCCAATATTGACAAAACATGAACATACCACACTTAATCATACAAATGATGAGACAAAGATAGAGAAAGATTAGACAACATGTGAGTGTTACATAAGCCACTGCTTACTCACACTATCATATATACAAGTGTCAATTTACAATGTGGGAGTCAAAATCTCAACCACTCTATGTGAACAGAAATAGATGGATGAGTGAATGTACAAAATTTACAAGAATATTCAGATGTAGGGACAGAAATCTGAATATGTATGAGATGTATGACCTGATAGGTTGTAGAAGAGTGAATATAAGTGACAGAAAGAGGAAAGATTAGTTGGAAACTGATACTCAGTGAACCCTAATCTCATTTTAGGCTATGGAAGACCCTAAATCAGATGTGTGTGTGAAAGATCACATACTTACACAGTTAGCATAGAATGCTAACATGTTGCTGTCAGAAATCCTCATACTCATGTGAACACACCTTCCTTAACACCTCATCCGAATGCATGTAGCATGCATGTACTGATTCTCCTTTAGATATGCCGAATAGGACTCATCCTGATACGGATGCCACTGCCTCCATAAACTCCAAGTAGTACCTATGTGCATAAAGAGAATATGTACCTGAATTCTTAACATAAGATGCAAATCTTATGTTAACCTCCATCCAATGTCTTTGAAGTACACCAAAATCTTCATGTAGAAGACAATCTTCAAATACATTATGTAGATGGCTGATCCACACCACCAAGCTACTGATGGGTAAGTCCTCTCCATAAGCAAGAGTGTGAGCACACTCTTCTCCAAGAAGAACTCCATAGATGCTCCTCAACATGCTCCTAGAGTACACCATGGCTGCCCCATGTGTGCGAGAGCACCACCTCTAATGAGGGGCCAAAAACTAGCATTGCCAATTGGTGTAGGATGACTCAAAAGTGACCCAAGGACTCTCTTTTATAGGTTTTAAAGCTCCATGCAAAAAACTCACAAAAAAATGCTTTATTTTAATCACATCACTTTTCAAGTTGCTTTTGCTTTATTTTAAGTGTGTTTGCTTTATTTTTGAAGTTGCTTTTAGCTAACTTTCAAAATAACTTCTTGACTTGCTTTTTCACACTTCTGACTACCTGATGAATGATCTAACAACGTTTTTATGATCCTTATGCCGAGAGCTATCATATGAGGTCAAAACCCTAAATTTGCAAAAAACTAGGGTTAGTGTTTTCTCCCAAATCTGATCTTTGATGACTGAATGTTATATACCATTAGAAAGCTCTCTTCAAGCTCTACAAGATAGGCTCATAAAAATTTTACCCATTTTTGTGCCAAAAATGATTTAAGTACCAAAATTAGGGTTTTTGCCCTAAATGGATTTTGGACTGATGTGACATTGTTTTCCAACAATCCCCCATGCAGTGTCATATTGGTACAAATTGAACTAGATATTCATCTGCAAACTATCATAAACTTCAAACTTGTACTCCCGAATTGAAAAAAGTCTTCTTCAAAACTGAATTTGACCTTCTTCAAACTTCAAAAAATTGAACTTGCTGCATATGAACCATACTACCTGAGAAAATATGCAAACTATCCAATAGTGTATACATCAAGCAATCACTGCTTGACAACATATGTAGCATAAACTCACTTTGAACCTGCTATCTCCTGTCTTCTCAAACCTATAAACATAAACTAAGATCCACATATTTGCATTTACCTTACAAAAGGTTTCTCAATGTACTTCTACTATGTCATGTAAATACACTAAACAAAATCAGGGACTGAATCCTGGGACTTGTGACTAACAACTCACAACTTAGTGTATTATGAACACTAGCTGGTTCATCTCTGACTCTACTCAACTCAACTCAACTCAACTCATGAGTCTCACCAAAATTTCATATCTACGATGTCATCTTGTCTTTATCCTTGTTCTATCTATAAGTCTTTCATACCTCTTTCCTTTAGAGTCTGGTATAAACATATATGTGTGCACCTCTGAAACATACCTCTATGAAATATCAAGTTTCTCAATAGGACTCTGGAACTTTCTCCTAAACAGGAACACCTAACAGCAACTTTCTCTAGACATTCTCCTTCTTCCTTCTTCTTTCAAAGCTGGAACATAAAGAGAAACTGACAAAGGAAATATAGGAATACATGTAGGTGTTACTTTGCATTCTTTTAATTTCTTTTACATATGGCTGAAAATAAGTCTTCATGTTTCATCACCCCCTAGATGATTTAACACTAGTATCCATAATTCTTCAAATTGTATCAGACTTTATGAAATCTGGAACGTCTTTCTTCTTTCAATAAATCTGATCGTCAGTAATCAATACCGGTATCTGAAACAAAATTTTAGGATCCATAATCTTCTGCAACATTACAAGTATCTTCTTCTTTTCCTCTGCAACACAAATCTAATAGAATCTGAATTTTTGACTTACTTCTTCTAATGCTAAGAACTTTTCAAACAAAGGATAGACAATTGACTCGTAAATACTCAAGATCTTCAAGATCATTCAAGATCTATCAAGATCTCTCTAACAAAATACCTGTGTCAATCTGCTTTCATCAAACCTTCATGATTGAATGCTTGATTTGCTACCTAAATGTCTTTAAGTGTCCATGCTTCTCACATAAAGTTGTAAAAATTTTCTTTAACCAAATCCTTCCCAAGCATTTGTAATTCCTACTTGAAACATAAGTGGAAAAACTCTCACCTTGAGAACTCCAAAAGTTGCAAGTTGATACTTCATCTTTTCATATTCTACCTGGGTGAAATGTGAAAATATCTACTTCACTTGCGTGTGTAAAGCTCAAGGTTTTTTACAATGGTAAAAGATCCATGAAAAATATTTTTTGAAAAAATGCAATAAGTGAGCATAAATAAAAGAACTCTCTAAAGGATATTCTTTTGACGTGATAGCCTTTGATGTAGATCAAATCCACCTCAAGCATAGTATAAGCTTGATGTTTCAAGAGCTCCCCCTCAAGCTAAAGTATGCTTGATTCTTCATTCTCTGATAGGTTGAATACCTACCATAGCTTTGAATCTACAAAGCTTTATTCCATCAAGTGCCTTTGTCATCATATCTACTACTTGCTTTTGAGTTGGAACAAAAGAAATGTCAATCTCCTTTGCCATGAGCTTCTCCATGATGAAGTGGTAATGAACCTCTATGTGTTTGGTTCTCGCATCGAAAATAGGATTTGCTGCTAAATCATGGAACTTAGCTTATCTCCAAATATGTGAGGTTTAGAACTCACAAGTCCCAAATATGTATACAATGCTTTTAACCATATTGCCTCTTGAGTTGCTATGGTCAAGCCTCTGTACTCTACTTCAATCAAGGATAAAGCAACTTTTGGTTGCTTCTTGGAACTCCATGACACTAGCTTTGAATCTGCAAATGCTAAGTAACCAGAAGTACTTTTTCTATCACCCTTAGCTCCTGCCCAATCTCCATCTGAATAGATTTTGATATCCAAATCTGAAGAGTAAGGATAGAATATACCTTCATTGATTGTATCTTTGAGATATTTAACTACTCTCTTAGCTGCATCCATATGTGGTCTTCTTGGTGAGTGCATGAACTGACTAAGCACTCCCACACTATATGAGATATTTGCCCTTGTATGAGTAGCATATATCAAGCTACCTATCAAGCTTTGATATTCTTTTATGTCTTCAATTTTCTCCCCTTCATAAAAACTTAGTTTATGATTCAAAGTTGTACCTGTAGGTTTAGTATTCTCCATTTTGAACTTGAGAAGAAGATCCTGAATGGATCTTCTCTAAGTCAAATACATTCCTTCCTCTGTGTATATCACCTACATACCTAGGAAATATGTGAGCTCACCTAAGTCACTGATTTTGAACTCCTCTTGCATGTGTCTCTTGATCCTCTAAATGCCATTCAGTTCATCACCTATCACAATAATATCATCTACATATACACAGATAGATAACCTCATTGTGATCCCTTTTGATGAACCCTTGATCTTGAAGGTATGTAACCAACCTATAATCCCAAGCTCTAGGAGCTTGTTTCAATCCATACAATGCTTTCTTAAGTCTGCAAACATAGATGGATGATTAAGGTTTTCAAAACCTAGTGGTTGTGACATGTACACCTCTTCACTTATCCAACCATTTAAAAATGCATTTTTCACATCAAGTTGGAGGAGTCTCCAATTCCTTGCAGCAGCTACACTTATCAATGTTCTAATTGTAGTCATCTTTGCAACTGGTGAGAATGTTTCCTCATAGTCTATACCATGAGTTTGAGAGCATCCTTTGGCAACTAATCTTACCTTGTACCTGCAAACTGATCCATCTGAATTTCTTTTAACTTTATATACCCATATGCAACCAATTACCTTTTGATTTTCGATGACATTGGAACCAAATCCCAAGTGTCCATCTCCTTCAATGCATCTATTTCTTCTTTCATGGTCGTTTCCCAATTAGGGTTTCACTTTGCCTCTTCATAGGTTGATAGTTCTTCTAAAATTGAATCTTTTGCCAAGTATATTGAGTGCTTTGTAATCAATGTGGGATCATATCCATACCTTTCTGGTTGTTTCTTCTCTCTTGCTGATCTTCTAGGTTCTTGTTTGGAGCATTCTCCAACCTCTTGCATCTTTGCTTTGCCTCTTAAGTTCCATAGTTTGTAATCCTTTTCTCTTTCATCTTGGTCATCGTCTGTATCACTTCTTGGATCCTAGACCTGTGTATCATGCTTGCTTCCTAATTGATGAGAATTAGAATCAAGATCATATGGTAGAGTTACCTTTTGTTTGTCTTCATCATACCAAGACCTGTGTTCTTCAAACACAACATCTCTACTTGTAGTGAATTGCTTGGTTGAAGGATTATAGAAACTGTAACCCATCTGAGTTGAATCATATCCAATAAACATTGCCTTTGTTGCCCTTTCATCTAGCTTACCTCTTATTTGTGATGGTACATGAACATAAGCTAAACAACCAAAAACCTTGCAATGTCCAATACTAGGTTTTCTTCCATGCCATGCTTCATAAGGAGTCATACCTTGAAGTGATTTGGATGGTAGTCTTTTGACAAGGTACACAACAGGTGAAATAGCTTCTACCCATAGATAATGTGGCAACTTCTTCTCTTCAAGCATTGTTCTCGCTGATCCAACCAATGTCTTGTTTCTCCTCTCTACAATTCCATTTAGTTGAGTAGAGTACCTCGTAGCCACTTCCCTTTTGATATCTTTATCCTAGAAGAATTCATCAAACTCTTAGGAGAAGTATTCTTCCCCTCCGTCAGATCTCCGCTTCTTTAGTGATCTACCTATATGATTCTCCACATGTGCTAGATACTTCTTGAATCAATCAAACACTTCATTCTTAATCTTGATAAAGTATAGAACAATCCATCTACTATGGTCGTCAATAAATGAGACATAATACCTTGATCCTGCCAATGAAGGTTCTTGACTTGGTCCCCATACATTTGTATGTACTAAGTCCAATAAGTTGTTGTGGATGTAGCATTTGTGGTTGAATGGTTGTCATTGTGCCTTTGTGATCTGACATGCATCACACATGTTGATCATGTGTTGCTTCGATATGTTCGACAGTCCTAGAACACTTTGATCTCTGCATATATCCTTCAAGGTTCTTTCATTCATATGAGCAAGTCTCTTATGCCACTCTTCAAGCTCACTTAGGGTTTGAGACCCAAAAGTGAATAGAGCTATGTTCTTGGTTTCTCCTACTTCAAAATTAAAGTGCCTACCATGCTTCTCACATCTCGCTATCTTCTTGAAGCCTTGACATGGATCTTCCACAAAAGCTCCATGCTGGGTGAACCTAACTTGCAAGCCGTTTTCAACTATTTAGCCTAAACTTATTAGGTTTTTAGTGATAGTGGGTACATAGAGAACCTTACTTAGAATGTTTGTCTTGCCATTGGAATATTTGACATTACCAATCTTGTCCACATTGTGCTTTGTACCATCCCCTATTTGTATTTCATGTCTATGCTTTGGACTTTCCAAGTCAGATAGAAGAGCAATGTTGTCTGCAATATGATTCGAACATCCTAAATCTATGTAGAACAAATGATCATCTTCTTTACCTTCTTTGTGACTTAGATACATGAGAAGCAATGAGTCTTCATGTTTTTGATCTTTTGAATAATTGTTGTAGTCCCCTCTATTATAGCCTCTATTGTTATTGTTGAAGTTGTGTCCACCTCTCCCTCTACTGCTGCCATATCCACCTCTTCCACTTCCTTTCTGGGTCTTTCCATTGAATCGGCAATTTTGAGTGGTGTGGTTGGACTTATTGCAAATGGCACAAGGTTGAACTTTCTAGCCTTTGGATTTGTCTTGCTTTGGTCCTCTTCTTCTTCCCTTTCCACTTGCTTTTGCTTGCGAAGTTGGCTTGGGAAGTCTCTTCTTCATCTTCTTCCTTATTCTTGCCTTTCTGCTTCTTATCCTTCTTATCTGCATATAGAGCACTAGTTGAATAGTACCATGATAGGATTTGCCTTCCTTTATTCTATTGTTGGCCTCTGATTGAAGAGTTGTCCAAGAAAGATATTGAAGTCTGGAATTTGCACATCCATGATGAGATCATATGCCATAGTGAAAGATTGCCATTGCTTATCACTTCGAATGTTGTTGAGAATTTGCCTCATGATGACCTCTTCTTCAATCAGCTCGCCAATGGATGCTAACTAATCTGCAACCTCCTTGACCTTGGTAACAAACTCTGTGATGGTTTGTTTAGGTGTCTTCTTCATTTGGTTCAACTCGTTCCAAAGATGATTCTTTCTTGCTTTTGTACTAGCAAAAAAGAAAGTCTTGAGGGCATCCCAAGTCTCTTGAGATGTCTTGCATCCTCAAATATGTGGTAATAGAAAGTCAGAGATAGAGTTTAGTATGTATGACCTTGCTTGAGCATCCTTTGCACACCAAAGTGTGAGCTTATTTGTCTCCTCCTTTGTAGGTCCTCCTTTGGATCTTGGAATAGGCATAACTTCATCACCTGCTACAATTCCATAAAGATTTCTATCTTGCAAATAGGCCTCCACTCTAATTTTCCAAGCCGCATAGTTGTGTCGATCAAGCTTCTCAATCATTGAGGGAAAGTCGTCACCCATCTTGATGTAGCTCTGATACCACTGAAAGAACTTGGAGAAGCTTGTAGGAGGTAGAAAAGTGTGTTTCGAAGGGACGAAGTTTGGTCTAGCCAACCGACACAAGACCAGCCCTTGAGCTTATGGAGACTCAAATAGACCTTATAGGCATGCAATAAGTGTAGAGAAATGCACTATGTACTTTGGAGCATCAAGGAGAAAGAGTTGATACAAAACATATAGGTTCGCATGTCTACTAACTCAAAAAACTTACTATCTATGGAAGAGACAATGAACTTCAAATGCTCATAGAGACGAGCATGATTAAAATTAGAAAAAATCCTTTTATGGGAGTGATACACATAGGGTTGAGTGTATAGAATGCACAAAGCTATAAGGAGTAAGAAAAATATGCTATAGGAATGAATTAAACACACAATGGTGGTACCTCCTATTTTTTAGGAATACGTAGAGATTGACCTCGAGATAGAAAAACTGCAATTTCTCCCAATTTACTGAACCACAGGCTATGAAAATTTATAGGCATAAACTAGACAATAATTCATTTCAAATGAGCCATGTGTCATTAAATTTGGAGCTCTATAGAGAGAGCACCAACCTCTGCAAGATTATTGTTGGCGAAGAAGATGATGCAGAGAATTGAAGGAGCAAGACAATGATGGTCACAAGTGTATGTATATTGCTTGCATGTATTGTAAAAGTGATTTCAAGTATTTATATGGTCTCTAGAATTGCTCCACGACTTCTAAAAGTGGATTCTAAATTCAAATGAAGGTGGGAATGGTTGTTGGAGGAAATCAATTCACTTTCCTACAATCTAGGAAAAGTGAAGATCTAGTTTGATCTACTTTTAGGTGATTGATTGCTTGATTGAATGCAACTTAATGACCACAAATTCGTGGGATTTGGGCTCTATCTTTCTACTTTTACATGTGTAAAGCTCAAGGCTTTTACAATGGTAAAAGATCCATGAAAAATCTTTTTGAAAAAAATACAATAAGTGAGCATAAATAAAAGAACTCTCCAACGGATATTGTTTCGAGGTGATAGCCTTTGATGTCGATCAAATCCACTTCAAGAATAGTGTAAGCTTGATGTTTCAACAAAATCTTCTTGTTTTGAAGATGCAATTGGAAATGTAGATTGGGAGAAAGCTATGGATGAGGAGATGGCTGCACTTTATGGAAATGAAACATGGAATTTGGCTCCATTGCCACAAGGAAAGAAACCCATAGGCTGCAAGTGGGTCTACAAGGTGAAGCACAATGCTGATGGTAGCATAAGCAAGTATAAAGCATGATTAGTAGAAAAAGGATATGCACAAACATATGGCATTGATTATGAGGAAATGTTCAGCCCTATAGCTAAAATTTCTACTGTGAGAGCACCTGTTGCATTAACTACAACAAAATGATGGACCTTGCATCAAATGGATGCGAAGAATCCTTTCCTACATGGTGAGTTATAGGAAGAAGTATATATGGACCAGCCATAAGGACCTGAGGATTCAAAGCACCTAGAATATGTTTGCAAGTTGCAAAAAGCATTGTATGGGCTTAAACAAGCTCTTCATGCTTGGCATGCAAGGATTGTTGATTACTTAACAACCATTGGGTTTTCTATGTGTGATGTAGATCATTTGCGTTATGCAAGGAAGGGTGATGATGGCATCACGATTGTGGCTATTTATGTTGATGACTTGATTCTAGGTGGTGATAATGAAGAAAGCATTAAAGAGGTAAAGCAACTCCTTATGGAGGAATTTGACATGAAAGATCTTGGTGTGCTATGCTATTTCTTGGGAATTGAGTTTATACATGCAAAAATGTTGGTGCAAAGTCCAAGCCCACACATTTGGCTTGAGGTTCATAAAGGTGTGAAGTTCCATGAAAACCATTGCTAGTGGAAATTTACCTCTTTACCTTTGTAAAAGTCACTTCTTTTGACTTGAGAATATTTGTAATCACCTACCAAAAAGTCATGGACTTGATTAGTTGGAAAGTAACAACTACATTGAGGGAATATCTCCTAGAATGAAGGTTCACTTTTAGATAGAGCCAAAATTTTAATTCAAGTTCAAATTTGAACTCAACTCGTATATAAACTCACTTGAAAAATTCACGGTTAGTGCAATAATTTCCCGAGCTCTTCATTGCCATTGTGTATGTGTGTAAGGTCTACATTGTAGCCTACAATAATCTCTATCATAAGGCTATGATTACCAAGCCTATGATCTTGTACAACATTGTTCATTAATACATTATACCTACATTGTTCATCTATGATATCTCTGTTATAGACATTTCTCACTTTCAACCTGTGCCACTCATATCTGACTCATTTCTCCACCAAATTCAATGATCTATAGCTTCTTGGAATCAGCTCCAAGTTATCTACGTGCTCACAAATTTTGAAGCAAATCCATTTAGCCAATTTGAATAAAAGCACGTCGAAGCACTCACTCGTCATACTTTGCAGAAGTCCTCAAAAATCGAGGGTAATGGTTAATTTGCTAAATTGATTTCTCTGTGTGTAGTGGATCATTTCAAGTGATTCCACTTGGAATCATTAGCTTACTAAGCTAATTAGATACCTTCAAAAGGAATGTTTCTAATTCCTACTGTACTGGTAGCACTAAGCATAACAAACAGTAGGTGTATGATCCAAAATAGAAGGTTTTCTTGGATTCTCCTATTTAGAAGTAGTCTGTTTTGATTCAATCTTTTCATACATCATTTCCAAAGTACATAGGCACTTTTATGGTGTCATTGGAAAGCTAAGAGAGTCCACATATCAAGTGTGAAGTTACAAGGGGCTAGTACTAAGCAGGATTTGGCACTACCTACTCATTGTTGAAATGAAAAAGGACTACTCCTACTCTACTCACATGCACACATCAAACAAGCTAAGGAGGAGAACAAAAGATAACAAAACATTATGAATTAATTAAAATGGAAATGAACTTACAAAGATTGCTCTATGAGCATGGTGACTCCATGAGGAGAGGATGCACACTCTTGGAAATGAGCTAGAGTGGAATGACGTGTGGAGTGAAGGGATGCCTTGCTTATATGGAGTTTGGGAGAATTCCCTTGCATGTGGGATAAGTGAACTTGCATGAGAATGAAACTAGCTTTGGACAAAAGGGTGGAGCATGGAACTCTCAACACCCCCCCTCCATGTGATGACCCTTTTGTTTTTAATATGGGGAACTAGTGACATATGGGATCACTTAGTCCATGGGTTTTTAGGATCCAAGGACATATGAGATCCTTGGACATAACTTGGACATATGGGATCCAAGGGGTTTTTAAGGGGATCTAGGGACATATGGGATGCCTAGACATATAAAGGGTTTACATCATGGGGTAGGTGGTGTAAATGAGATGCTTTAAAAGAGATATTCTTTACAAATGGTTGCCTTGGGTGACCCATCAGATTCTCCATCACTTTTTTCTTCACTGATGTTGGCATATTTCTTGGGTTTGTAGTAGCATTTCTCTTCTGGATGATTTGTTCTTTTGCAGAAGCGACATAGTTTGTACTTTTGATGAGGTGGTTTCTTCTTGCTGAACAGAGCTTTCTCTTGAGAGGAGCTATGGTGTTGAAGATTCTTTTCTTCATCAAGGAGGGCAGCTTCAACATCGCTAAGGGTTGGTTGTGGAAGAAGCCTAAGTGTGGTGATGATGTGGCCATATGAATCCTGGGGAAGACTTCGTAGTAGCAAGGCAATGAGTACATCTTCATCAAGCTTTTTGTCAATGTCAACAATTTGAGTACACATACTCTTGAAGATATTGAGATGGGAGGCCAGAGAGGAGTTGGGCTCCATTTTGAGATCAAATAAGTTCATAAGGAGGGTGATTTTGGACGATTTGGCTTTAGATCCAAAAAGATGAGCAAGTTTTGCCCAAGCATCATAAGCGGTGCCCTTCTCATCAATGTGATGCACATAATGATCACTTAATTCTAGGGCAATGGTAGATAGTGCTTTCTCGTCCTTGGTTTGCCAAGAAGCTTCACCTTCTCTCGTAGCGGGTTTCTTCTCCTTGCCACTAGCAATGCCCCATAGGCCTTTCTTCATGAGCTTGTATTGCATTTTGACTTGCCAAGTGTGGAAATGTTGGCCATTGAAGGTGGAATCGTTCTTTTCCTCCATAATCAAGAATGAGGTAGGGGTTTGAATGAAGAAGCTTGCTTAATAACGTATTTGGATGCCTTCGATGTGTACTTGAAATGGAGAGAGAGACTTTGTGCTAATATAATAGGGGCACAAAGGAAGGTCTTACCACTTATGAATGTGGCAGTGTTTAATCCTTTACAATGAACCATTAATTGAGTGTCAAGATATGATGAGGTTTCCTTTGATGCATGAAGAATCATATTTATATAGAAAAACATGAATTCTTAATGATGCATATGGCATGAACGGGAAACCTCAACTCTCGTTGATACAAATTGAGAGTGGAAAATATGAGTAGTAATAGTTGTGTCAAATATGTGCATGGATGTGTTCTGGAAAACAATGAATCAGAGGAAGTATAGCATTGGGAATGTGCTGCTTGACAATCACACATTCTGTGTGGTCATCCATCCCAATGTGGACCAGGCTTTCGTGCTTGTAAATCTGTGATCACCATGGATCGCATCCACGAGGATAAAAATCTGATTGTGCATGACATGGCTATGGCTCTTAGTACTATTGGCGCACAATGGATGTGGATATTCTTTGTCCTACGCATGGCTCAATTGGCAGGCTCACACCAGAGGATACCAAAAAAGATGACATCATAGATTATGTAGACAGATACATGCATGTGGCTCGCTTTTGGCATCGCCAGATACATTTTTCTAGCCCGGATGATCTCTATCTGCTGAGCTCTTTGTCCTTCTACAGTTGTCAGGCAGAGCTGCTTATCAACGCAGAGAACATTTGTGCAGAGAGTTTAACACAGAGACCTCTGCACGAGTTAACATGCAGACTTCTATGCGTCATTCGGAACCCCTATGAAGCCCATTTGGCGCTTGCATGAGAGCCTCAGGTAGTCCATCCCTTCGCAGATCTTCATCAGCCACGTAGATCTATTCCCCATCGCTCCTCCATGAATCCCACTTTCTCCGAGTCAAGCCTTCCTCTGCTTCAGCATTAGCACTTCACTGCAACGAAGGTGGCTCTAAGCTCTGTTGCGATGGGTTCAAAGATATACATATGAATCATCACATGCAATAGCCACTCTGTGTGGCCCATCCACGCTGAATTCTGCACAGCAAATGGAGTTCTCGCCTGGAGATCGGATTACACCGACACTTCTTTCAGAATTTAGTGTCCACAGCCTAACAGTTCCATCGCTTGATGCGGATGCGCAAAGAGTTGGAAACCACGCACTGTAATCGACACTCCAAATCCGATGTCCACTATGTTCATACCTCTCACTAAGACACAGACCTTGCTCTACATCCCATTCTGTCACTACGCCATCATAATCTCTGCAGCCAACGACGTTTGCGCTGAAAGGTCTCCATTTCAAGCTACTCAATTTCGCAGGCATACAAATTACCCTGAGAGCGAATTCGTCATGGCCCAAACGCATACCCTCTTGCAGATGCCCAACTTACCATCACTATTTTGGAAAGGGTGCAAATGAAGCAACGAAGACTCTCAACAGAGGTATTGCAGAATTCATCGTGATGGCAGTTGACACTGAGCCGTGAGAGATTCTCTTACACCTTCCTTTATTGACTGAGTCTCTCTCTGTTTCTCTAGCGCTACTTGTTCACAGTCTTCATCTTTACTGAAAGACTTGACTTCATTATGCAGACTACCGCCCAGAGATTCTTCTACAGCTATGTTCATTGCACTCAGCAGGTGTAAAGCAAGTGTGAACCTTTTGTTCTTCTATCCTCGGTATTTCCACGCATCTTTGAATCCAAGAAACAAAAAGCAGGTCGTTGATTCATGCTTTGAAATGTTGTAGTATACTTCTTCTCTGTCGCTAATCTGCCCAACAGCGGTAGCACTTGTGAATGACTGGGACCACGATCTTTAGGAGAAAAACTTTGAAGAACTCTGATCAATGATTTTTGAGCCTTCTCGACAGGCTTGTCTCACTCCGACTGAAGCTCTTTTCACATCAACACCGCATTATTGCTTGATGTCTATCGCCTAAAGTGTTTGCCTCTTGCCCACAATGTTCAACTTTGACATATGTGCATGCCATAAACTGCTCATTCAATCTCCAAGCTGTGCTTCTGAAGTGTTTATAAACACTTTATATTGCAAAGTGGAATGCTCAACAGAGCACTTATTCTTCAAATGATTGCTGCTTAGAAACATCTTTATTGCAAAGAAGCAAAACGGACTATGATACAAACAAGAAGCTCTAAACAACAAATAGAATAGTGCTATGATGAAATAGAATAGTGCTTAGAAGCACTTTATTAGAATGAAGTGCAAGGGTGGGAGGGAGGGATTAAGAGAAGAATGGATCTTAACTAATGACAATAAAGATGATGAAAACACAAATTGAAAAAATGAACTTATGCTCTGATACCATGTTGAAATGAAAAAGGACTACTCCTACTCTACTCACATGCACACATCAAACAAGCTAAGGAGGAAAGAACAAAAGATAACAAAACATTATGAATGAATTAAAATGGAAATGAACTTACAAAGATTGCTCTATGAGCATGGTGACTCCATGAGGAGAGGATGCACACTCTTGGCAAATAGCTAGAGTGGAATGACTTGTGTGGAGTGAAGGGAGGCCTTGCTTATATGGAGTTCAGGAGAATTCCCTTGCATGTGGGATAAGTGAACTTGCATGAGAATGAAACTAGCTTTGGACAAAAGGTGCTCTCAACACTCATCAGTTGGAGTATCCATCCATCTTTCCCAACAATGGTATCAGAGCAAATCTAAGGTAGAATGGAGATGGTTTTCCTTCTTTCATTGATAAATTGGATAGGAACAACTATCAGGCATGTTCTCTAAGGATGAAGACATACTTACAAGGAAGGAGCCTCTATGGATACATCTCAGGAGATGAGGAGATGCCCATATTCAGAAGCAAAGGACAACCTACAAGAGAAGAACATGAAAGACTCATCACATGGTGTGCAAAGGATGCATTAGCAAGGTCTTACTTACTTAACTCAATCTCTGATTTTCTTCTTCCACATATTAGGAACTGTAAGACATCCCAAGAGACTTGGGAAACATTGTCTTTATATTTCTCTTCCAACACAAGGGCTAGGAAGAATCAATTGTGGATTGAATTCACAACTCAAAGGAAGCAACCTAAGCAAGCTATTTCAGAGTATGTGACTAAAGTTAAAGATGTTGCAGAGCATAGGAGAAGAAATTGAAGAGGAATAGATTGTAAGGCAAGTGATCAATGGCATTAAAGCTGATGACAAATGGGAGAGCTTCACAACTGCCATGGACTTGTACATGGACATGTAGATTCTAGACCTTACCACACTCATGGGGCAACTATTCACCCATGAAGCCAAGCTCAACAAGAATGGAGACTCATCAAGAGGTAATAGCTCTTTTGCCCTATACACTGATAAGAATAAGTCTAAAGAGAAAGGCAAGAACAAAAAGGTAGAAGATGAAGGAACTACCTCCCAAGCCAACTATGCAGGGAGAGGTAGATCATCAAGAGGAAGGGGCAGAGGAGGTAAGCAAGGTAGGGGGAGACCTTATAACTCCTCACCATGCAATATTTGTGGTTTATCAAATCATACTACAAATGATTGTTTCAGGAACTTCAAGAACCAGAGAGGTAGAGGTTATCAAAGAGGTGGATACACACAATCAAGAGGCAGATTTAATCACCACCAAGGATACAACAACAACTACAATAGCGACTATCAAGGAGGATACAAATCTAGAAAGGATTGCAACAACTACACAGAGTAGCAAGAAGATTCTTTTCTGATTATGAACATGACTTCAAAACCAGGTATAAATGATGACCATCTATTCTACATTGACTCAAGATGCTCAAATCATGTGGCAGTCAATGTAGCTCTTCTCTCTAACCTTGAGGAACCAAAGGGTAAGCATCAAGTACAAACAGGTGATGACACCAAGCACTCAATGATTAAAGTTGGAAATGTTAAGACCTCTGATGGGAACAAAAATATGTTGAGTAGGGTTCTATATGTACCAACTATTACCAAGAATTTGATGAGCATTGGACAGATTGTGGAAAAGGGTTTACACGTTAGATTGAACCAATATGGATCATTTGTGGAGGATCCAAGCATGGGTTCAAGAGAATTGCCAAAGGAGAAAAGACAGGTGGACTTTTCACTTTTAACCTTAAGGATACAAGAAACATTGCACTTTATAGTTATAAAGATCAAACATTATTAGAGCTTGAAATTTGGCACAAAAGATTAGGGCATGTAGGTGAAAGAACCTTGAAACAAATATGTAGAGATCAATGTGTGCTTGGGATACTTAATGTATCCAAGCAACACATGATTTATAAATGTGGTGCTTGTCAATTTGGAAAGTCTCATAGGTTGCCCTTCTCAAGGAAAGGCTACATGCATGAGGACTACCTAGAACTTGTTCATACAGATGTATGGGGACCAACCAAGGATCCCTCAATCTCTAGATCAAGGTATTATGTATCTTTCATTGATGATTACAATAGGTGGACTGTATTGCACTTTATGAAGCACAAAGATGAAGTATTCAGTTGTTTTAAAAAGTATCTTGCACTTTTTGAGAATCAAACAGGGAGAAATCTAAAAAGGCTAAGATCAGATGGAGGAGGTGAGTACTTCTCAAATGATTTTTAAGACCAAGGTAGAATGGAAGGAAGCTATGGATGAGGATATTGAAGTACTCAAGGAGAATGATACTTGGGAACTAGTACCAAAGAAGGAGTCTATGAAGGTAATTGGCTCTAGATGGATCTATAAGATAAAAAGAAATTTTGATGGATCAATAAGCAGGTACAAAGCTACACTTGTGGCCAAGGGTTTTGCACAAACCCAAGGCATTGATTATGAAGAAACATTCTCACCTGTGGCCAAAATGCCAACTATAAGGGTATTGGTAAGTGTGGCTGCATCAAAGAATTGGAACATGTATCAGTTGGATGTAAAAAATGCATTTCTAAATGGCTGGATTTTAGAGGAGGTGTACATGTCACAACCTCTTGGCTATGAGGATCCAAACAAGGTAACATATGTATGCAAATTGAATAAAGCTCTTTATGGATTGAAGCAGGCACCTAGGGCATGGAACCATAGGCTGACCACATATCTCCAGATCAAGGTTTTGTCATGAGTAAAGGAGCATACTTATAGGTAATGATGCTAATGGCATCAAAAAGATCAAGAATCAGATGATGAAGGAGTTCAAAATTAGTGACCTTGGATCACTAAAATATTTTCTTGGACTTGAGTTAGTCTATACTGAATTTGGAATTTACATTGCTCAGAGAAAGTATATACAGGATATGTTGAAGAAGTTTCATTTACAGGATGCCAAAGTTGCAAGCATACCAATGGAGGTAAACCTAAAACTAAGTGCTCATGAAGGAGATGTACTTGAGGATATTACAGGTTATCAAAGCATAGTGGGAAGTTTGAATTATGCTACCTTGACAAGAATTGACATTGCTTATGGAGTAAGTGTGCTAAGTCAGTTTATGCACAAGCCTAAGGCACCTCACTTGGAGGCTACCAAAAGGATCTTGAAGTACCTTAAGGGTACTCAACATCATGGTTTGTATTTCCCTCATACATCAGACTTGGACATTAAAATTTATTCAGATGCAGATTGGGCAAGATGCAAAGATGATAGGAGGAGTACCTCTAGATATCTTTCATTTGCAGGTGATAAGCCAATATCATGGTCCTCAAAGAAGCAACCTATTGTTGCTTTATCTTCTATAGAAGCACAGTATAGAGGATTGGCAAATGCTACTCAAGAGGCCATATGGATCAGATTGTTGTATACAAAATTGGGTTTGTATACTACCTCTCCAATGATCTTTGGGGATAATACAAGTTCATTACACCTTGCAGCTAATCCTATCTATTATGCTAGGACCAAGCATATAGAGGTTCACTATCATTATGTGAGAGAGAAGCTATTAATCAAGGATATTTAACTGGCACATGTATCAACTAACATGCAATGTGCATATTTGTTGACTAAAGCATTAGATGGTACAAAATTTGCAGGTTCAAAGCAATGATTGGATTGCATGATATTCATGAAGATTGAAGATGAAGACCAAGACAAAATGTTTGGCTTGAGGGGGAACTGTTGGTGCAAGTCCAAGCCCACACATTTGGCTTGAGGTTCATAAAGTTGTGAAGTTCCATGAAAACCATTGCTAGTGGAGATTTACCTCTTTAACTTTGTAAAAGTCACTTCTTTTTGAATTGAGAATATTTGTAATCACCTATCAAAAAGTCTTGATTAGTTGGAAAGTAACAACTAAATTGAGGGAATATCTCCTAGAATGAAGGTTCACTTTTAGATAGAGCCAAAATTTGAATTCAAATTCAAATTTGAACTCAACTCGTATATAAACTCACTTGAAAAATTTGTGGTTAGTGCAGTCATTTCCTGAGCTCCTCATTGCCATTGTGTATGTGTGTAAGTCCTACATTTTAGCCTACAATAATCTCTATCATAAGGCTATGATTACCAAGCCTATAATCTTGTACAACATTGTTCATTAATACATTCTACCTACATTGTTCATCTATGATATCTCTGTTATAGACATTTCTCACTGTCAACCTGTGCCACTCATATCTGACTCATTTCTCCACCAAATTCAATGATCTATAGCTTCTTGGAATCAGCTCCAAGTTATCTACGTGCTGAAAAATTTTGAAGCAAATCCATTGAGCCAATTTTATTAAAAGCACGTCGAAGCACTCACTGGTCATACTCTGTAAAAGTCCTAAAAAATCGGGGGTAATGATTAATTTGCTAAATTGATTTCTCTGTGTATAGTGGATCATTTCAAGTGATTCCACTTGGAATCATTAGCTTACTAAGCTAATTAGATACCTTTAAAAGGAATGTTTCTAATTCCTACTGTACTGGTAGCACTGAGCATTACAAGCAACAGGTGTATGATTGAAAATAGAAGGTTTTCTTGGATTCTCCTATTTAGAAGTAGTCTGTTTTGATTCAATCTTTTCATACATCATTTCCAAAGTACATACGCACTTTTATGGTGTCATTGGAAAGCTAAGAGAGCCCACATACCAACTCTGAAGTTAGAAGGGGTTGGTACTAAGCAGGATATGGCAGTACCTACTCATCACTTGGAGTATCCATCCATCTTTCCCAACAAGAAATAGGCATATGAATGTCGCAAAGGCAATATGCCTTGAGTATGTTGCAAAAATTTGCTATGGCTGATTGTAAGCCAATTTCTATGCCATTAGATCAGAATTTGAAGTTGGATACTACATCAAGTGAAGCATTAGAAAATGATATTATGTATAGGAAAATTGTGGGAAGTTTGATATATCTCACAATTACAAGGACTGGTCTAAGCTACACTATTGGACTTGAAAGTCAATTTATGCAACTTCCCAGGAAGCCCCATTCAGATGCTCTCAGGTGCACTCTACATTATGTGAGTGCTACTTTGGATTATGCATTGTTTTATGAAGCTAGTGTAGATCTGTAGGTTCATGGATACACCGATGCAGATTGGGTTGGTAGTGTTTTAGACATAAGATCTGCTAGTCGCTTTCTATTCTCACTTGGAAGTGCAGCTATTACATGGAGCACTAAGAAGCAACCCAATATTGCTTTGTCAATTACAGAGGCTAATTATAGAGATGTTGCAATGGAAGCATGTGAAGCATCCTGGTTAGAGATGTTACTTGTAGACTTAGGTATGGAAGTGCAAAAACCTATCACCATCTATTGTGATAATCTTAACATCATAGAGTTAGCACAAAACCCTATCTTTCATGCTAGAACAAAGTAAATTGAAGTGCATTATCATTTTATTAGGGAAAAGATATTAGTAGGTGATATTGACCTTGTTTATGTGAGGATAGACCAGCATGTTGCTGATATCTTCACTAAAGCACTTGGAGCTGAGAAGTTGAAGAAGTTTTGGAAGAGGCTTGGATTACAAGACATGACATTGAGCTTGAGGGGGAGTGTTGAAATATCAAGCTCAACACTATTAGATTTATCTACTGAGAGTGATGGCACATTTGTTTTCTTGCTAGCTCAGTCATTCGTGGACATTAGGATTTTCTTTATGTACTGTTCTCTATATATTGCACTTGTTGTATTGTTGTTATAAGCCATTCTTGTACATTCCTTTTATGTAATAGGAGAGTGTGTGTTCTCCTCTTTGATTGTGAGAGTATGTGTGTGATCTCTCTTCCTTATCTCCCTCCTCATGACACTTAAGAGGAGTCACTTTGCTCTTCAAATTCATCGATTAGATGTAATTCTTGTTGAATCCTCCAAAAGGGGAGTTAGAAAGGACATGTGCTCATTAACCCACAATTTAAAACAATCTTGTACAAATTCCATATGCATTGCTGCTCAAAGATTCAAGCAATACATAGATAAATGCTTGAATAATGAGTTACCCTTAGAAGAAAGCATGTCTCCATCATTGTGTAGTTTTTATTTGTAGCATTCAATTCTCTCACAAGCTTGCATGTGTTACAAGGCTTGTTAACAATGCATAGAAAAGCTTGGTGACCCACATAATACTTGAATTTATTGGCTAGGAGGTAGTGTCAAAACGTTTTGATCCTGTAAACCATTCCTATTAATACTCGATCGTAGCATAGTTTTGTTTTGCAGTATTCAACTACTTATTGACATAAACAATAAGAAAATCCGACTCTTTTTCATGTTCCAATCGGAAAAATACACATATGATTGTGTAATTGGTTGCATCCATGTGAATATGGAGTGACCTTTTCTAACCAAGCACATTTGATATGAAAGTTCAATTCAACAATTTCTTCAATTGATTGAATGCATATTTGAAATATTTTTTCCACTAAACTTGTATTAGGAGTCAATATGATGGTTTTGCAATTATTGCATACATGTGTATGAATCTATTATAATCAGCCAAAGTGACCCGAAACTTATTGCACTTCTTTGACATTTTTTTGGTCTAGAGAGATCTAAGATTACTTTGAGTGTATCCTTGTGAGTGGAGATTCCATTTTTGCAGACAACATGTCCCAAAATCTTACCTTGGTGCACCATGAAAACACATTTTTCTAGATTCAAGCACACTATATTGTCTAAATTTCTCAAATACATTTTTACAGATTTGATATGTATAGATTTCTTTATGTTGAGTATGTGCGCATATTATTGATGTGCACTTCTAAGATTTTCCTTAAGAATTCTTTAAACATGTGGCACATTGATGTCTAGAAAGTAATAGGGACATTGGTTATGCAAAAGGACATTGGTTCCGAGGACAGGAGAACACTTGTTCTTAGTAACCATCAAAATCATGGACATTGACCATCAATTCTCGGTGATGTCATAGGATTTCAGAATATTACACGAAATCCCATCCACGCTTGATGTTTTGAAAAAAGCTGAATTCATAAATATTTTGAGCTACCAGTTTACAAGCCTGACTTCCAAGGATGCACTCAAGTGATGAACACATTACATCCAGCTCTAGACAAGCCATCTATACTTGAAGCTAAAGTTCTGAATGCAGAAGGAGAATGGACTACAATCCAATTCATGTGCGAGCTAATCAAAGAAACATTCAGATGGACCAAGGATGGAACCACCGATCTCAAGGAAGAGAATCATGGAACCAAAAAAAAAACATTCCTGGATATTAATTGCATTGAAATCAAAGAGGTAGTTCATGTGGTGCATCAACACTTCTATTTTCCATACATGCATAGATATATGGCACCTCAAAAAATTGTGGTCCAACTCTTATCTCATGCAAGCAAACAAATTGGCAACCGAATAAACTTGACACCTTACATTCAAGAAAGATTGTTTGAAGTCAAAAAACAATGGGGCCACAAAAAGTTTCTAAATCGAAGTGTGGCATTAATAGTACTGATCTACCATCCATTGAATATCAGAGACTATCTCAGGGAAATGCCTTCTTCAACGGGAATGGCTAAATATGCAAAAACAACAACGGTACCTAAAAAGAAGAAAGCTGTGCAGATTACAGAAGAAGTAGGAACAAGCGCACAACCCATAATGGGAGGATCAAAATGACTTCGGGAAGTGCTAAATGAGGAAGTGACTCCAACATCAAAGAGGATACATGTGCTCTCGAGAACGCAAGTAGAAAAGCCCACACCCATCATAGAGACTGAGTTACAAGAAACTATGGAGAAGACCCATGAGTTCATGGAAGGACAATTGAATCTACCAGTTCAAGGGCATCACTATCATCAAGCCCATACAACATCTCTTCATATTCTAGGCAAGTGACTAACCAAGTTTCACATATACAAAGAATTGGGGTTAGTCAATTCAAGTTTATCCTCAGAACCCCAAGAAGAGCATGACCAATCAACCATGAACATGGGTTTTGGTCCATTGATGCTCTTATGCAACATTAAGGATGGGTATCAAAAAGTCCATCAATCAAACTCCTAATGCCTTGCCCTAGCTGAAAAATAATGAAGGGATGTCTATCAAGTATGTTAGGGTAAGCATTTTGCTTGGTTTGGAACTTAGATATGGGATATTTAGGGACCTCTATGTTGGAGAAAGTATTGAATAGAAGAGAATCTTCTACTCTATCATTTTTTTCATCCTTAATCCGTGGCGTCTTAATTTCAAGCATTTGATGTGCTCTAGGGCTTTGGCTTGAGCTTCCTCTTTAATTCTTTTTTCTTCCTCGTGTTTCTTGGCCACAGTGAGTTGTCTCAACATATCCTCCATAAATGGTTCTTGATAGAGCTTGAATCTAAAACCACTAATGTAATTTGGCATTACCTCTCCTTCCAAGGTGGCTAACTACACTGCTCCACTTGTTGAAAGTCTATTGATAATCATAGTTCCATAACAAAGTTTCTCTAACTTTCGAGCATGTTGCTTCAACATATAGACTAAGACTAAATTGCCAATGTGAAAGCCTTTATCCTCACATGCACATCAAAATAGGCCTTATGTCTCTTCTTGGCTTCATATATTCTTGTTGTTGCTCTCAGCCTAGTCTCTCCTAAGCATTTTAAGCCCATAATCCTTAGATGATAGCTTGTGGCCGGTCCATTGATGCTCTTATGCAACATTAAGGATGGGTATCGAAAAATCCACTAAGGGACTACTCCAATCTGATATCAAGGAAAACTTGTACAAAGTGACATATTCCACTAGAGGTTTGCTAATACAAGTTGGGGTAATTCTCGCACAACCTAAGAACATCTACTTCCATAGTGGGCCAATACACCCCTAACCTTTGCAGAGTTTGGAGCATTGTTTAGAATAGTGTTGCTCAAGGGCAGCTACATGTGCTAATTGTAGCTCTTCTTCATACTCTGGTTCTTCCACACAACAAGCAAGAACTTCTTGATCATTTTGCTTATAAATACTTCCTGACATTATTTAGTATCTTTGTGATTTGACTACGTTCTCTTTCTAGTATGAACTATGGGATTCCTAGGTCTAAATGTGAGGATCAAAACAAGTTTTTTAGCCCAGCTTGGCACCACTTCTAAATTGAACAAGTAAGCATCTAGCAATTCATCAGATATTCCTTGCAGGGCTTCTCCCAAGGTTAGTCATGAAAGATGGCCAACTTGAAGATGGGTCTTCCCTTTCCTGACTATCACCTCAAAATCATATTCCATTAGTAAGAAAAACCATCTTACTAATCGCCCCATATTGCAGGGCTTGTTCACTAAGTATAGCAATTTCTGGTGGTCTATGAAAAACTTAAACTTGTTTGCCAGCAAAAATGTTAGGATTTCTTTACTATGTGGACCATTCCTAAGCCCTCTCTCTTGCTTATAGTGTAATTTGTTTCAACGGCGTTCAACTTCCTATTCATATATGCTATCAGGAAATCTATGTTCCTCTCTCCATTTAGTTGTGCCAATATACACCCGATCGCATAATTGGAGGCATCCACATGAACATGGAAGGGCTTATTCTAGTTTGGTGTGGCCAAGATAGGGGCTGAGCATAATTTTTTATTTTAGCTCAATGAAAGAAGTTTCACATGCATCATTCCATTCAAAGTTAGTCAAGAGACTATAGAGAGGCTTGGCAATAATAACATACATGTGGATAAAGGGTCGGTAATATCCACAATGTCCCATAAATACCTCACTTCTTTGATTGTCCTAGGTCTTGGTAGTTTTGCTATTGCTTGTACTTTATCCTCATTTATTAATACACCATTTTTTGACACAATATGGCCTAATATCTTACCTTGTCTTACCATGAAGATGCATTCCTTAGGATTTAGGCACACTTGACACTCTCGGCATTTATCACATATTTGGCTAAGTTCAGGAATGTATGTTTGTCTTATGTGGGAATGGGCACACTGGTCATCCACGTCGACTTCTAGATTCTTCCGTAGGAAGTTTTTGAACACATGACATGTTAAACATTGAAAAGTTGCAAGCGCATTGGTAAGCCCAAAAGGCATAACTCTAATTGCAAAGATGCCTCATTTGGTAGCAAAATCTATCTTGTGTTGATCTTTAGAGACTATGGCTACGTGATTGTAGCCGAAAACCCATCAAGGAAGCTATAAATTTCTCTACCTGCTACACTTTCAAGTAAATGCTCGGTTAGTGGCAAGGGGTAGCTAATCCTTATAGTTGCAGCGTTAACTTTCTTCAGGTTAATGCATACACGTAACTTACCATTCTTCTTAGGGATGACTACAATGGGGGATGCCCATTTGGCATGCTCTATTTCATATATGAATCTTGCTTTGATCAATCAGTCAATTTCTTCTTTTATCTTGGCCCCATAATTGTCCTTGTATGTGTAAGACTTTTGTTTAGTGGACTTGGCCTCTAGAGTCATGGGGATCCTATGAGAACAAACGTACAGATCCACTCCCTTCAAATCTTTGTAGCTCCATGCAAATATGTACATGTTATCATTTAATAGTGCAATCAATTCTTGCTCCTCCCCTTTAGTTAGGTCATTTCTGATATATGTATATTTCTCTTCTTCTTCTTTGATCGTCACTATGATCTTTTTGGTCTTTTCTTGGTTATCATATGCTTCTCTTGTGAGAACTTCTAGCTGAACAAGATGAATACTTGTTCACTCAATACAATGCTTTTGGCCTAACTCTCAAAAATAGTGCCTTGAATTGGTTTCAACCACTTCACCATAGAAAATTCAAGAACATTGACCAACTATTGGAATCCTTCATCATTGAATTTTCTAAAAGTGGCATCAGGCACAACACCTCATCTCTGATACATAGCTTCAAACAAACACCTCAAGAAAAAGTTTGACTATCAAGAAGATGATTTAGACAATACTTGAAGAGGCTCCCTATTCCAAAGTTACCCTCACTAGCCAAACAAATGGCTTTATTCTTAGATGGATTGTTAAGTACCAAATTGAGATTTTATGTGTACTTGAAGGACCCTAGATCCATAGAAGAGTGTGTACACATGTTCAAAGACATTGAGGATAATCTGGGTGATGAATTAAAGCTTTCAAAAATCTATAAAGATTCATATAGCTCTACTTGCCTCACTTCCAAACCATCTATATCTATTGAGGAACTTGCAAAGAAGGTAGCTTACAAGTTAGGTGTCTCTAGCAAGCATGCACCTAGATTTGTCTCAGTGAATGTTATACCTGTGGAGGAGACCATATGGCTAATGTGTAACAAATCATGGCTCAACCCTAAGTGAACTCTAACAATACTGCACAATAGAAAGGAGGTATACTAATCACACCATACAAGATTGCCCATATAACAAGCAAGTGGTTAGAAATAATTATCCACAATCATATCAACAACAAGGAAGAAATCCAAAGCAATACCCACCACAACAATACTTTTGGCCTTAGCAACCTATCAGCCACACTATCAAGCTCAACCAAGGCCTCAACTAGTGTTAGTCCAACAACCTCCACCTCCAGCCAATGTGACCCTAGTAGTATGCAGTCATTGAAGAAAATTTGAATAAAACCTTAGTGCTAGCATCACCATTGATTTCAAAAAGTGACCCGAATAATCACAATTTTGACTCGGCTCACATGGATATTATACCAACTTACTATATGGAGTCATCAGAGCATAACGAGATTCACCCATATGAAAATCCTAGCGATCCTAGTTGGGAGCCAGAATATGATAATGTCATATATGAAAATCCTAACTCTAGGCCCCAACCCAGATAGATGAGACCCCCAACACCTAGAGGACCATGCTACAAGATGCTAGGGAGATCACTTCATTCATGATTGCCCTATATTTGCACCTATGCAACCCCAATAAGTGACAATTCAAGGTTTTTGTTGAGATTGTGGAAGAAGCACCTTTTACAAGACTATCCTAAAAACCCAAGCAATGTACAAAAGATCACTCCTATTAACATCATTGCATTAATAGTAGATTTTAATGGAAGTGTGACTTCCATTGCCCCACTGCAAGTAGTCACTAGAGCTCACGAATTACAACAAAGCCACATCTTAGGTCAGAAGAAGAGTTCAAAGGTTAGTGAGGTTGAGAGTTTAACTAAGAGAAGGACAAGAGCATGGAAAGATAGCCGCAAATGAATCAAGAGAAAATGGTCAAAGAAGATGAGTGAGCTTGAGGAAAGCTTAAGAGAAACAAAGGCCAAGATAATCAAAATTGCATCTCATGTGCAGTCTCAAAACCTACCATCCCCATCCTGCCATTAATTCACCACCACCTAGATCAAGATTTATCTTAGCAAATCCTACTCCCGTGGATCTAGACATGATGCTTAAAGCATATCAGGCTAGAATCCAAGAAGGGTCCAATGTGATAGAACATGAAAAATGTTACCCTAGAGCTGACCTAGAAATTGAAAGAACAAAGCTTTGTGCAAAGATGGTCAAATTGGCTCAAACCATGTTTGAGGTGAGTTTTCTCCTCAATTGCACAACCTCAACCAAAACACAATTACACTTCAACAGATTATTAGAAATATTGGAAAGGATGGTAGCCAAGCCAGGAAAACAAGCTACATCACAAGTGAGTAACATCAGAAGTGAAAGGATAAGCCTTCTTCCCAAGGATGCTTATGTTCCCAACTCTAATGAGTCAAGAACTCTACTTCTGTAAATCAATACTCACAAGAATTTTTAAGAGAAATGAGCAAAAGAAAGTGAAAATCCTCCTCCCATTGAAATTGTGGATTACCTACATGATCAATTCCCACAAGATACTCCTTCTATTTATGGAGAACAAGAGGATACCTAGTCTAATGAATTATTAGACTTTGAGTCTAGCTCCATACAAGAACTACCTCATTTTATAGGTCCATGGGAAGCCAAGTCCACTTGTATGAGAGCACTGACAATCATGGTAAGGAACAAAGACTCAATCTTGCTTAGAAATATAGAGGTAGTGAAGAACACTAAAGTGCATTGCAATCTCACTTTAGAGAAAATACTCAAGGTTAAACTAGAATTTTGGAACCTCACTTTAGAGAAACTACTCAAGGTAAAACTAGAATTGTGGAAACGTGCAGCCAACCAAGTGCCTGAAATAGTGAAAACTCATTCCTAGGTAGGATCACATAGAACAATACCAGAAATACCTTTGGATAAGATAGGAGACATGAGCAAAAGAGAAGAAGGAAATACCTATCTTCTTATCACTAATCAAGGTTAGACAACCAAGGCTATTTTTGACTCAAGCACAGGAGTTGCGATTGCTACCACTTCCTTATGGAAGCGCTAGGGAAAACCAACACTCAAGCTAACAAGAACGAAATTATAGATGGTTGATGGTCACATAGAGAGACCCTTAGGAATTCTTGTGGTGTAGACTTTGAGCATACTTTTGCCATATGTGACTTCAGCAAAAACCAGGCCTATGAGATGATTTGGGAAGAAACTATTTGATTGAAGGAAAAAAAAAGTCTTTTGAAAATTTGCACTAATGGATAGGGAGGATCCTAATTCGATGACCATTTTTGAAATCATAGAACCCATCAAAATAAAAGACTAGCCTACTTGGATGAGCAAAATAAAAAATATTGGCCATTTAGAAGGATCAAAGAGATCCTATTACACCAATTATGGGAAATATTTCTCATTCAAAATTAGAATTTGCATCTCTTATGCCTAGAGTGCAAGAATATTTTCCAAAATTTGAACAATCTCCACCTACCTAACCCATACGGTCTCAAAGAAATTAGAGTGACCACTAAAATTGATAAAGATAAAATCTTTGAGTAATATTCCATCTCTCTTCATGACCATCATAAACGGATTTACCTTTCTCATGTAGCAAAATGTGCGAGGGAACACTATGATGGATCTAGCAATCTTTATGGTCATGTAACCAAATTGAAATAGATTCTAAGAGAAAAGTAAGTAATTATTTATTCAACACATGCGAAGCTTTTGTATTAACCTTAATGTTGAGATATCATGCTCAACATGTGATGATTGAGGATGACACATATTACTTTTTCATTTCTCTTATATGTATAGTGGTCACGCCGATATATGTCAGGGATAGCTCATTGAGCTTTACTAGATTTATCTACCGAGAGTGATGGCACATTTGTTTTCTTGCCGGCTCACTCATTTGTGAACATTAGGATTTTCCTTTTGTACTGTTCTTTATATATTGCACTTGTTGTATTGTTGTTTTAGGTCATCCTTGTAAATTCCTTTTATGTAATAGAAGAAGAAGAAGATCATTCTTCCTTGCCTCAATCTTTGTGTGTGCTCCTCTTTGATTGTGAGAGTGTGTGTGTGAGCTCTCTTCCTTATCTCCTTCCTCGTGACATGGTATCTGAGCTAGTGTGGTTGTAGAGAGCTCATGGAGAAGGCCAATAGTGAAGAGTATGTGAGAAGGTGTGGAGAAAGCGCAATTCACAAACGACCTCAGACCTCTATTTCGAGCCGGCAAGGTGGGCCCCATAGAAAAACTAGGTCAGTTTGCAAAACTGTAACTTGCACCCTGTTCGATAACACTCAAGTATTCCAAATCCAGAATTTCAAGTGATTCCATGTACTGATGATATAGAAAAACTATGTTTTTCTGAGATCAAATTGTTACGTCATAGTGCGACAACATTCATGCAGAGTACTGCTTGTAGTGGTTTCGCACTGTTGTGAATTGCTACAAAAATGACAAACACAGATGGAATGAATCAGCTTATGAGCGAATAATTTGGACAAGAGCAACTTCAATGCTTGGAGATTCAGAATGATAAATTTCTTGATGGGAAAATGCTACTGGAAGTACATCAAAGGAGAGAATGAAAATGCTCCATAGTTACTAGAGAGGAATGGGATTGCGGACCAGTTAAGGGCGTATGAAGAATGGAATCAAGGAGCACGAAAAGTAATGTATTGGCTATCTTTTAGCATACATGATAACATGATTGGGCACATACAGTATGCCAAGACTCCAAAAGAGGCTTGTAATAGTTTGGTCACATTATATGAGACCAGCACAAAGGCACAAATATAACAACTCAAGAATCCACCTTATCATCATCATCTATGCTCACACCATTAGATGCAAGTGACTCACATATGCTTTTGATTTTCAGGGTGTATTCACTTACCAACATGCGGTTTTTCTCATTCTTGAGTTGCAATATTTGTGCCTTTGTGGCTTAGGAGCTACATATAAGCAATTCAAAACTTCTATACAGACCAAGGAAAATATTCCAAATTTTGGGGGTCTAGTATCCATGGTGATTATTGAAGAAAAAAATCTTGGTGAGGGTTCAAACTCCCAAGGAAAACCTAGTTCTGAGTAGGTATTCTACTATGGCAGAGGAAGGGGCAGAGGTAGAGGCTTCAAAAGTGGAAGAGGACACAATAACCAAGACCAAGGTCAACATCAGAATCATGCAAGAGGTATAGGACAATTTCAAGACAGGGGGAGCCGAAGAGGCTGTAGAAATTTCCAAAGAAATGATTCAGGTACTGACAGTAAAGGATGTTGGAATTATGGTAAACTTGGACACTTTGAACATGATTGCAGGTTGAAAAATCAAAATAATAGAAGACAACAAAACAACTATGCATCTATGATTATGAGAAGCTATTCATGGTCCAACATCATATGATGAATATGATGTCTGTTGATGTTTCAAAATCGAATGGTAATGTCTGGTATGTTGATTCAAGTGCTTCAAATCATATGAACAATCATTCAAAATGGTTTGATAGTTTGTAGAAATTGCCATTTCCTGGATATGTTGAAATAGGTGATGACACATCACATCCTATCGAGCCTAGAGGAAACATAACATTGTCTATGGAGGACGGGAAGGTAAAACATCTTGCTAATGTGCTGCATGTTCTGAACATAACAAAGAATATGGTTTTTGTTGGGTAAATGGTTGTCCAGGGATTACAAGTCAGGTTCACTGTTGATGGGCTATATATTGAAGAGTACAAACAAGATGGAAGATTGATTACCAGGAAATAAAGTGGGTAGGATGTTCACCTTAAATGTGAAGATTCTTGAAATGAATGCAACCATGTTTGCAAAAGGTGTAGGAGTTATTGCTGATATAGAAATCTGGCACAAATAAATTGCATATGCAAATCTGCAGAGATTGAAAGTGATGCAATCAAAGGAGATTGTCAATGGACTACCAAATTTCAAGGTTGTAGAGATGCAAAGGGTACGCGCAGCATGTCAATTTGGTAAACAATCAAGAGCATCATTTTTGCATGACAAGCATGTTAGTGAGAATGTGCTAGAAATAGTACATATAGATGTTTGGGGTCTTGCAAAGAACACACCTATGGGAAGTTGTAGGTTTTATGTTACTTTCATTGACTTCCAGAATTTCAAAGCTATGGTAGCAAAGTAGATAGGGAGATATATTCAGACATTAAGATTTGATGGAGGAGATGAATACATGTCAAATGAGTTCAATAATTTTCTAAAAAGTCATGGAATTTGATGAAAATTTTCATGTAGGTACACTCCACAACGTAATGGCATTGTTGAATACAAAAATAGACATATTGCAAAAATAGCAAAAGCCTTGATGGCTGAGAAGAATATGCCTCATTGTTATTGGGCATAAGTTGTGCACAATACTGTATACATCATGATCAGAGCTCTAACTGATGTTGTACATCAAGTTACATGTGAAGAGAAGTTTACAAGACAAAAGCCAAACTTATCACATATGAAAGTATTTGGTTGTATTGCATATGTACATGTTCCAGATGAGTTGAGGATAAAGCTTGACGCAAAGGTAGAAAAATGTATTTTCATTGGGTACTCTCCTGAAAAAAAAGGATATAAATGCTATAACCCATTCGCACAACATTTGAAGGTAAGCAAAGATGTTGTATTTGATGAAATGTCAAGCTTCTATGCAAATGCCAAAGAAGGAATTATTCTTGAATTAAATCACAAAGAAAACACTGAAAAATCAAGTGCAAAATCTCAAGTTTTGAGTGGACCAAATGTTTCAACAAGCAATAGTTCCAACTCAAATCCATGGAGTGGAAGATTGCATGTAAATTTCAATCTAGCAAATTCATTAAATACATCCAAGAAAGGTAAAGAAAAGCTTTCCACTGGTAGTAAAGCATCTATAGGTTTTGATGACATTGATGGAGATTCAAGGGGTTCAAAAAAGAGTCTTGATGAGGAACTTGGATTGCCCTTTGTGAAGACTCCAAGAGTAAGAAAGGCACATGCAAATGCTACAAGGAGAAGTGACCTAGGACCTAGAAGATCTGGGAGGATGCAAAATTCAGTGCAACGATTGATGTATGACAGCTACATGGCTTGTCATTGTGCCTACATGATCAAGTTAATACAAGATGTTGAACCTGAAAGAACTTGGAGAAGCTTGTAGGAGGTAGAAAAGTGCATTTTGAAGCGACGAAGTTTGTTCTAGCCAGTTGGCACAAGACCAGCCCTTGAGCTTATGAAGACTCAAATAGACCTTTATAGGCATGCAATAAGTGCAAAGAAATGCACTATGTACTTTGGAGCATCAAGGAGAAAGAGTCGATACAAAACAGATAGGTTCGTGCTTCTAGTAGCTCAAAAAACTTACTATCTATGGAAGAGACAATGAACTTCAAATGCTCATAGCGACCAGTGTGATTACAACTAGAAATAATCCTTTTATGGGAGTGATAAAAATAGGGTTGAGTGTATAAAATGCACAAAAGTATAAGGAATAAGCAAAATATGATATAGGAATGAATCAAACACTCAATGTTGGTACCTCCTATTTTTTAGGAATACACAAAGATTGACCCCACAAAAGAAAAACTAAGATTTTGCCCAATTTACTAAACAAAATGCTATTTATAAGCATAAACTAGAAACTAATACCTTTCAAATGAGCTATCTCTCATCGAATTTGGAGCTCTGTAGAGAGAGAAGCACCCTCTGCAAGATTACTATTGGCGAAGAAGATGATGCAGAGAATTGAAGGAGCAAGACAATGATGGTCACAAGTGTATGTATATTACGTCCATGTATTGTACAAGTAATTTCAAGTCTTTATATAGACTTTAGAAGTGCTCAATGACTTCTACAAGTGGATTTTGAATTCAAATGATGTTGGAGGGAATTATGGCCACTTCTAGTTGTGAGGCTGAGTATAGGGAAGCTTTCATAGTGATTGTTGAGTGTGTGTGGCTCAAATGCCTTATGGATGATTTAGATGTTGGTCAATCTTCTACTAGCACCATCTTTACTAACAGTCAGAGCACATTGGCGGTTGCGAGGAACCCAGTGTTCTATGCTCACACTAAGCATATTGAGGTGCACTATCATTATGTCTGAGAGAGGTTCTCTATTGGAGAGATTAGTTTTGCATATGTGCCCACACAGGAGAATTTTGCAGATCTTTTCACAAAGGCTCGGCCTAGGGAGAAGTTTGAAGCTTTTTGCAAAGCTTTGGGCTTACTTCCCTTTGTGGTTTGATACCACATAGCTTGGAACTTCCTTATACATGAGTACGAGCTCCTTGTTCACTGCATCACTCCCACAGGGGATTTGTTGATATATTTTGATACTTTGTATGTGAACACACTAGGGATATCGAGGAATATTTTTCCCTCTTTGTATATATGCCTATAACCCTAATAGGTTTCTTCCTCTTCCTTCTGTTGTTTTCATGCTTCCGCAAACCTCAAAATCCAACAAAACATTCAATACAACTCATAGAAATAGGAACTAGTCACTACATACACATGCAATGAAATATCCTAACCCAAAGTTGGGATTGAAGCAAGTAGGGGGCATACTTCTTGGATTCCAACAATTGAAGGAATAATTAATACATGCAAGAAACACACATCACACAAAAAATCATGATAATACACCAACATATACAAGGCATGTAGGCTCCTATAATCGAGGAACCAATTTTCCTAAAAGTTCACACCTCCTAAATAGGAGAAATTGATTGAACTATTTTTTTTAGCTTGGTTGAGCCTTTTTGCTAGAATCTCATGCCCTAAAGCGTTCATACATTAGTACATTTTCTTAAAATTAGGTCGCATATGAATTTTTACTTTGAAGCTTGACTTTTAACAATCAACTGCGTGATAGAGGTCACTATTGATGGGGGATGATTCTAACACCCCAATGCAAAAATGGAAGATGGTTGCCCTCCACTAGGTCCACAAGCAGTGATATATGCTCACTATTCTGAATTTTTCTTTACACCAATACAGATAATTAAAATGAAATTTTGTAGACTTGTAGTAGAATATAAGAGCTACCCCACAAGCTTTAAATCATCCCAAATGGATATTCCATCTTTGAGAACCACCCTCTACAAAACAGGCTACCTGTTTGCAACACTCTCTGCCTATGTGCAGAGATATACCTTCACAAAGTTGGCAATTTCTCACAACTCACTCAGCCAAATAACTTGAAACTCAAAGTTCAAGGCACAATATGAGAGACCAAATGAAGCTTGAAATCAATGAAAATGAGTACAATGAGAGAGCAAACAATGCTCTGCAATCTGGTACAATTAGATTTGGAAAAGCCTAGCTATAGCTACACCTCTAGATAGAGAGGAGCAAAATCATGAGAAAATGAGGTAAGCAAGCAAGGGGCTGCTTGCTGGAGTTTATGACTTCACTAAACTAATTGGGAAACTTGTGGAATGCATACAAATCAAGAAATAAAGGCGGGATGATGCTTATATAGAGTTTTACTTTTCCTACAATCTAGCTAACCACCCACCAATCAGTGTAAGTGCACTTTTTGGTGGTTGATTTGATGAGATTTGAATTTGATTGAGTTTGGTGGAGCTTCTAACTTTATTCCACGACTTTGGGTCCTCTTTTTTTTATTGTTCCACTTGCAAAACGCGTGGTTGAGCCTTTTTGCATGATTGAGACTTGATTTTCAACACTCCCCCTCAAGTCTCAATGCCTAGGTCCTTCATTCGAATGCATGCCTTGAAGTGTTGTAGCTTTACTCCATCCAATGCTTTGGTAAACATATCTGCATATTGGTCTTTTGTATTGACATGCTCCACCTTGACATCCTTTGACATGATCTTCTCTTGAATAAAGTGGTAATGCACTTCTATATGCTTCGACCTTGCATGGAACACCGGATTTTGAGCCAAGCTGTTGGCATCATATGGGAAGAACAAGTACGGGCATACACACAGATCTAGCACTGAGGCAACCCATCCAATTTTTTCCAATCCTTACATTATTTTAAAAGTGATTCTCATCACTGAAAACCATTGTAAATATTGTTTCATCTCTTTGTAGCTCCATTTTGTGCAAGCCGAGGAGTCCTTGAGCTTGAGGAGCTTTAGTAGTATTGGCCTACCAAGTTTCAGAATTTTCAGAGCTCGTTTGAGCCTCCAAAATAGCTTAGGAACCTAATTTTTAACTAGGCCGGACACTAGGTCTGAACAGGACCAAAGCTAGTCAAAAACTATAAATAGAGCTAGAGAGCTCATTTTTGGGGCTATCTTGTTGTAGATTTGAAGTTGTATGAGAACTCTTTTGCAATAGAAGTGATTCCATTGTCTCTCTCTCTTTCTTCTTGCCTTGTGTGCACATGTGTGTGTACGTGTGTGCATGTTAGTGTGCTTCTCACTCACACATTTGTGCCAACACTTGTTCGAGGTCTTCATACCATCCTCATGTCTTCCCAGATTGACATTAAAGGAGGTGCTACTCATCACTAAGCTACACCAAATTTTGGCGCCGTTGTCGGGGATCAGAGCTTTGAGGACGAGCGTGTGATGGTAAGACGTAGAGAGGACGCGTTGGAATGGTAAGTAGTAGGTAAATTTCTTGTTTTTCACCATTTTCTCCATCTCCATCTCCATCTCCATCTTCCTTTCATATTCCCACTTCCATTTCATTCTTCTCATTTGCTTGGTGAGAGTTTGAGAGAGAGCGAGTGTGCATTGTTGTGTTTAAATGTTTTTTGCATGATTCTTGTAGCTTGCAGCATCCTCACCATCTCCAGCAAGCTCAGCAGGTATTGAAATTCTCTGCCCAAGCCACGAGTCGTCGAGCTTGAGCTATCACAACACACCGGAAAGTTGGCCCTATCAGGATCCTGAGTGCACCATGACATAGTGAAGCCTGAGAGCACCTAGAATCACTAGATTGATCAGTGAAATTCACCATATCCCGGTCTATCGTGATACACGCGTGTATCGCAACACACCCGTGTATCGCGACACACCCGTGTATTGCAACACACCCGTGTATCGCGACACACCCGTGTATTGTGACACGCCCACGTATCACGACACACCCCACCTATCGCGACACCTCGGTCCATCGTGACACTTCGGTGTATCGCGACACATCCACTTATCACGACCTTCGGTCTATCGCGACACACCCCACCTATCGCGACACTTTGCTCTATCGCGACACCTAGGTGTATCGCGACACATCCACTTATCGTGACACCTCTGTCTATCACGACACCTCGGTGTATCGTGACACATCCGCTTATCGCAACACATTGGTGTACCGCGACACCTTGGTGTATATCGACACCTTGGTGTATCGCGGCACCTTGGTGTATCGCGACACCTCGGTCTATCGCGACACCTCGGTGTATCGCGACACTCCGGTGTATCGGGACACATCCACTTATCACGACACCTCCACTTATTGCAACACATCGACCCGAGCTATTGCGATACACTGGCTTTAAGAAAAAAAAAATTGGGGTGAAATAATTCATTGAATTGGGGAAATTTTGGGCTTGATTTTTGACACATTGGGACTATCTTAGAGCCTTAGAAGTGGGCAAGTACCTAGAAAACCATAGATGAATTCCTTGAACCCTAAGAGCCAGTCTTGACCCCTAAGCGCCTGAATGGTCATAACTTCACCATACGAACTCCGATTGATGAGATTTCAGATTTAAGTTGGCCATTAGGCGGATTTAGGTAGCCATAGGATTTTTGGGTGTGTAGAGAGCTAGTCTCAAGGGGCCTATGCTTTTTGAGGTGTGCTTGTCAATTCATTATAATCTAGGGCAATATTAACTGGTGAACCCTTGCAGGAACATTGTGCGCACTCAAGGCATCCAAAGCAAGCTAGCAAGGATGAGTACCAAGCTTGGGAGGAGGCTACCTGGGCTTGTGTAGCAGTCTGATCAACAAGTGCGTTAAGGTTGCAAGTTCTCTCAACCCTCCTTCGTCAATTCCTAGCTTAGGCTAAGTACGACTTAGGTGTGGTGATTGATTAGAGCAACGCTAAGCACGTATCAAGTCTAAGAGAACTAATCAAATAAGTACAAGCATTAAGTAGATCTTAAGTGCAAAAAACCTAAGGAACAAAAGTAAACTTGAATCGATCAAATATCAAGTGCAAAATTCACTTAAGTAATCCTGACGACGTGATTACAAACAAGGGCTTAACACAATATTCAACTAAAAAGAACAAAGTGATTGATACAAATTAACTTGCAACGAGAGTGTACTTGGGACCAAGGGGGTGGAGAAACCAGGCATATGAACTCTAGGTCAGGCAGACACTTAGGCCGAGATAGACAAAGCCTCAGATCTTCTGAAGCTAGTGTCAATCACACTGCTAGGTCTTGGGCCCAGCAGTTGAGTGATTACCCATAAACTCCAAGATAAAAAACAAGCGATTCTGAGATGTCCAATCACATGGAGAGACTAGTAGGTAGTTCAGGGGTGGCATACCTAGAAAAGCCAGAAGGACCTTACAAGACTCAATTGGAATATATCAGGACTAATCGTATAGGTGCTCGCATCTACGAAGACGGCCTGAGAAGATCTGTGGTCCAGATTAAGAATCCCGATCAACCCCATGGACTAGAACATCCGGTAGTCAAGTTCGAGGATGGAGCATACCTAGATAAAGAAGGGACTATTTATGTAGTCACCACCCTTCCAGATAGGACAGATGAGTTCGGCAATGTGATTGCAGAGACTGACATGGGTGACATAGAGCAAGGGAACTTAGGAAGAGAGCCGAGGACTCCCCGTGGCAAATCAGTCCTGACCAGAATCATTACTCCAGAGTGGGTTCCCCAAGACAATAAGAGCATAGATTTTCTTTTAAACCATGAAACCCACGAGGCTTTTTGGAGGTATAAGCCTGACCAGCCTAATGAGGTGGGAGCTCTCACAATCTACGAGTTCAAAGACCCTAATAGCCCAGGCAAAGTAACCTACCTAGACAATACGTCAGAGAGGATCTTCGTGGTCATTGAGCATGGCAGACATGCCTACACTTGGAAGGGTGAATTCATTTTTCCCCAACCAAGATCTTATGTCTCCTACAGCCACCAAGGAGCTGGGACCTCCCAAGCTCATGGAACTCAAAGGGACAGAAGTAGAGATAGGTCAGAAGTAAGTTTTGCCAACTCCCTGGGAAGAGAAAGGATGAGAGCAGAAATGGATAGAGAAGAAACTGAGAGACCTAGAGCTCCAAGAAAGCAAAGAAATGCTGATGATTTTCCCTTTCCACGGCCTAGAGAGCACACTAGGACCCTGAGGCCAACCCAGCTAGTCAAGTCCATGAAGAATTACTTCGATGGCATTGGAGACCCTTACGACCATGTGGCAAAATTTAGGCAAGTCTTGAGGGTTGAACAGATTGAGGACCTATTCACACACTACAATGCTTTTGGCCTAACCCTTAGAAACACAACTCTTACGTGGTTTCATCCACTACATGAGAGGCAGTTTAGGAGCATAGACCAACTTTTAGAAGCTTTCGTCACTGAGTTTTCTAAGAGTGGCATATGGCATAATACTTCCTCACTGATTCATAACTTTAAGCAAACACCTCAAGAGACGGTCAGACTGGCAGGAAGACGGTTTAGGCAATACCTAGAAAGGTGTCCAATGCCTGAGTTACTCACGCCAGCCAAGCAAGTGGCTTTGTTCTTAGATGGATTGTTGAGCACCAAGCTCAAATCATATGTGTATCTGAAGGACCCTAGAACCATAGAAGAATGTGTGTGTATGTGCATAGACATTGAGGATAATCTAGGCGAGGAGTTGGAGCTGTCAAAAATCTACAAGGATTTGGATAGCTCTAGCAGCCTCACGTCCGGTCAATCCACATCTATCGAGGAACTTGCAGAGAAGGTAGCTCAGAAAGTAGGTGTCTCTAGCAAACAAATTCCAAGATTTGATCTAGGGAAACGATGCTATACCTGTGGAGGAGACCATATGGCGAGTGTATGTCCCATTATGGACCAACCCCAAGTGAATCCTAGTAGCCAGTACTACACCATAGAGCGAAGATACACCAACCACACCGCACGACTGTCCTTATAACAAACAAATTGTCAAGCAAAACTACCCTCAGCCTTATCCACAACAGGGTAGATTCCAGAACCAGTACCCACCACAGCAATATGGTAGACCCCAGCAATCCTATCAAACACCCTATCAAGGGCAGCAAAGACCTCAACTAGTTCTAGCGCAGCAACCCCCTGCTCCTACCAATGTGATTCCAGTGAAATATGCATCTGCAGAAGAAAATCTGAACAGAGCCATAGTCCCAGTAATACCATTGCTATCAGAAAGTGACCCAAGTGATCATAGTTTTGACTCTACACGTATTGATAGCCCACAAGCTTACTACATGCAATCACCCGAGCACAATGCGCCATACTATTATGAAGAACCCAGTGAATCTAGTTGGGAGCCAGATTATACAAATGTCATGTATGCAAACCCCAACTCTAGACCTCAGCCTAGGCAGATGAGGTCCCAAGAACCCCATCAACATGCCAAAAATCGCTCCTATCAATGTTATTAGGCTAGTAGTAGACTTTACAGGGAGCATAACTTCCACAGCCCTAGTGCAAGTGGTCATTAGAGCTCAAGCCTTGCAGCGAACTTAGGGTGTAGGGCAAGAAAAGAGTTCTAAGTTAGCGAGACAGAGAGTATAACCAAGAAAAGGACAAGAGCTTGGAGAGATAGCCAGGAGAGAATGAAAAGGCAATGGTCACAGAAAATGAGCGAACTTGACGGAAGCTTGAGAGAAATAAAAGCAAAGATAATGGAACTCACATCTCAAACTCACTCCCACACTATACCACCACCATCATTTCCTTCTCCCTCCAACCCATCACCTTCCATTCCCCAGCCTTCTAATCCACCACACATAACCCACCCACCACCCAGAGTAGGATCAGTCTTAGCCGATCCCACTCCTGAGGATCTAGACATGATGCTTAAAGCATATCAGGCCAGAATCCATGAAGGGCCAAACGTGACAAATCATGACAGATGTTACCCTAGAGCCGATCTAGAGATAGAGCGAACAAAGCTTTGTGCTAAGATGGTCAAATTGGCGCAAGCCATGTTTGAAGCCAGTCGCTTGTTCAATGGCTCTAGCTCCACTAGAACACCATTGCATTTTGATGGTCTATTAGATAGATTGGAACGGTTACTTGCAAAGTCTGGAGAAGGAGCCTTCTCCCAGTTTAAGGAGAGTGCAAGTGATAGAATAAGCATTCCTCCCTAGGAACCTTATGTGTGTTACCGTTAGTGTCCATATGAAAGGCCAAATGGCCACCGGACACTTCTTTGTATATGTTCTTTAATAAAACATATAGTGGCCTGGTCAGTCACAGACTGTAAATTCGACCGCATTTGTAAGACCTAAGAAATCTGTCTTCGTGCTCTCTGTGTACTGTGTTTTCTGTGTATTTTGCAGCTTTTACGCGGAGTACTGTGTGTGACCTAAGGAGCTCGGTTTTCTACTCCGAGCATATCGTCATGGAGCTCTCGAGAAGGAGAGCGCACTGTGGTGCACGCCATCGAAATACTTTACTGGTATTAGAGCAGTTCGAGGCAAAAGCTTTGTTCCTTCTGTGTGAGCGAAGCGAGCACCCCCCCAGGCTTTCTCCAAGGCTTACGACCAAGGCGGCGACCAAGGCATAGACCTTGGCATACCTTGTCATCCGAGTCACCATTGGCTGCACGCGAGGGAGGACCTCAACGATCAAGGAATATAGAGGTTCCCGGTACTTCCCGGGAGGTCACCCATCCTAGTATTGTTCCCCCCAGAGCCCGCTTAACCGTGGCAATCTCTTGCCACTAAGCTACACTCTTGTGGTGTTTGAAGAAGGGGAAAGACTAAGGTTGACATTACCTTGAACAAGTTTTGGTCCCTCAAAGCTTCATTTTTGCTTTCAAAGCCTATTTCTGAAGCAATTTTGGGGTGTTTTTGGAGCCATTTTGGAGTACTTTTGCACATAGTTCTCTTCACACAGGTCCAAGAACATCAAGAAGAGTGTTCTTCATACTTCTCAGACAATAAATATCAACCTTTGGGGCTGTATTTTCAGCCACACTCGTAAAACTACAGGTTTCTTGAGAGGTTTTCAGTTTTGGTGGGAGAAGTCGCTACAAATTTATGCAGGTTTTTAAGCCTAAAACATCACAGTTGACAGACACTTGCAGGTGTTATTGGCTAGTTTTTGGGCTACGTATTCAGCCTTTTGGTGTCATTCTATTGCATATATTGAGCACTTACACACCATGTACGCTTCTGTGGATGCCGCTTATGTACGTCCATGTGGTCATTGATATAGCGGTTACGTTCTTTGCATAAAGCCTTTTACGTTTGATAAAGAGGGTCGTGGTGAGGTTTTCTTAACTGGGAGACACCCAGATGTCGGGGTCTCTTCGGTGATGCAGGTGGAAGACTTACCCAGCCTCGCCATAGGAGATGTATAATAGTTGTTCATAGGTGCTCGATAATCTTAGTTGGCTTCTATTGGGTAATTGATTATATGCAATGGAGTCAGTGATTCACTATGCAGGTAGACATGTCAGTACTTGCAGTTTTATGATACTTTGACACTGGTCATATGCTAATTTTGTAGAGGATACTCTGGCAAAATTTTTCTAGATTTCTGGTTTATACAGTGGTCGATTTACTCCTTAATACACTTAATTGTTGGTGTTTGGACTCTTCTAGCTCCATTATCATCCTATTCAATTCTCTTCCATCATGGCCCCAGAGGTCTCAGGCACATCCGGTGGATCAGGGTCTAGTGCTAGTGTTCTAAGGAGGAGCTATAACTTGCAGGGCAAAGATCATTTTGAGATCCAAAAATTTGATGGCACACTCTTTGCTCTATGGAAGAATCAGATTAAAGATGTGCTGATTCAAAGGAGGCAATGGAAGCCAGTAAATGGGATTTCAAAGAAGCCTGCCGACACGGATGAAGATGATTGGGATGAGTTAAATGAAATGGCCAAGTCTACCATTCGCTTGCACCTGGCAGATAATGTTTACTTTACAGTATTAGACTGTGAAAGTGCAGAGGAGCTTTGGAAGAAGTTATGCAATACATATGAAAAAGAGACGGCATCAAATAAAGTGTATCTGATGCGAAAATTATATGACCTTCGTATGAAGGACACAGATAGTGTTGCTGCTCATCTAAATGAGTTTGATGCCATATTCTCCCAGTTACAGGCTCAGAAAATGGATATGGACAATGAAATGAAAGCAGTATTGTTGTTATGCACCCTGCCATCATCATGGGATACATTTTGCACAGCTATTAGCAACAGTGCACCTGGTGGTAAACTCGTCTATGATGACATATGTGGAGCACTCTTGAGTGAGGAGATTCGTAGAAAATCTATGGTTGGCACTCAGAGTGGAGATGCACATAATGTTCGTGATTCTTACCAAGGAAAGAATCAGCAACGTGGCAGGAGCAAGAATAAGGAAAAGAATGGTCAACGGAATAAGAGTAGAAGTAAATCAAGGATGAGGGATATCGAATGCCATTATTGTCATAAGAAAGGACACATGAAGAAAGATTGTTATGCATTAAAGAATGCTAAAGGTAAAGGACAGAATGTTGATGGGCATGTTAAACAGTTACCTGCACCATCTACTTCGACTGTGAAGATTGAAGAAATTAATGCTATTTCTGATGATGCTGATGTGTTGACACTTGATAGTACTGTGCCATCTGAGGCACTTATGGCTGATTCTCTTTCCCACACCTGGCTGCTAGACTCTGGTGCTTCTTTCCATGTGACACCACATAGAGAATGGTTCTCTAATTATGCAGCAAAGTCTCTTGGTACCGTGAGACTTGGTGACTCTTACCAGTGTGATATTGTGGGGATTGGAGATGTGGTTGTGCAGTTCATTGATGGTTCAAAATTTACTATGCATAATGTATGACATGTACCTCAGTTATCACGTAGTTTGATGTCACTTGGTCAACTTGATGACCTTGGTTACAAGGTGTTCTTCTATGCTCAGTCCTTTCGTATATCAAAGGGCAATATGGTTATTGCAAAAGGAAGCAAAGTTGGCTCACTTTATCCTTTATTTGTATCACAAAAAGAACACTTGTTAGCTGTTACTGAACAGCCTATGGCTTGTATTTGGCATGGTCGTTTGGGCCATATATCTCGTAGTGGAATGGAAAATCTTTCTCGTTCTGGCTACTTACCTGTGTTATCTTTCTCTGATTTTTCATTTTGTGAGCATTGTCAATATGGAAAGCAAACCAAAAATGTGCATAAAACGCACATTGACTCTTCAATTCAGCCTTTAGATCTCGTTCATACAGATGTGTGTGGTCCTATGCCCACTAGGTCCTTAGGTGGTTCTCTTTACTTTGTTACTTTCATAGATGATGCTACTAGAAAAGTCTGGGTATATCCCATCAAATCAAAGGATGATGTATTCCCTACTTTCAAAAAATGGCTTGCTTCAGTTGAGACTGAAAAAGGAACTAAGCTTAAGGCTTTACGTTCAGATAATGGGGGTGAGTATACCTCACATGAATTCAGTCTTTTTTGTCAATCTAGAGGTATTCGTAGAGAGTTTACAGCTCCTTATACCCCAGTACAGAATGGTGTAGCTGAGAGGATGAATAGAACTATTCAAGATAGAGTAGTCTCTATGTTGCATCATGCAAACCTCTCACAAGGTTTTTGGGTAGAAGCAGTATTGATTGCAGATCATGTGATTAACCTTTCACCTAGTACTGCCAAAGGTCTGAAAGTGGCACAAGAGTTATGGACAGGGAAACCACCATATTATGATCATCTTCGAGTTTTTGGGTGTGAAGCATATGTTCATATACCCAAGAATCTTAGACAAAAGTTGGACCATAAGTCAAAGAAATGCATTTTTCTTGGATATGGTCGAGAAGGACAATTTGGATATCGCTTATGGGATCCTGAAACACGGTCAGTGATCAGAAGTAGTGATGTCATTTTTAATGAGTCTAAGATGCATAAACAGCCCATTAAGGAGGTTGAAGTGAGAAGAGTGGTGTTTGAGGATACTAGTCCTCCGGTTAGCATGCATAAAAATGCTGCACATAGGGATGTTCAAGAGAATGTCCATTCAGATCAATCTGCACATGTTCCTGTTCAGCAACCATTGAGACGCACTACACGTGTCTCACATCCACCTGATAGATATGTTCCAGGTTTCGATTTTGTTATGCTAACAGATGTCGGTGAGACTTCTTGCTACAAAGAGGCTATGCAGACAGAGGATCATGTCAAGTGGGAGCGTGCCATGAAGAGTGAGTTGGATTCTATTCACAAGAATAGTACTTGGGACTTAGTACCTTTGCCAAAGGGCGGGAAAGCTTTACCATGTAAATGGGTATATAAGCTGAAATTCACATCAGATAGTGCTTCTCCAAAATATAAAGCACGACTTGTTGCAAAGGGTTTTAAGCAACAACATGGTGTTGATTTTGAGGAAATCTTCTCTCCAGTGGTCAAGATGACTACTTTGCGCATGTTGCTTGGATTCGTTGCAATGGAGGACTTAGAGCTAGTCCAAATGGATGTGAAAACAGCTTTCTTGCATGGAGATCTTACAGATGAGATCTATATGGAACAAACAGAAGGTTATGTAGTTCCTGGCAAGGAAAGTCTAGTTTGTAAGCTCAAGAAGAGCTTGTATGGACTTAAACAGTCTCCTAGACAATGGTACCAAAAGTTTGATGCTTTTATGAAGTCCCAAAGCTATTCTCGGAGCAATGAGGATCATTTTCTCTTCACAAAGAGATGCTCTGATGGCAGCTTGATACTTTACGTCGATGATATGTTGATTGCTGGGAAGTCCTCTTATGATTTGTTAATTCTCAAAAAGAATTTGAGTCAGACATTTGATATGAAGGATTTGGGGGATGCCAAACATATTCTTGGCATGCGTATTACTCGTGATAGGAGTAAAAGATGCACATACTTCTCTCAAAGTGAGTACATATCCAAAGTACTTCACCGGTTCAATATGTAGGGTGGAAAGGCATTGAGTACACCTTTACCCACATATGTGAAATTGAGCAAGGATGACTGCCCCAAATCAGATGAGGAAAAGGAATTCATGACCAAAATTCCTTATCAGTATGCTGTTGGTAGTCTCATGTACGCTATGGTAGCTACGAGACCAGACATTGCATTTGCAATCGGAGTTGTGAGTAGATATATGTCTAATCCTGGCAAGAAACATTGGGAAGCGGTCAAGATGATTTTGAGATATCTGAGTGGAACTAAGGACAAGTGTCTAGCTTAGGTAGAGGGAAAGCATCCATTATTGGTTACACAGATTCTGACTATGCTGGTTGTCTAGACAATCGTAAGTCTACATCAGGGTACATTTTTCATTTTGTTGGAGGTGCTATCTCTTGGAGATCTCGGCTTCAAGAATGTACAGTTGTTTCCACCACAGAAGCAGAGTATGTTGCAGCAAATGAGGCATGTAAGGAAGCATTGTGGCTTTCTCGTCTTGCTTGTGATATGGGTTTACCTCAGCATGTACCTCGCTTGCTCAGTGATAGTCAGAGTGCCATTGCTTTGGCTAAGAATCCGGTCTATCATGTAAAGACCAAGCACATTGAGGTGAGGTATCACTTCATTAGAGATTGCTTAGCCACTGAGAGCATTATTCTTGAGAAGGTTCACACTCGAGATAATGCTGCAGATGCTTTGACTAAAGCTCTACCACAAGATAGCTTTTGACACTGTTGTCACTTGATGGGGATTACTTGAGTCTTGATCTTATGCAGTCACTTGTATACTGTGTAACATGCCCATCAAGTGGGGGGTATAGTGTGCATACTTACACTCAGGTATTCTTTATCATTCTTTATTTTTTCTCCCATAGTTACTCTAGCCATATTGGCCTTTAGTGGGAGATTGTTACCGTTAATGTCCATATGAAAGGCCAAATGGCCATCGGACACTTCTTTGTATATGTTCTTTAATAAAACATATAGTGGCCTGGTCAGTCACAGACTGTAAATTCGACCGCATTTGTAAGACCTAAGAAATCTGTCTTCGTGCTCTCTGTGTACTGTGTTTTCTACGTATTTTGTAGCTTCTACGCGGAGTACTGTGTGCGACCTAAGGAGCTCGGTTTTCTACTCCGAGCATATCGTCGTGGAGCTCTCGAGAAGGAGAGCGCACTGTGGTGCACGCCATCAAAATACTTTAATGTGCCTAACTCCACTGAACTAGACACCTCTTCTTCTATAAATCTGTATTCCCTGAAATTCTTGCGAGAGATTCAAGAAGAGAAATGGGCTAAAGAAAGTGAAGATCCTCCTCCAATAGAACTTGTGGATGACACGCACGATCAATTCCCATAGGACATTCCTTCCATTTATGGAGAGCAGGAGAGTGCCCAATCTCATGAAAGGCTAGACTTTGAGTCTAACTCCTTACAGGAACTACCCCATTTCACAGGACCATGGGAAACTAAGTCTACTTGCATGAGAGCGCCCGCGGTCATGATAAGAAATGAAGACTCATACCTAGGAACACTGAGGTCGTAAAGAACACTAAAGTACAGTGCAATCTCACTTTAGAAGAGCTACTCAAGGTTAGGCCGGAATTGTGGAAACATGTAGCCAAACAAGTGCCAGACGTAGCAAAATCTCGTTCCCAGGTAGGATCTCATAGAACAGTGCCAGAAATACCATTGGATAAGATAGGAGACATGAGCGAAGGAGAAGAAGGAAATACCTATCTTCTAGTTACCCATCAGGGATACACAACTAAGGCAATTTTGGACTCAGGTGCACGAGTTGCAATTGCTACCACTTCCCTATGGAAGCGTTGGGGCAAGCTAGCACTCAGGCTGACGAGAATGAAATTGCAAATGGCCGATGGTCACATTGAGAGACCCTTAGGCTTACTAGAAGGAATAGCTGGGAAGAAGAATCTTTGTTTGAGGTCCCTGAAAATTTCAAGAAGTATGAAATAGAAGATAGGAGAGTCATGGTAAGAATGCCTAAACATGAGGCACAATCAGGAGAGGCCTATGATAACAAGGAAACCACCAAGAAAATAGTTGTAGCCATAGAAGAAGTAGAAGAAAGATGCACCTACATAGGACATGACCTAACGGAAGAAGAAGAGCAAGAGTTGATAGCTTTGCTAAGGGAATACAGAGATGTATTTGCTTGGAGTTATGAGGATTTGAAAGGTGTAGACCCTGACATATGCTCACACACTATCCCCATGACCTCCGATGCCAGACCCTCCAAGTAGAAGCCATACACATACAATGACAACTATGCTGCCAAGATCAAAGAAGAGATAGATTGCTTGGTTGAAGCTGGATTTATCTATGAAATTGAGCACGCTCAATGGGTATCCCCCATTGTAGTGGTGCCCAAAAAGAACGGCAAACTATGTGTATGCATTAACTTGAAGAAGGTTAATGCAGCCACTATCAGAGATAGTTATCCGCTTCCTATCACTGAGCATCTATTAGAAAGGGTAGCAGGCAAGGAAGTGTACAGCTTCCTAGATGGGTTATCTGGTTACAATCAAGTAGCCATTGCACCAAAAGACCAACATAAGATGGCTTTTGCCATAGAGTGGGGCATATTTGCCTTTCGGGTAATGCCATTTGGTCTAACCAATGCGCATGCAACCTTCCAGAGGCTGATGTGCCATGTGTTTAAAGAATTCTTGAGGAAGAATTTGGAAGTCTATGTTGATGATCTATGTGCTCATTCCAACATTAGACAGACACATATACCTGAACTCAGGTGAATCTTTAACAAATGTAGAGAATATCAAGTCTACCTGAACACAGAAAAGTGTGTTTTCATACTCAGGCAAGGCAAGATTCTAGGACACATAGTTTCAAAGAACGGCATATCCACTGACGAAGAGAAAGTGAGAGCCATCGCAGAACTGCCTAGGCCAAAGAACGTCAAGGAAGTACAAGCTTTCATGGGGCATTGTGGTTATTACCGACGCTCATTGCAAAGCCTCTGTACGAACTTTTGACCAACTTTGAGTGGACTGATGAATGTGAGAAATCCTTCAATGAGCGTAAACGGCGATTGTGTTCAGCACCAATCTTGACTACACCAGATTAAAACAAGCCATTCCATGTTCACGTGGATGCATCCAATTATGCTATTGGATGTGTGCTACCACAACCTATGGGTGAAGGTAATATGGATCTTCCAATTGCCTATGCTAGTAGACAGTTGAATGCAGCTGAACGAAACTACACCACCACCGAACGAGAAGGATTAGGCATGGTATATGCGGTTAAAAAGTTTAGACACTATTTGCTTGCAAATAAGTTTAAGTTTTTTTTACTGATCATCAGGCATTGTTGTATTTGGTAAACAAACCATGCAGGTAGATTGGTGAGATGGTTCCTCTTGCTAATGGAATACGACTTTGAGGTTGTGGTGAGGAAAGGAAAGACTCATTTGAGAGCAGATCATCTCTCTAGGCTCACATCCGGAGAGGCCCCACAAGGAGTATCAGATGACCTTCCTGATGCTTACTTGTTTAATTTGGAAGTCGTGCCACAGTGGGTCAAAACATTAGTGCCAGTGTTGACATACGGGCCCAAACATCCAGTAGTAAACACTCAAGATAGGGAGGTAGTAAAAGCCCAGAAGTACCATATCATGGCAGGGAGTATGTACAAGCATACAAGTCAAGGAACATTAGCTTGTTGTGTGGAAGAGGATGAGTATGCTAAATGGTTGCAATTAGCACATGTAGGTGCATTAGAGCAACATTACTCAAGACAACGAACCCTACAGACACTAAGGAGACTCAGAGTGCATTGGCCAACTATGGAAGCAGATGTCCATAAGTTGTGTAAGGAATGCCCAGTCTGTAGCATTAAACCGCCAATGGAACATGCCACTCTTTATCGAGTGTCTTTAGTGCCAGATTGGAGTGAACCATTAGTAGCCTTTCTGAGGACAAAAACATTCCCTCAAGATATGACCCTGGCTAGGCGGAGAAGCTTAGAACAAGAAGCTTTAGACTACTCACTCATTTGAGATAACTTATGCAAGCATGGTAAAGATGGTTATCTCAGATTATGTGTTCATGAGAGCGAATATCTTCAGATCTTGGAAACTACTCACTAGGGTGTAGCAGGAGGACATTTTGGACTAGACCGGGTGATCAAGGCAATACTATTTGCAGGACTTTGGTGGCCCACCCTTCACATGGATGCACGTACATACGTGAAGAGGTGTGATGTTTGTCAATGAACTCAGTATCCTATACGCAAAGATGAGATGCCGTTGAAACCTATGATGGGTGGACGTGCATTCTCTAAGTGGGGAATAGACTTTGTAGGCCCTATTAACCCCCCAGCCAAGAGTTCACATGTTGAATACATCATTGTGGCCACAGTCAATTTAACCAAGTGGGTAGAAGTAAAAGCCACAACGAAGAACGATGCTCAAACGACGGCAAAGTTCTTATTTGAGAATGTGTTCACTAGATACGGATTGCCAATAGAGTTAGTGAGTGATAGAGGCACCCACTTCTTGAATGAAGTCATAGAAAACCTTCTCCAAGAATTCTTGGGGATACATAAGAAGTCTGCCCCATATCATCCACAAGTCAATGGACAGGCTGAGAGAACAAATAAAATTCTATGCAATGTATTGACGAAATTGGTTAATAATAAACACTCTGATTGGGACAAACAGCTACACCATGTTGTTTGGGCATACAGAGTTGCCTATAAAACGGTACTCCAAGCCACACCCTTTCATATGGTGTTTGGCCAAAATGCAGTGCTACCATTGGACTTTTTGATACCTACATTGAAAGTAGTACAAGAGCATGACTGGACAGGCCATGAGCTCTCCTCTATAATCTTCAATCTTGAACGATTAGGGGAAACACGATTGAGAGCTGCAGTAGGAATTTATGCAACCAAGAAGAGGCAAAAAGCATATTTCGATGCACATGTGAAGGATAAGGGCTTGAAAGCAGGAAACCTAGTCCTAGTCTACACCTTGAAGCAACATGCATGGAAATTAGAGAAGAGAGGCTGTGGACCAATGATTATCAATAGGATCTCCACAAGTGGAGCAGTACAACTAGCCAATCTAGAAGGAGACATCCTACCAAGTTACATAAGCCGATGTAGAGTCAAGTTATTTCAAGAACCCCTAACGGAAGAGATGCTAAATTGACTCAATATTGCCAAGAAACGTAAAGAAGAGGAAAAGCAAATTCGAGAGGAAGCACAGGCAGAAGCTTTATAACGCATCCGACGAATGAAATCGATCAGACAAGACAGAGGTCAACCCATGCCTGACCCTCAAGAAGCTCTAGGTTATCACATGGCCATGTGCGAGGCATCAGGAAAATGGTCCCATAGGATAGTTGATTGACGACCTTTTGTGACCCTAGAAGTAGGACAAGGAGGGAGTGCAAAGACCGTGAGAGCTTTAATTGACTCCGGAGCAGCCACTAGTGCAATTCGTCTTTCTTACTGCCAAGAATTGCAATTGAAGGTCGATCCTATAGAGGCATATCTCATAGGATTGGGAGGTGTTGAAATCCCTTGCATGGGAGAGGTGGAATTTCCCCTCTACATTCAATAGGTCCTAATGGTAGTAAAAGTGCTAGAATGTGAAGACAAGGATCTTACCGAACCTCTTGTCTTGGGCCAAGACTGGATCTATGATCACGCAGTCAACCTCAACCTAAGAAGTGGACTTCTTCAGGCTTGAGTAGGCCAAAACCGCCTCATGATTGAATTAGAGAACCAAGCTCTCATGCCATTAGAAAAGACATCAACTCCTGGTCCCTCCAAGAACCCACATGAAAATTTCGATGCTATTCTTGTCCAAAGTTCTACGGTGCAGAAGATTATCACTCTAGACGAAGGTATAGGATTCAAGGAGGAGTCCCCTTCTTTTCCAAAGAGGATTCGAGGATAGCAAGCCAAGAAACACACTACACCGAGGAGGGCAATGATCAAGAAGCATGAGCACCAACCGGTGCACTATGAAGTACCTCATGGCATGAAGCAGATCTAGATATGCAAGGGTAGAAAACCCAGAGATCTAGAGACAGATTCTCAGAGAAGCCAACCAGCTACACCGTCGAGGATTACAATGAAGAAGCCCCCTAGGCAACACTCTAGACATACCATTTCTATTTGGGTCCCGAAGCATCAATGAAGGCTATCTCTAATGCTAGACAGATATGGGTGTCCAAGACCTGCTTGCAAGCTCAAATAGTTTCACCTCCAGTCACAAGAATGCATCAACCCTCACAAGCACTCTTGGAAAATATCTCAAGGCAGGCACCTACACCCCACACCATTCCACCTTCGATCAAACCTAGGAATATCTGGAAATGGGTACCCAAAAGGTCCCAAATCCAACACAAGCCAATCCACAAACCTTTACATGTCATCACCACTAAAGTCTATGATGCCACAATAAAAGTTTGGAGACTTAAACCCCGCATCACACCCCCTCATCCAAATTTTCTAAATCCTCCCACTCTAATGTAGGTGCATTCTGAGTGCATTGCATATCCAAAGTATGTATCTAGAATGACACTAACCACTAACCAAGATTCATACCCATCACAAACACTTCACCCCTAACCACTAACCACTTCGAATGTCAAGTTAGTATTGTGGAGGGAACACCATTACATCCTGTTTCCTATGCAACACTAATGTGCCTCTCTTCTTCTAGCAGATTAGCATCATCAGCTACCAACAACCTCATGGCAGTAGTAGTAGGCACGAGCTCCCAGGCAGGCACTATTTCTCAAATCAATTGGGATACCATGCCCATGGAGACTCCACTGACCGCTAGGCCTGAAGAGCTTTTGAATGTGAGACGAATTCCCATCTCGGATCCACCAAGTGGCCTAACAGAAAGAGTAAAAGGACATTCTCATTGGTTCAATGAGATGCCACGAGATTTGGGAGATTTAGACCACATCTGGGAGTCCAAGTTGGAATTTGGAGGAGTCTGGTGGACATTTCGATTCTTCTCAAGAGAGTTTGAAGCACTACAAAACGTAGCACCTCTTCAAGATATTTGGCAGAAAGCGGGATTGACGGACTACTTTAGCGCATCCCAGCCTAAACTAGATTTCCTTAGATGTTACTACTTAATTGCAACTCTTAAAGTGACAGGAGATCGAGATCAGTCAGGCACATTCCTGGTGCCCTCTCTATCAAACCAGGAGGAAATGAAAAAGTTTGAGTTGAACATAACTTTAATCGGGGAGGCCCTTCAGATGTACAGCACCCATGTACCCTCCGATCGAGACCCTTTCATACTGGAGTCTATGAAGAACAGTAAACTCAAGAAGTTGAAAGAGATGTGTGCCCTCACCCCAAACATTGCCATATCGTTGCGAATGTGCCTTCAGCACTTTGCATTTCTGCCTCAAGACCGATTCACACAGCCTCATAAAAAGATTTGGTATGGGCTATACCTAGCGGAGACAGGGAGTCTACCTATTAAAATGCCTGTGTGGATCCTTGACCAATTATATGAAGTAGGCAAACGAGGAGTAAGGAAGCCTACTGTTGCAAAGCTAAGAAGAGAAAAAGGTAGGGAAAAAGAAGTGTCCCAAAATTTTTCCGATTTGGACACTTTATTTTTGTATCATAGCCATTTTGTAACATATTTTCCGTTGTAAACGCACTAGAGGAGTCCTCTAGATGCATACCCATGGAGATTAGTAGCTTACCCATGTAAATTAGTAGGAAATTAATCTTTTAGTGAATAAAGTGCTGGTCTCTTGTGTGAAAGGACCATTTTTAGGGCACATGTATATAAGTCAATTCGTGACTCTTTGTAGGGACTTTTTGCCATTGTGAGAATCAAGAGCACCGAATTTCGAATTTGTGTCTTTTCCTCTCTGTATCATCTTCTTTGTGAGCTTGTATGCATGTGTGTTGCTTGAAAAGAGTGTTTGGAAGTGTTGTCTATCCATGAAAGTGTTTGTTTGCTATGGTTAAGGTGTGTGTGAAGTGTAGGAAGTGCTGAAGTGTAGGAAGGTCATTCCCGTGACTTAGTATTTTGCTCATAACTTGAAGCACAAGTGGCAAAATTGAGTGAGAAAACCACCATTAGATGCGTCTTTGCGAGAGCTTCGAAACGCATGTGCTATTTGCTATATTCGGAGTTCGAAGCTGAGAGAAAAGCTCAATTTACTGTTGGTTGCTGCTCCAAGTATCGCGACACCATAACTGACAGTTGAAGCTTGTTTGGATTAGACATAGACTCATTGGCACTCTTGGGAAGCTCTTTTGCATTGATCATCATTTGAATGCATGTCTTCATACACTCGGCTAGGTTTTGATACTCCTCGGATTAATAAATAAAGCGTGAATCCCCACTATATGCACTTGAGGGGGATTGGGGTATAGTCTCTTTCTCCACAAGTCCCTAGGTTAGTACTTAGGTACACACGTTTTTGGCACTGTTGCCAAGGAGAGTCGAATCAAACCGAGGCATTCGTGTGATGGTAAGTAGCTTTTCGCATTGAAGTGAGTAGAGGAGTTGTGAATTTCTCTTCTTTGGTAAGTCACACTTATCCGCACTTACTACTTCTCACTCTTGGAGTGTGTGTAGTGAGTTATTAGTCTAGGGAAGTGAGTGGAGTGAGTAGAGTAGGAGGAAGAAGGGAGTAGTTAGGAAGTTAGAGTAGCATTTAACCTTTGTTTTGTCGGTCTTTGTAGTTAGGAGATCTTTTCAAAATAAAACCAGCAATTGTCTTTTTTCAAGTCACTTGTTTTCAGAGCAAGTATCGTGAGAGTCATTAGTCAAGTATCATGTTCTGATAGCAAGGAGATTGGGGTCAGCGCAGGGCGAATAGGAGTGTTTGAAGAGTTGAAAGATAACTTTCAAGGTGAGCATCTCAATATTCCATTCATCTTTGCCACTAAATCAAGTATTCCAGTAGAACGATATGCGGTAAGTATCGTGAAAGATTAAGCAAGGGTAAAGAGAGTTTATTTTGTGATACAGACTGAGGGGAGGGGGTAGATGCACTTTAGGAACATGTGTATCATTTAAAACCCAAAAACACTAGCTAAAAATTGAAAAAAACGGCAAGTATCGTGTTTTCCCGCAGTTGAGGTATCGCGATACCTGGGTATCGTGAACTCCTGTGGTCGAGTATCGTGATACTTGCAAGTCGTCGAATATCGTGTATCAGTGAGAAACACTCGCAATACTAAGCAGATATTGTGTATCATGTATCGTGAAAATCTGGTAACGATACCTGTCGAGTATTGACTATCAAGAAAATTCTCATCGCGATATCTGTGACATATCGTGTATCGTGGGGGAAGCTTTCACGATACTTGGTGGATATCGAGTATCGTCGGAAATTTCTCACGATACTTGAACTATCGTGTATCATGGGGCCACAGAAAATGATATCTGTCTAGTATCGACTATCGTGGAAATTCTCTTAGTGGACTATCGTGTATCATGTATCGTGAAATTCTGATCGTGATACCTGTTGTGTATCGTGTATCGTGAAGATACAAGTATCGAGTATCGTTGGATAGTTCGTGATATTGGGCAAGTATCGTGTATCGTGTTGCTCAAGTGTCGTGTATCGTGATCTATCTAGATTGGTCGAGTATCGAGTATCGGGGTAAATTTCCAGTCAGTCAAACATCGAGTATCATGGACTTTTTTGGGTCAAGTATCGTGTGTTGTGGAATTATTGTCAGTCTTAATCCAACCAAATTTTCTCTAGAATTCAGACCCTCGGTAAAGAACTCTAGAAGCTGGAGGTTGGTTAAGTTTGATTAGAGCTTTTAAGTGAATGAACTTAAGATCTCGAAGAACCCTAGGAAGCCAAAGAAGTGTAATCTCTTCAGTGGGAAGTGTAGCCGAACCAAGTAGTCATTCACATTACTCTGAAACCTCGAGTGAGTCTGAAGAAGAAATTCACATGGCTTCAGAGGATATGCAGAGTTCTGTACCAATAATTGGCATGATGTCAATTATTGAAGGTGAATATTGGACATCTTTAGAATATGTGAACACCAACCAACATGGGATACCTATCTACCTAGATGGTCTAAATCGATCAGTGGCCACATTAAAGAAAGCTACAGATGCTTACATAGTACCTAGGCCAGCAGTTAAGTATGCAAGAGGGTTTTACATGGACAAAAGAGATATTCAGTATGTTGTTACGGAACACCCTGAAAGCATCAATGAACAAGGGGAAGAAGGTAATGCTCATAACCCTAATGAAGAGGGACATGAAGAGCAAGTTATTGCGAACATTTGTTTTATGTAGGGTACAAGTTTCAAATTATGTAAATACCTTTGGAAAGTCTTCAAATACTTCAAGAATGCTCATATTATTCATAAAATGTAGAAAAAATACCACGTGAGTTCTAGAACATGATGAGTCAAATTAGTGAGTCACAAGGGAGCTGTAGTGGTGTCCTAGTGGAAGGTCAATGTGGCTAGTTCTCAAAGTCCATCAATACTTTACTTATTTAAGCACTTGAGTCATGTAATACCTCCATCTAAGTGTCTACCACAAATTTAGATGTATTAGGAAGGTTTTAGATTAGTTTCCCATGCTATAAAAAGAGGAGAAAAGTCGTGATCTTGTGGGATGTCCAAGAGAGTCATATGTGTATCTCTATGCTGTTGTAGTTTTGTATGCAGAGATTGCAGAGCTTGTATCTCCCTCATTATATATCCCAATTATATGTTTGATAGCTCATTTGAAAGCTCTTACTGTCTACTTTCTTCCTGTAAATGTTCATAATCATTGGATTTGTGAGCTGAGAGCAGTACTCTCCGCAAGTAGTGTGTGTTCTCTGGTTTTACCCCCTGCTGAAGTTCTCCATTAAACCTCAAACTTGCAGAGGTCATATCTCCTTGTATATGTATCCAAAGCATGTGTTCTTTGGCTTGTTAGAAAGCTGCCAAAGTCTACATGTATTGTAGAAATTTTAAGATTCATTGCAGTTGTGAGTTGAGAGCAGTAGTCTCTGCAAGTGATGTGTGTCCTCGGGTTCATCTCTGTTTCAAGGTCTCCATTAAAGCTGCATATTGCAGAGGTCATAGCTCATTGTGTATTTATCCATTTGAGGTGTTCTATAGCTTGTTGGAAAGCTCTTAAAGTCTAGTTTATTTGTGTGAAACAGTTTTGGAAAATTCTAAGTGAGTAAAGAGTAGTTTGCTCTGCAAGAAAACTGGTCTGTGCATACAAGTTTGTGAAAAAGTCAACTAGGTCTTGTTGGGTTTCACCTACTTCTAGCTGTACTTTGGAGATCAATAAACTCCAACATTGGTATCTGAGCAAGTACTTGGAGGCTTAGAGAAGGTTATCATACCTTGATGAAGAATTTGAAGCTATCAAAGAAGCAGTTCATCATCAACACTACACAAAGGTAGAAGAAGATCGCAAGGAGGCATCTCAAGCAACATCCAAGCAAAGAAAGGTGCACATACCTCATTTACAAGGTAAATATTATATTTCTTCTCATCACACACATTGGAAAGAAGGCTTAAAGGAGGAAGCTTAGCATTTGTATTATGGGAGACCAACATGCACAAATAGAGAAGCTTGATAAGACCAATTATCAAGCATGGAAGTTTAGAATCATAGCATACTTGCAAGGTAGAGGCTTGTATGGTTTGATTGACGGCACAGATATCAAACCCACATTACCAGAGGACCCAAATCAGCAACAATTGAGGGAGTTTAGACTTTGGAATGAGAGAGACAAAAGGGTTATATTCATTTTATCACAAAATATTCAAGATTCAATGGTAGGACACATACAAGATCTAGACACAAGTAGAGATGTTTGGCTTGCATTGGAAAGGTTGTATGCTACAGGTACAAGAGCAAGGAAGATTCAACTCAAAAATGAGTTGAATAACATAAAGAAAGATACAAGGACATCGGTCAATGATTACATATTGAAAGTTAAAGAGATTGCAGATCAACTAGGATCAATTCAAGCTCATGTGGAGGACAACAACTTGGTTGCACATACTCTCAACAGACTCAAAGATGATGAGAGATGGAAACCCTTCATTACTTCATTTTATGTCAGAGGAGAATTACCAGATTTTGATCAACTTATTGCCCTCATGGTCACGGAGGAAATGAATCTAAATGGTTCTACTTCAAATCAAAAAGGATCTCAAGGACAAGCTCTTTATGTAGGATCATCAAGAGGTGGAAACAGAGGTAGAAGAGGTTCAAATAGAGGTCGAGGAACAAGGAGCGATGATCAAGGGACTTCAAGTGGCTTCTTCAACACAAGAGGAAGAGGAAGATCAAGTGCTAGACGTAGGAGAGGCTACGACAACTACAATCAAAGACAAAGGAGTGAAGATAAGAACAATTGCTATATATGTGGAAGGTATGGACACTATGCCAAAGATTGTTATCAAAATGAAAATAATCAAGGTGGTAATCGAAGAGGAGGCTATTCAAGAAGAGGTAAACAACAAGGAAATTATGCAGTTGAAGGTAAAAGTGATGATTATGATTCTCTTCTTATGATGAATGTAGAAACTAAGATGAATTGCAATAGCGATGTATGGTATGTAGATAGTAGTTGTTCTAATCACATGTCTCATGATGCTTCATGGTTTTCTAATATGCATAATCCTTCATGTAAAGGTCATGTTGAAACGGGAGATGATACAACACATAAGATTATGCAAGTTGGAGATGTCGTTATGCAGGATAAGAGCAAGACAAATTGCTTGAAGGATGTACTTTATGTGCCAACGATCACTAAGAATTTGATGCCAGTTGGTCAAATGGTAGAAAAAGGTTTGCAAATAAGATTTAATCATGCAGGTTGCTTCATTGAGGATCCAAAGCAAAGGAGGTTAATTGCTAGAGGTCAAAAACAAGGTAGATTTTTGACATTCAAGGTAAACCCAAATCATACAAATTGTTTCTCTTATGGTATGCATCGAATAGCAGAGCTTGATCTATGGCACAAAAGGATTGGACACATGAATGTACACAGGTTAAAGGAGCTATCAAAGAAGAGGATTGTTGAAGGATTACCTGATCTTACTAAGCAACATATGGTGCATCTTTGTGAAGCATGTCAAATGGGTAAGCAGCATAGAAAACCTTTCAAGCATTCAAGCTATGTAAGTGATGGTTTGCTAGATCTCATACACACAGATGTGTGGGGACCTACTAAAGAGGCATCCTTGGTTGGTAATAAGTACTATGTATCATTCATTGATGATCATAGTAGAATGACATTTGTGTATTTCATTAAACATAAGAGTGAGGTCTTTGATTGTTTCAAGAAGTTCAAATCATATGTCGAAAAGCAAACAGGAAGGTATATTAAGAAGCTAAGATCTGATGGAGGGGGAGAGTATTTCTCTCAAGCTTTTACTGATTTTTTGTATGATGAAGGTATCAAAAGAGAAGTTACATGCAGGTATACTCCACAACAAAATGGAGTCGCAGAAAGAAGAAACAGAATCATAGCAGAAGCATCTAGAAGCATGCTTAATGATAAGTGTTTGCCTAATTATTTTTGGGTTGAAGCTGTTACCACAAGTGTTTACATTATGAATAGAGTTCCGACTGCTGGAGTTCATCATTCGACACCATATGAGGTATGGCATGGACGGAAACCAAGTGTAAGTCATTTGAAAGTATTTGGTTGTGTATGTTATGTACATGTACCTAGTGAGGTGAGATATAAACTTGATGCGAAATCAGAAAAATGTATATTTATTGGTTATGCAGATACTCAAAGAGGATATAGATGCTATAATCCTCATACCAATAAGTTTGTTGTGTCAAGAGATGTAAACTTTGATGAATCACTTTCATGGTATGCAGATAAGAATTGTTTGCAGGTCATGGATGAAAATGAAGAAGGTGTGGTTGAAGGAGATGAATGCATAGTTCAGCCATCAGGAAGTTTAAATGATGAAAGGAGTGGTTTGGATGAAGAAAGAGGATCACCTTTCAATGGAAGATTAAGGCAAGAGTCACCTCCAAGTGTTAAAAGTAAAGGTAAACTCAAACTTGTTGAAGTTAATGATGAAGGAGAGGAAATTAGTGATGTATATGAGTATGGAGAATCATCAAAGGTTCCTAATAAGAAAGGAAGAGCATCTACATTGGAGGTAAGAAGAACTTCAAGAGTGAGTAAGCAACCTCAAAGGTATACTTATGAATCTTTTATGAATACTCATTATGCTTTTATGACAAAAGTTGAGCAGGAAAATGAACCCACATGTTATGATGAGGCAAAAGGAGATGAAAAGTGGAAGAAAGCAATGAGAGAAGAAATGGAAGCATTACAGGATAACAAGACTTGGAATTTAGTTCCAAAGACACCGAAACAAAAGATAATTGGTTGCAAGTGGGTTTTTAAGATTAAAAGAAATAGTGATGGTAGTGTGTCAAGATATAAGGCTAGACTTGTAGCAAAAGGATATAATCAAACTCAAGGTGTGGACTATGAGGAAACATTTAGTCCAGTAGCAAACATGGCAACGGTAAGAACTTTGTTGGCTTTAGCTGCAAGTAAAAGGTGGAATATATATCAACTTGATATAAAGAATGCCTTTCTTAATGGTGAGTTAAATGAAGAAGTGTATATGTCACAACCAGATGGTTATGTGGATGCAAAATGTCCTAATCATGTATGCAGGTTAAAGAAGGCATTGTATGGTCTTAAGCAGGTGCCAAGGGCATGGAATGCAAGGTTGGTAAAGTATCGTATGTTGCAAGGATACACAGCGAGTCATGCTGATCCTTCACTTTATGTAAAACATGTAGATGACATGTGTGTCTATGTATGCATTTATGTGGATGACTTGTTGATTACAGGGAATGATGCAAAAGAAATTGATGAGATAAAAGCTAATTTGGGAAAGGAATTTAAAATTTCAGATCTTGGTTTGCTTAGATACTTTCTTTGGATTGAAATTGTGTATAGCGATGAAGGTATGTGGTTGATACAGAGAAAGTATATATGTGATATGCTGAAAAGGTTTGGTATGCAGGAATGTAAATTTGTTTCTAATCCAATGGAATGTAATGTAAAGCTGAGTGCAAAGGAAGGTGATGAGTTGCATGATATGAATGTATATAGATCCATGGTAGGATCTTTGATTTATGCAACAAAAACTAGACCTGATATATGCTATGCAGTGGGAGTATTGTCACAATTTATGCATGAACCTAGAGTACCTCATATGCATGCAGCGAAAAGAGTGCTTAGGTATTTGAAAGGTACCATGAACGAAGGATTATTTTATAGTCATGATGCTGATCTAACTCTTAAAGTCTTTAGTGATGCAGATTGGGCTGGAAGCAAAGATGACAGAAGATCCACAAGTGGATATGTGGTAATAGCAGGAAACAAGACATTAACATGGAGTTCAAAGAAACAGCCTACAATTGCTTTATCTTCTACAGAGGCTGAGTATAGAGGTTTAGCATTGGCTACTACTGAGGTTATGTGGTTTAAAAAGTTGTTTCATGACTTGAATGTGTAGGTTGATGTACCACTGATATATGGGATAACTTGAGCAGCATTCATATGACCTCCAATCCTATTTTTCATGCTAGAACAAAGCATATAGAGGTTCACTATCATTAAGTTCGAGAGAAGGCCATAAACAATGAAGTACAAGTTTCTTTTGTGGGAACAAAGGATCAAGTTGCAGATATCTTCACCAAATCCTTGGATGGACCAAAGCTTCAAACATTCAACTATATTCTTGGCATGAAGGAAATACCCTTTGAAACTTGAGGGGGAGAATGTTGCGAACATTTTTTTTATGTAGGGTACAAGTTTCAAATTATGTAAATACCTTTGGGAAGTATTCAAATACTTCAAGAAGGCTCATATTAGTCATAAAATGTAGCAAAAATACCACGTGAGTTCTAGAACATGATGAGTCAAATTAGTGAGTCACAAGGGAGCTGTAGTGGTGTCCTAGTGGAAGGTCGATGTGGCTAGTTCTCAAAATCCATCAATACTTTGCTTATTTGAGCACTTGAGTCATGTAATACCTCCATCCAAGTGTCTACCACAAATTTAGATGTATTAGGAAGGTTTTAGATTAGTTTCCCATGCTATAAAAAGAGGAGAAAAGTCGTGATCTTGTGGGATGTCCAAGAGAGTCATATGTGTATCTCTATGTTGTTGTAGTTTTGTATGCAGAGATTGCAGAGCTTGTATATCCCTCATTATATATCCAAATTACATGTTTGATAGCTCATTTGAAAGTTCTTACTGTCTACTTTCTTCCTATAAATTTTCATAATCATTGGATTTGTGAGCTGAGAGTAGTACTCTCTGCAAGCAGTGTGTGTTCTCTGGTTTTACCCCCTGCTGAAGGTCTCCATTAAACCTCAAACTTGCAGAGGTCATATCTCCTTGTGTATGTATCCAAATCATGTGTTCTTTGGCTTGTTAGAAATTTGACAAAGTCTACATGTATTCTGGAAAGTTTAAGATTCATTGCAGTTGTGAGTTAAGAGCAGTAGTCTCTGCAAGTGATGTGTGTCCTCAGGTTCATCTCTGTTTCAAGGTCTCCATTAAAGCTACAAAATTGCAGAGTTCATAGCTCATTGTGTATTTATCCATTTGAGGTTTTCTATAGCTTGTTGGAAAGCTCTTAGAGTCTAGTTTATGTGTGTGAAACAGTTTTGGAAAATTCTAAGTGAGTAGAGAGCAGTTTTCTCTGCAAGAAAACTGGTCTGTGCATACAAGTTTGTGAAAAAGTCAACTAGGTCCTGTTGGGTTTCACCTACTTCTAGCTGTACTTTGGAGATCAATAAACTCCAACACAAGTGACCACCCCTAGAGGGAGATCTACTGTTGTTAGGGTTTGGAGAGGAGACCTAGTTCCCCAATATGATTCCCTAATGGATGTGTATTTGATCAATGGAATGGAGCATCTCCTCAGAGCCCACTCTTCATTATGGGAAGTAGCCACTAATCCAGTTACTATCTATGAGTTACAAGATCCTGAACTCCCCACCATTATCACATGTTTGGACAAAAACCAAAGGAGGTACTGGTCTCTAACGGAGTTAGAAAGAGCAGGGTTGAAATATCAAAACATTCCAGTGTTCCCCCCTAGGGATCAAGCCACTACTTCACAAAACCCCCACGGAACTTTTCAAGATAATTCATATCAGCATTCTCGACAAACATAACAAACGCATATACCTGTCAGACCACATGTGCAATTTGCTATGCCGGCCAATAACCCTAACTATCGGCCTCAACCACCTGTTGAACCAAGGAATAGAATTCCTCTCCCAGATAGACCCCCTCTAGTAAGAGGACCGGGTATACCCATAGGAAGACCAGTTTTCCCTGTGATGCCTAGACCACCTGAAGTAGGAAGAAGATTAAGACCAATTCAAGTTGCTAAATGCATGAGAAACCACTATGATGGCTTGAGGGAACCTTACAATCATATAGCCGAATTTAAGCAAGTAAACAGAGCCAAACAAGTGGAAGATTTCTTGATCCAATATGAATCCTTTGGTCTAACTTTGAAAGGCACAGCTTTAGCTTGGTTCCAACCATTAGACCCTAATAATTTTCAAAACATGGAACAAGTCTATCAAGAACTGATTGAAGAATTTACCAAATCTAGGATTAAAAACAACTCTTCCTCTTTGATCCATAGTTTTAAGCAAGCTCCTACGGAATCAGTGAGATTCACAGCAAGAAGATTCAAGCAATATGTAGATAAATGTCCTGTTGAAGAGAGACCCACCCAAAACAAAATGGTACTGGTCTCTAACGGAGTTAGAAAGAGTAGGGTTGAAATATCAAAACATTCTAGTGTTCCCCCCTAGGGATCAAGCCACTACTTCACAAAACCCCCACGGAACTTTTCAAGATAATTCATATCAGCATTCTGGACAAACACAACAAACGCATATACCTGTCAGACCACATGTGCAATTTGCTATGCCGACCAATAACCCTAACTATCGGCCTCAACCACCTGTTGAACCAAGGAATAGAATTCCTCTCCCAGATAGACCCCCTCTAGTAAGAGGACCGGGTATACCCATAGGAAGACCAGTTTTCCCTGTGATGCCTAGACCACCTCAAGTAGGAAGAAGATTAAGACCAATTCAAGTTGCTAAATGCATGAGAAACCACGATGATGGCTCGAGCGAACCTTACAATCATATAGCCGAATTTAAGCAAGTAATCAGAGCCGAACAAGTGGAAGATTTCTTGATCCAATATGAATCCTTTGGTCTAACTTTGAAAGGCACAACTTTAGCTTGGTTCCAACCATTAGACCCTAATAATTTTCAAAACATGGAACAAGTCTATCAAGAACTGATTGAAGAATTTACCAAATCTGGGATTAAAAACAACTCTTCCTCTTTGATCCATAGTTTTAAGCAAGCTCCTACGGAATCAGTGAGATTGGCAGCAAGAAGATTCAAGCAATATGTAGATAGATGTCCTTTTGAAGAGAGACCCACCCAAAACAAAATGGTGTCATTATTTATGGAAGGATTAGTGAATGGATCATTAAAGATCTCTAGTATATGTGAAAAGAGTTCAAACTTTGCAAGAATGTATGAAAGAATGTATTGACCTAGAGGACAATCTAGCAGAAGATCTGAAAATACCTCAAGGTAGCGTGAAAAGTGAAGATTCCACCAGTAGTACATCAAACTCAAAGAACAATGTAGAGGAAATAGCCGACTTAGTAGCAAAGAAACTGAATGTTCAAGGACAGAGGAACTACCCCAACAACCCTATGAGAGTACCCATGCTTAGACGATGTATGCATTATGGAGGTGATCATCCTTCTCATTTGTGCACTAGGGGAGTAGTCCCACCACCTGCTTATGCTTACAATAGACCACCCGTCCTAGGCCCTCTACAATATTGCAGCATAGAACAAAAATACACAAATCACAACACAAAAAATTGTCCTTACAATAGACAGTCAAGACCAGTACAACCTCTCATGAGACCTTATGGATACCCTCAAAGAGATCTAGGAGGGGAAACATTCAGATATCCCACATATCAACAGTAGGCACCAGCACCACGACCCTATGCGTATCAAAATTATGCTCAACCACAACCATTGTTAGGACAACAACCACCCCACCCTCAAAATGTAGTCCCAATGAAAATAGCTCGACAGGAAGAGAACCCTGAGAGAGAAATAGTCTCCATCATGCCTGTGGTTGGTAATGAACCATATGACCCATCTTATGACCATAGTCAAGAAAATTATTCCGCATATGAGGGCACTATAATTGAATATGGACAAATGTACGAGCCATATGCCTATGGTATGGAAGGACCAAATAGTTCGTATGGATATGAGCAGGATTACATATCATTGATGTATACGGCTCCCAGAGCGCCCATACCCCCCGACCTATGAATAGACCACATGTACCCAGAGGACCATGTTATAGATGCAGAGGTGATCATTATATCATAGAATGTACAATACCAAATCCTCCACCACCATAGCGAGTCTGGGAAGGATACTGTAGTGATTGTGGTAAAGAACACCTTTTTAGAGATTGCCCCAAGAACCCCAACAAAGTTAACTCGAACGTGCAAATCAATGTGATGGAAGTGATAGAGTGATCTGGGAGTGATAAGGAGTACATTGTACCATTGAAAGCAATTACAAGAGCAAAAGCTAAAGAGACACCAGAAAAAACTGGAGAGAATAATCAAGGCGACAGAGAAATGAATATACCTAAAACCCAAATAGTTGAAGACTCGGAAGAACCTGGAAAAAGTATCACAAGCAAACGAACACAAAGATGGAAGAACCGTAGAGACAGGATAAAGGAAAAGAAACTACAACAAAAGAAGGAGAATGAAAAGAATGAACAAGGGCAAGAAGAGAAACAGAAACGGGAGGGAGAAAATCAGGAAGGAAAGGATAAAAAAGAAGAGGTAGGATTAGTTTTGGCAGACCCCATGCCAGAAGAGTTAGCCATGTGGATTCAGGCGTACCAGGCACGAATAAGAGCAGGACCGACCATTGAACAACATGAAAAAGAATATCCTAGAGGTGACTTAGAGAAAGAAAGGTTGGAGATATGCAAAAAATTAATTAAAGTAGCCCAACAGACCCAAGAAAAACCTGTTCTTTGACTACCCAACTCACGAATTCTCGAAAAGGAATTCCAAGAGTGTGTCATCCCTAATGATCCCGAGAAAGGAAAAGAAGGAGAGACACGTGATGGAAATTACTGCGAGGATAGAAGAGAAGGATCTGTTGTCCCCGAAGTAGATGGGGAATGGCCTAAAGACTTGTGGGCAAGAGTCTAAGAAGACAAATGGAAGAAAGTGGAAGGAATTGAACCACCCTTTGAGGAGCTAGAAGTAGAAGGTGAATTGGAACACTCAATGCCGGAGCTGAACTCAGAAGGATTAGTACAATTTGACAAGAGCAACAAGGAGGATGACAGTGTGAAGGTTTTGCCAAATTATACCGGGGAGTACGAACATAATTTGGAATTATATTGCATTCCCTCAATAAGAAAAAAAGAGCAGAACCCATCAATCCAAACATCGAACATCATACAACATCTTAGAAAGGTCAAAATACCTTGTACTCTGACATTGGAAGAACTTTTGAAGATAAAACCACATTTGAAGGAGAAGCTAACCCGTCAATGAGAGACCAAGTCAGAAGAGAAGGTGATGCCTGATGAAGTGACAACAGTCAAAATCCCAGTCAATAAGGTTGGAGACTTCAGTGAGGGAGATGAAGGAAACACATGCCTTTCAATTACTTATGGGGGTTACACCACTAAAGCTATCTTAGATTCTGGAGCTGGAGTAGGCATTGCAACTAAAGAAATATGGGAGAAATGGGGAAAACTAGCTTTAAGACCCACACGCATGAAGATACAAATGGCAGATGGACACACTGAACGACCCTTGGGATTATTGGAAAGAGTAAATTTCACTAGCTGTGGAGTTGAATTCGAGCACACCCTAGCGATCGGTTAATTTGAACGGGCTAGCAATTATGAAATGGTACTTGGAAGACCCTTCATGAGATAGCTGAAGGTACTACAAGATTGGGGAAAAGACGCGGTATACTTACAGCACGAAGGAACCACGACAAGAATAAATCTCCATACCCACACGTATCAAGATGTTCCCCCCTTGCAATGGAATCAGATTCATAAGGAGGAAGACGATCAGCCGATTCACAGTATAGGTTCAAGTGACCAATCGTGGATGAACGAAGACACTCATCTATGGATATGCCAGACCGTGAAAAAGGAACAGGAAAGAAGGAAAGGATGGCAACAAAGGCAAGGAGTATCTAGGTCTGTGCAAGATCCAGCTTACATGCCCCAAGTATTCCTAGACGAAGAATTCGAACCTCATGGTTGGATGGAGATTTTAGCCACTCTCGATGTATGTGTAAATGAAGAAGTGATAACCATGAATGAATGCATTGACGAGGAAGGATATGACGTGAGCCTATATGTGGTAGTTTTTCAAGAGGTTGAAGAAGGAGAAGTAATTGAAAAAGAATGGAAGGAGGATTATGAGAGCATTGAAATGGAGCATGAACAAATGGAGACAAAAAGTGGAAATCAAAGAGTAAGTGTCATAACTAATGAATTAAATCAAGAAATGACACAGGAAGAAGAGCTTGGATTAGATAAAGAAAAAGATGATGGAGAAAACAAGCCTCAAGATCAATTTGAAGTGCCTGCCCACTTTAAAAAATATGAAGTAGAAGAGAGGAAAATTGCTATTCAAATGCCAAAACGAGAAGCACAACCAGGAATAGCATATGACAACAAAGAACAGACCAAGAAAATTGTAGTAACCTTAGAAGAAGGAGAAGAACGATGTACTTTTATAGGACAAGATGTCTCAATGGGAGAAGAGCAAGAGTTAATATGACTATAGGGAAGTCTTTGCTTAGACATATAAGGATTTGAAAGGAGTGGATCCTTCTATTTGTGCCCATAGAATCCCTATGACATCCAAAGCTAAACCTTCCAAACAAAGACCCTACATATATAACGACGTTTACTCAACAAAGATTAAGGAGGAAATAGATAAGTTGTTAGATGTTGGTTTCATTTATGAGATCGAACACACGGAATGGGTGTCACCTTTGGTGGTCGTGCCAAAAAAGAATGGCAAGTTAAGGGTATGCATTAACTTGAAGAAGGTAAATGCTGCCACCATAAGAGATAGTTACCCATTACCCATCACTGATCATCTTTTGGAAAGAGTATCAGGGAAGGAAGTTTATAGTTTTCTAGATGGCTTTTCAGGGTATAATCAGGTAGCGATTGCTTCTGAGGACCAACATAAAACAGCCTTTGCAACTGAATGGGGAGTATACGCTTTTAGGGTTATGCCTTTCGGTCTAACCAATGCCCCAGCCACTTTCCAAAGATTGATGTGTCATGTATTCAAGGAGTTCTTGAGAAAGAGCATGGAGGTATACGTTGACGATTTATGCACTTATTCAGCTATACGATCAGAACATATCCCTAAACTAGGCAAGATTTTTGCCAAGTGTCGACAATATAGAGTATGCCTCAATCCAGAAAAGTGTGTCTTCATGGTTCGACAAGGAAAGATATTAGGACACATTGTCTCTAAAAATGGAATCTCCACTGACGAAGACAAAATCAAAGTAATTCTGGATTTGCCGAGACCAAAGACTGCGAAAGAAGTCCAAGCATTTATGGGACATTGCAGATACTACCGAAGATTTATACACATGTATGCCATAATTGCTAGACCTCTTTATGCATTATTGTCTCAGTTTAACTGGACAGAAGAATGTGAAAAGGCCTTTAACGAATTAAATAATCGATTAAGTTCAGCACCAATCCTTCGAGTACCTGATTGGAACAAACCATTTCACATCACGTGGATGCTTCCAAATTTTCCATTGGTTGCATTTTAGCTCAACCCGCGAACACAGGGAAGTTAGACCACCCTATAGCCTATGCCAGTAGACAATTGAATCAAGCGGAGCGCAATTATACCACGACTGAGAGAGAGGGATTAGGGATGGTGTACGCAGTGAAGAAGTTTCGACACTACCTGTTGGCAAACAAATTCAAATTCTTCATTGATCATCAAGCACTATTGTACTTAGTCAATAAGCCTTGTAATACGGGACGACTAGTACGATGGTTTCTATTGTTGATGGAATTTGATTTTGAAGTAGTAGTCAAAAAAGGGAATATGCACATTAGAGCAGATCAATTATCAAGAATGACACATGGAGAACCTCCCGCAGGAGTACCGGATGATCTGCCAGATACTTACCTTTTTAATCTCGAAGCATGCCCCCAATGGGCAGAGAAGTTGATCCCTATTCTCACATATGGACCTAAACATGGGTCACACCACACACAAACCAAGACTTATGGAAGACTAAAAACCTTCATATCATTGCTGGAAGTTTATATCACCAAGACTCAAGTGGATTACTCATGAGATGTGTGGAAGAAGAGGAACAAGAAATGTGGCTTCAAAAGGCACATATAAATCAATGGAAAACTCATTTAAATGCGAACGGGACATGGCAAACACTGAGGAGATTAGGCATATATTGGCCAACCATGCAGAGGGATACACATAACTATGTATCAGCGTGCCCAACTTGTCAAGAACAAAATCCAGAAGAGAACTCTAGTCTATGCTACTCCACTGTAGCACCAAGATGGAGCATGCCTCTGGTAAAGTTCTTGAAGACCAAAGAGTACCCAAAAGGAGCCACTCTAGCAAGGAAATGTGCACTCACAGAACAAAGCAAGGACTATGCTCTCATAGGAAAACAGCTCTGCAAGCAAGGTAGAGACAATCATTTACCAATGTGCATTCACGAAGACGAGTATCTTGTTGTTTTAGAGATGGCACATACAGGAGCTGCAGGAGGACATTTTTTTGTAGATAAAATGGCAAAAATGATTCTCTTTGCAGGAATGTGGTGGCCAACTCTACATCAAGATGCAGCCACATATGTTCAACGATGTGATACCTACCAATGAACAAAATATCCAATTAGAAGAGATGAAATGCCGTTGAAACCCATGATGAGTGCCAGAGCCTTTACTAAATGGGGAATAGACTTCATAGGACCTATCAGCCCACTAGCTAAAGGATCCCATTCCAAGTACATAATTGTAGCCACAGACTATTTGACCAAATGGGTTGAAGCCAAAGCAACCAAGAAGAACGATGCGAGGACTACAGCCAAGTTTCTCTTTGAGAACGTATTCACTAGATTTGGATTGCCTATAGAAATTGTGAGTGATAGAGGCACACACTTTGTGAATGAAGTGATAGAAGCCCTACTGAATGAATTCTTAGTAATTCATAAGAAATCAGCCCCATATCACCCACAAGCCAACGGAAAAGCCGAAAGTTCAAACAAAATCTTGTGCACAGTCCTCACTAAAATTGTTAACAATGGAAGATCTGATTGGGATAAGCAATTACATCACGCTTTATGGGCATTCCGAGTAGCCTACAAAACCACCATAGGAACTACTCCTTTTAACTTGGTGTACAGGCAGAATGCTATTTTGCCAATTGATTTCTTAATACCCACTCTCAGAGTAGCAACAACTTACGAGTGGACTAGACATGAATTATCATCTCAATTGGATCAAATAGAAAAGTTACATGAAACGAGGTTACAAGCGGTAGCTGGAATTTATGCTGCTAAAAGGCGATAGAAGGCATATTTTGATGCTCACATTAAAGACAAAAACCTGAAGGAAGGAGATTTAGTTTTGTTCTAAACTTTGAAGCAGCATGCAAAAAATTTGCAAAAAAGAGTATATGGCCCATTGATCATAAATCGTATATCTACCAGCGGAGCCATCAGCTTAGCAACCCTAGATGGAGAAGTATTGCCAAACTATATCAGTGGTTGCCAAGTAAAAAAATATTTAGAACCATTGACCGAAGAGATAATGTCACAACTAATAAGGGGTAAAAATAGGCGCAAAGAGGAAGAAAGAATATGAGAAGAAGTTAGACAAGAAGCGCTAGAACGAATCAAGAAACGAAAAGAGTGGATGAGAGCGAGAGACGAGAGATATCGACAAGGAGAAGAACTCATCCCAATGGCTAACTTTAGAGCCACTGAAAACTTGGGTCAGCAAATGATGCAACCTTATTTGAATTTGGGTGTTGGAACAAAGGAATACCACTTAGTGGATGCACTTATTGACATAGGAGCAGCCATAAGTTGTATCAAATTTTCATTGACCCAGAAGCTCAAGGAAGACTTGTGCCCTTCTAAGGCACAACTGATAGGAATAGGAGAAAAAGTTACTCAATGTATCGGTGAGATCACATTACCTCTACATCTTGGAAACAACACAATGGAACACAAACTCTTAGTATTTCATGATCAGGACTTATTAGAAGAGCTCGTGTTAGGTCAAGTTGGATATATGAATATGAAGTGACTATTCAATTAGCCCTAGGATACATCTCGGCCAAGATAGGACATCGTGAGGTATTCAACATGTTGGATGAACGACCGATCAAAGCCAAATATATAGACCCAAGAGATCACTCAAATGAGCGTGATGATGAATGCATGTTCACTCACACTATGGAAACCCCTCCACCAAGTACTTCATGTGAGAATGCACCAAATCTTACTTTCACACAATCTTCTAAGCCAGCAAATCACATGATTAGTGTCTTAGCCAACAAAAGCCTCAGTGCAGAACCAAGCACAAAGGGGACTAGTCAGCACGACTTTCAAAAACTTGCACACATTAGGATATACCCCGTTCCTTACACTAAACAGGCTTGGATCAGAAAAGATCAAGTGATGGCATATCTTCAACAACAGAACTGCTCTCGACATCGGAAACAACAAAAGAATAAAAATGAAAGTCGCATTGGATGCCCAGGTCCACCAAGGATTACAAAAATATGGATACCAAAGAAGGTGATAGCCGCACAGCCGGAAAGAACGCAAATATGGATTCCCAAGTCAGGTACCCAAGTAACAAACATCAAGAAGGACAAGTCAAGACATACGGAGAATCAATATGATCTAAAGGCAACACGACAGAAGATAAACCACTGCAAGAAAGAGCAGGAACCTCGCCATGCAACAAAAATCATTCAAAGATTTGAACAGCGGACGAAGCAAAAGTACTACATGAAAAGCACTACATTCTCCAGGAATGTTGGGAAGACAAACTTTCCCAATGGAATAAAGCAGATTTGGATGCCGACTGGCAAGACAATCTGTATGCCTCAATCAAGTAATTCAAGTTGCACACATTTGGAGTCACAAGAATTCAAATTATGCATAATAGGGCCACATCACAAGGCCAAGCATTCGACACATTCTTCTTCTAATTCTGGATAGTGAAGCACATTTCCCTCTTGGGAATAGGAGAGCACTGGTAAAATAATACAACAAGAATACCTAAGGATGCAATAACCGCTTCGGCTATGAACTAACTTTTTTGTTTTCTTTCAGACCCAAACACAAAAACAAAAACAATATAAATAAGTATGAGAAATCTGAGGTATTACCTTTCTCACACCCAGAGGGAAGGGACAACACAATCCACTCGGAGAGTTACCAACTTCATGAAGGGTAAGTGAAGGATGATTCTTGAGGTCAGATTGCCACTAATTACTGGTGTATATTGAGTGCAGATGGCATCCTCTAATTCCGAGGCTACACAAGAGGAAGAGGTCCTGCTTCTTCCCTTGGAATCAATCATGAAGGCAAGCGGTCATTGGTTTCTGGATGATCAACCAGTGTCCGAGCTTCTTTTTATGGCAACCATCAAGATCATGGATAGGGATCACTACTTCCTTATCATGTCACAAGATTTCAAGACTATCATACAAGGATTACCGCGCATGACAGATGTATGGACAAGGGCTGGTATTGATGAATTCTTAAGACTTCCAATATATTTGCCAGATTTCCATAGATGCACACAGGTTATGAATACACTACAGCCTGCATTAGATAAGCCATAAGTCCCTGAAGCAAGAGTTCTTGACAAAGTTGGTACTTGGAAAACAATTTGATTCACTCATGAGTTAATCAACCGAGCTTTTGGATGGAATCAAAATGGTTTAACCAATGTCAAGGATGAATGTCATGATCCGAAAAAGAGAACGTTTTTGGAAATCAACAGAACAGATATTGAAGACTCGGTTCGTTTAGTGCACCAACATTTTTGTTTCCCTAGTATGCATAGATATACAGCACCCCAAAAAATTGTAGTGCAATTACTTTCACATGCAATGAGGCAAGTTGGAAACAGATTAAATATGACCCCGTATATTCAGGACCACCTATTTGAAGCAAAGAAAAAGTGGGGTCAGAAAAAGTTCTTGAATGGAATTCCGGCATTGACCTTGCTAATCCATGAGGCACTAGAAATGAAAGAGTTCTTACGTTTGATGCCTACCTCAACAGAGATCGGAAAATATGCAAAGTCAACAACGGTTCCGAAGAAAAAGAAAACGGGAATCACTATTGAAGAAGTGGGAACCAGTTCAAAGAAACCCATGAGAGGGACTAAACGCATTAGAGAGGAAGAAGCTCAAGACACACCACAATCAAAGAGGACCCACACACTGCCAAAGATTTCTTTGACACAACAACCGATTACAAAAAGGGACCTCTCAGCAGCACTAGAAGAGACGCACATGTATATGCAAGGTCAAGTGAATCTGAATGTTCAAGGTCATCAATATAGACAAGCAAGCCAAAGAAAGCAATAAAAAGATAAGGAACATACCCCAGAACAAACTGCCAGATATAAAGAACTGGGATTAGAAGATTCAAGCTCTAATGAGGAATCTAGCCCTGAAAAAGACACATTGGATACTGACATAAGAACAGAAACGCACAATGAAGAATGGACAGAGATCAATCAGGTCGAAGTTACACCAGACAACCAACAGTCACAAGCAAAGAGCATAGAAGCATCCACTGAACCAGTGCATGTTATTCAATTGAATGATACCTCCAAGATCAGCATCAAGGAAGCTCCAATAACAACTAAAAATGCAGTGCCACCTGTAAAGGAAGAAGTAGCAACATGCATGGATAGAGAAGATAGTTTCCCTCAAAATAAAGACCCAATTTTGATTGAAGTATGTGACGATACGCCACAAGGGAAGATTGACCATAGGGAGGTTGAGCCACGAATACAACTCCATATTCGGCAACCCCATGATACTACATGACATGTTGCACAAGGGAAAGATGTTACAACAGGTGAAGAACCTAGCATCCCTACCACATGGTTGAATGTTGATGTTACTCAATTAAAACCTGTTGTCAAGCAAATGATACAAATGGCCATGGACACGCAACAACAAATGATGGAAACAGATGCAGATTACGACAAGGCCATGTGGGAAAAGAATCAGTTTCAAGTAATGAGTGAGCGATTGTCCGCACAGCTCATCCAGGCCCAACAAGAAATTTCAGCTAAGGATATGGAGATAACCGTAGTTAAAGAGCAATGTAATACATTGATGAAACAGCATCATCAGCTACAGACACAACTGGCAGAGTTACAAAGACAACATGAAGCCAGCGAAGCAGACAAAGAGAGGATGAAAGCTTGAAGTAATCTGCTTGAAATGCAACTGAAAGTATACATGGAGGAAAATGATAATTTACGTAGCAGAAACAAAGAACTGATGAAGGCATTACTGTATGATCAACCTATAGAAAAGCCAGAGACATCAGTCACAGACCAGAAGGAACTGAGAGATCAGATTGAGAAATATGCAGATTTGCTGAAACAAGAGCAAGCTCTAAGAGAAGAATGGGAACGTAGGTATGTTAACGAAACCAATGAACTTAAGAAACAGATGAACACTGCCAACGGAAAACTTGCAGTGAGTTACAGTGAAAACATGGATCATGTAGTAGAAATTGGTAATGAGCTGCTTGCAGCCAAAGAGGCACTCAGGGACTCTATGCAAGAAGTTCGAGAGAAGACTGAACGCATCGCACAATTAGAAACTAATGCAGAAGAGAAAGTATCCATCGAGACACCAGTAGAGCCAACACAAGAGAATCCTACTGACAAGGTAGAGTTACGTCCTCTATCTCCCCCGATTTATAATTCTCCAATAAAAGAGTAGATAGCGGAACCACATGATGGTCATCCAATGCCATACACTGCAGAAATAGGTCAGAAGGAGCGGGCACTATTGGTGTCCCGGTTGACAGAGAATTTTGAAAATGAAGTGATCAAAGTAATGAAGGAAGCAAAAATAAAAGGAAAAGACTTGGATACTATAATGAAGCCTTTCAATATTTTGTATGGTCTATTGAAAGAGAAAACAAGGCAATACATAAAAAAGATCACATAGAAAGATCCTGATGAGCAGCTACACTTCAAAAATGATACATTCCAGTATACTCAAGAGGAATTTGAAGCGGCACAGCCTGTATGGAGAAGAAAATTTTTGGAGAAAAATCTGACCTTGCGGGTGCACTGGCAAGCAGCACCATATTTATTACAGGTAAACCCTTCATTTTGCCCAACACCCCGTCGCAGAGAAGCAATTGGACATGCAAAAGAGTGGTGTGATCAATAAACAGTGGCTGAACTATCCACTACTTCCAAGTCCACCTCATAACTATCTACCGACAGAGGATTACATGGTAAAAACCATTGAATTTTGGTTACACTGTTATGCAACAGTATTGGATTTAACCATCAAGATGACAAATAAAATCCTAAGCATGATCCTTACAGTTTTGAAGGTGTTCAAGCACGTGGCGTATACATGTTTAAATTTCATTGGCATTAATCAAGGAACAGATATCCTCATTTTTTATGTGTATGTTATGCCCAGCCGACACAATAATGGCATATTATTCTAGGCTTATGTTTTTACCGAGTACATATATGCAAACATTCAAAGAAGCCTTTTTCACAGGGTTTTTTGAAATTGATTCAGAAATTTTCTTAAAGATCTCATCCAACTTGAATGCCAGATTAGTGGCATATGAGCTAAGCTTCTTCGCTGATCACAGACAACCACCACATGACAGTGTGAAAGCAGAATAGTGGAAGCAACTTATGATATGTGAAGCTAATCTGCTAAATGAAACAGAGCAAAAAGTTTACCGAACATACTCCCGTCGACTTCCAAAGCCTATCCGAGATGACAGAGTTCAAGAGGGGGCAGTATTGAGGGAGAGTCCAGCAAAAAGAAGAAAAGAAGAAGACAAAGAAAGAAGCTTCACTAAAAAGGTTATATCTGAAGATATGTCTCTGCAAGAAGCCCCGCAGGGGCGCAACACCCATCTCTGCACAGAGCCCCACAGGGGCACACATCAAGGAAAAGCACGTAGGAGGGAAGGAGGAACCAGGGCCAGGAAGTATCCATGAAGAAGTGCAAGAAGATACCCGACGGTTCCAGAACCACAAGAAGGTGCTTCAACCTCTTGATCTTTGGAAGGTCCAGATCGAAGGCTGAAGAACTACACCTTCATACCTTCCACTGGTGGCGTGCGTGGTAGCCCGACTTAACATAGCAACCTAGAATTAAAGAGGTTATTGGCGAACTAAACTACAAATCTCAGGTAGTCCATCTCCACGGTTGCGGGTGATGAAAAGAAAAGAATAGGCAAAATGAATGCATCAGGCCCAGAGGATGTAAAAGAAGAATCAAGAACAGGGCCATTAAAACATAATGCCAGTCTAACAAAGAGGCAAAACTGACCAAGAAATGCATGCGGAAAACAAGTGACAGACAAGAAGTAAAGCCTGTCAAGGGACGACAGAGACGAAGAGGGGGAGAGTGTTGCAGAGCTAAGAAGAGCAAAAGGCAGAGAAAAAGAAGGGTCCCAAAATTTTTCCGATTTGGACACTTATTTTTGTATCATAGCCATTTTGTAAAATATTTTCCGTTGTAAACGCACTAGAGGAGTCCTCTAGATGCATACCCATGGAGATTAGTAGCTTACCCATGTAAATTAGTAGGAAATTAACCTTTTAGTGAATAAAGTGCTGGTCTATTGTGTGAAAGGACCATTTTTAGGGCACATGTATATAAGTCAATTTGTGACTCTTTGTAGGGACTTTTTGCCATTGTGAGAATCAAGAGCACAGAATTTCGCATTTGTGTCTTCTCCTCTCTGTATCATCTTCTTTGTGAGCTTGTATGCATGTGTGTTGCTTGAAAAGAGTGTTTGGAAGTGTTGTCTATCCATGAAAGTGTTTGTTTGCTGTGGTTAAGGTGTGTGTGAAGTGTAGGAAGGTCATTCCTACGACTCATTATTTTTCTCATAACTTGAAGCACAAGTGTCAGAATTGAGTGAAAATACCACCATTGGATGCGTCTTTGCGAAAGCTTTGAAATGCATATGCTATTTGCTATATTCAGAGTTTGAATCTGAGAGAAAAGCTCAATTTACTGTTGGTTGCTGCTCCAAGTATCATGACACCAGAACTGACAGTTGAAGCTTGTTTGGATTAGACATAGACTCATTGGCACTCTTGGGAAGCTCGTTTGCATTGATCATCATTTGAATGCATGTCTTCATAAACTCGGCTAGGTTTTGATACTTCTCGGATTGATAAATAAAGCATGAATCCCCACTATATGCACTTGAGGGGGATTGGGGTATAGTCTCTTTCTCCACAAGTCCCTAGGTTAGTACTTAGGTACACACCTACTTTGAATGGTTGTTGTGCCATTACAAGAATCATATACAGATGCCTCGCTTATGATGTGCCGATTGCACGGGCACTTAAATACTCACAGCTTCAGTTCTTCCAAGGGCGAAAACCAGGGGTTCAACCAGCTAAACGCATGCGTGGATCTCTTTCCCATGTCTCCATTCCTCGTGAGTCCACCATGGAAACCTCCCTTAGAGAAGAAGAACATGTGGCCCCATTCACTATCTGTCTCCAACGATCACAGTCAAAGGCCATTACACAACCCACTCTGTCAGACCCCCGTTACCCACAGATGCTGAGTTCGCTTCCATGAATGAATTGGCCGAAGACACCTCCTTTGACTTTGAGACCTTCTTGCAAACAACGCAACTATCCGATGGTGAGTTCTTTTCAGATACTAAAGGTCCCGGATCATTATCCCATAGAGGATGCCCACATCACGAAGAACGAAGAGTACATTGATGAAGCACAACACAATCACGTTGAAGACACACATGAATAAGAGGAGGCAATAGGGCAAGAATCAGAGGAGAGTGAAGAGGAAGCCCCTGCATACATTGCTCAACTTAAACGGTTGTACGAAACTATAAAACAAGTCCAAAAAAGGCATAAATTGTCTGAAGAGGCAAACAGAGCAATGGTGAACCAAATGCTTCAAGCAGAGAACGCGGACCCCCACGTTGTTGAATCATTGAACCTTTTGGTAGACACATGTGGGATTATAGAAGCTATGTGGACCATGTTACATTGCACTCCCCCTCAATACGATCAACGAAGGCTGGATACGCGACCGCGCAGGGGTAAGATGATTCAGATTGAAGTTTCTACCTCACTCCCTACCACAGCTCAGGAAAACTTGCGCATGACCAGCCCCACTAATACTGATGCACATGACAACAACACACAAATACCATCTCCACCATCACCTCCCATCCAACCCACCAAAGCCCTCACCACTAGCATCCCCGAACAACCAACAGTCACCTTTACTGAACCTATACCGCACACCACCCTTTTGCCATCCTTACCTATCCCTACCTCTATCATTGCTTGCCCATTTTCCGAACATCATATAGGTCATCCCGCCACCCATCAAGCCATAATAGGTCACCCTTCTTATCTACCAGCTCTAGGACAGCCACATGCCTCGAACCAAACATTAACACACCCATTTTCCTTCAATACTACAGTCCCTCTTTCCCAACCCCAACCCACTGTGCCCCTCTTAACCTCCTCAGAACCAACACAAACCACCCTGCCTCCATTTTTGGCAAACCTTGTAAATATGATGCAACAACTTGAGAATTATAATAGAAATTCCCTTTCCCAACCCACTTCCCCCACATTCATGGCCACCACTAACACACCACCCACCATTCCAGTATTCACAATTCACACTTCACACACAATCACGTCCGACCCCATGGACATTTGACCCTCCACAGGACCACTCACCACCCCTTTTGTCTCAACATCACCACTTCTTACTTCACTCACATCACCACATACACCCACTATGAGCACAACATCCTTTTCCCTTACCCATTTCCAGACCCCTTGCATCTTCCACCTCTACCTCCGCATCCACCTCATTTAGTCATGCACTAGAAACCATGTTCGAAGCTGCCGCCCAGCTTAAACAGGAATGCAGATTATTGGAAGAAAACAATAAAGAGCTTCATAATCTTTCATCCCACCTCTAGGCACGTGTCAATGCCTTGGAGTTGAGTAATACTGCATTACAACATGAGGTTACAGCCCTCCAACAATCTCATGCGGAGCTCGAAGCCAAATATACAGAGTCAGGTAAAGTGACCTAGGAGCAACTCAACTATCAATTAACCTGAAATGCCCGATTACAAAGGAACATGGAGTTACTTCGACGACACTTAGCGACTGCCCAAGAGGAGAACGGAAGATTACAACATCAAAATCAAGAAAATCTCGAGGCAGCTCCTATAGATCCTGCTAAATTACAGGCTATTCCATCAGAAAACATCCAGTAGGTATTGGAAAATTATGCTAACCTCCTGGAAGCCCATGACCGCCTTGCAGACCAAGTGAAGGAACTTCAAAAACCACTAGTGCCTACACCCCCAACGTTAGAGCATAGAGATACGGTTAGCGTTGCTACATCACCACAGCAAGAAACATCAACTGACAGTGAGTTACTTGATTTAAGGTAACAGGTCACTGAATTAAAGATGAAATTACTACAATATGAACGACCACCATCTCCCCCCGATCAACCTTTCGAAGAAGAGGCAGTCACCATTCCAGTAAAAGAGACCTTCAAGGATAATTATGAACCTCAACCTCTTCCAGGAGGTAGAGTCACTGACGAAGGACAAGACACATACGAGGAACCCCCTCTTGCATGGATGAAGCAAGTAGAAGAGATGGGCCACACTCACGAAGAGCGCATATCTACTCAAATGCTGACCATGAAAACTATTGAGGAGACAATACTTCAATCCGAATATTTCAAGCACTTGGCTACTAGACGCTTAATAACCAGTTCATAGTTACATTATAATCCCTACTTTGTGTTGTTGGCAGACTACAATGCTGAGATTAAACGCCAAACCAACAAGTACCCTACTTTCGCAACACAGTCCCAACCAGAGGACATTCCAGAGGAAGCCCAAAAAGGTGCCATATTCCAACCCATCTGGAGGCAATAAGTTATTGGAGACCTATCTAGAAATGCTATGAACATGGGACCACGCCCCCATGCACTTAAAGTATAATCCATGCTATGGGCCAGTGCAATGCAGAAGATCATGGAAAGCCTTTGCTATAAAAGTTCAGAACAATGCTAATTGCAAACAATGGCTAAATTACCCATCCATTGCACCACCAATAGGCACACCTACCATAGCATACATGATGGCTATTATCAGACACTGGATGCCATGCCTCCAACCAATGAACGATGTTGCTGCTCAGATGATGCTCAAGATCCTGGACATGATGCAAATCGTACTCAAGACTTTTTGCAATGTACATAACATCCAGCCTCCAATTCGGGGATTTATAAATGGAAATTATGACGTACTCTATGATATGAGTACAACCCCTAGTATTAGGGTTGCTTACGCTTGGCATGCAAGGATTAGATATCTCCCAACTTGCTACAAGCAAACATTTGATGACATGTTTACTATTGGGTTTTGGGAATCTCACTCGGAGGTGTTCGCGCCACGCCCAACCCATCTGCTACAACTATTTGCCTGCGAACAAACAATGCACTCAGAGCTCTACACCACATCACAACCTGAAATTCCGAGCGCGATCAATTGGGATGCTCTTCAATGCAATCTTGTCAGGGGGCTCAGGATCAAAGAACAGGAGTTAGCAACTGAGATAGTTCAACACTACATTGATCATCCTATGGAACAAAGGTATGTCAGAGACGACAGACGCTAGGGGGGGGAGACTGTTGGCATCATATGGGAAGAAGCAAGTACGGGCATACATGTAGATCTAGCACTGAGGCAACCCATCCATTTTTTTCCAATCCTTACATTATTTTAAGAGTGATTCTCATCACTAAACCATTGTAAATACTCTTTCATCTTCTTGTAGCTCCATTTTGTGCAAGTCGAGGAGTCCTCGAGCTTGAGGAGCTTTAGTAGTATTGGCCTACCAAGTTTCATAATTTTCAGAGCTCGTTTGAGCCTCCAAAATAGCTTAGGAACCTAATTTTTAACTAGGCCAGACACTAGGTCTGAACAGGACCAAAGCTAGTCAAAAACTATAAATAGAGCTAGAGAGCTCATTTTTGGGGCTAGCTTGTTGTAGATTTGAAGTTGTATGAGAACTCTTTTGCAATAGAAGTGATTCCATTGTCTCTCTCTCTTTGTTCTTGCCTTGTGTGCACGTGTGTGTATGTGTGTGCATGTTAGTGTGCTTCTCACTCACACATTTGTGCCATCATTTGTTCGAGGTCTTCATACCATCCTCATGTCTTCTCGGATTGACATTAAAGGAGGTGCTACTCATTACTGAGCTACACAAGCATATGCTACTTATGTTGTCACAAAAAATAGGTACTTGCTTAACCTGCAAATCAAGATCAACAAACAACTTCTTGAGCCACATAAGCTCACATGAGACTTGTGCCAAACCTCTATAATCAGCTTCGATCGATGAAAGAGCCACGGATGGTTGTTTCTTTGACATCCATGAGATGGTCTTCTTCCCTAGCATGATAACATATCCACTAGTGCTCCTCCTGTCATCTTTGGAACCTGCCCAATCAGCATCACAATAAGCTTGTACATTTAATCCATCATCAAATGGATAATATAGACTTTCATTCACTGATCCTTTGAGGTACCTAAGTACCCTTTTGGCTGCAACAAGATGAGGTACTCTTAGTGCTTGCAAAAATTGAGATAACACTCCAACTACATGTGCAATATCAGGTCTTGTCATACTAGCATACAAGAGAGAACCAATTATTGACCTATACATGGTCACATCCTTCACTTCTTCACTTCATGAGCACTTAATTTAACATTTACTTCTAATGGATTTGAAATGGGCTTGCAATCACACAAGCCAAACTTCTTCAAAAGATCAAGAATGTATTTCCTTTGCATCAAGTATATACCTTCCTCTTTATATAGTACTTCAATCCCAAGGAAGTACCTTAAAATCCCTAAATCTAAGAATTTAAACTCACAGCCAAGCTTCCTCTTTATGTCCTTGATGTTGGCTTCATCATCCCCTGTAATGATCAAATCATCAACATATATACAAATGAAAAAAATTTTGTTACCTTCCTTCTTCACAAAGAGTGATGGGTGTGCATGACTCTGATTGTATCCACATTTTACCAAGTAGTCCAAAAGTCTTTGGTTCCAAGCTCTTGGGGCTTGCTTGAGTCCATAAAGATCCTTCTTTAGCCTGCATACATGATGTGGAAACCTCTCATCTTCAAAGCCTTGGGGCTGGTCCATGAATACTACCTCTTCAAGCTCTCCATTTAGGAAAGCATTCTTCACATGCAACTAGTACATCTTCCAACCTTTTGAGGTTGAAATCGCAATCAAACTTTTGATGGTGGACATCTTAGCTACTGAATTGAATGTTTCCTCAAATTCTATGCCATAGGTTTGAGCAAAACCTTTGTCAACCAGCCTTGCTTTATACTTAGATATTCTCCCATTTGCATGTCTCTTTACCTTGTACACCCATTTGTTGCCAATGATTTTCATGTCCTTTGTTCTTGGCACCAATGACCAAGTATCATTTTCTTCAAGTGCTTTGAATTCCTCCTCCATGGCTTCAATCCATTCCCTATGCTTATTTGCTTCTTCAAAAAAGTTAGGTTCTTCACAAGCTATAACTTGACTCATGTAGGCATAGTGTCTTGCAATGAATGAATCATAAGTTAAACTTTGAACAGGTTATTTAACCCTATTGGATGACCTTACCTCATCATTAGGTGGTAGGAATCTCCTCCTCCTTGGTTTAGATTCTTTAAATCCTGGAGTTTCTAATTTTTCCATATCTTCATCACTTACAGATTCCATGTCTACCCATCGATCGTCTTCGTCATTTGCCTTTTCCTTTCCTTTGCTATGTTAAGGCCGGCGGAATATTACTAAGAAGAATCCTTGTAATTAGAAAATTTGTGCACCGAAAGGGTGTCGCGCAAACGTTGTATCATTTCTTTCTAATCAATAGAATATGCGCGGAAGAGATGACGGGGAATAGCCAGCCTGTTCGGTCTGGGCGATGCTCTGGAGTCGATTCTATTTTGAAGTTATATTAATTGCAGAATTGTCTGTACGAATCTGTATTCGAAGTTGAAGTAGAACAGGTACTGTGTTACTATTTACTGTGTTGAGGTGAAGTGTAGCAGTAATATTAAAGACAGAGTGAGAGTGTTGGGTACATAATCATGGTGATCGTTAAGATTGTTATGCGCCGAAGTGTAATTGCATCTTTTGTAATTGTTAGGGATGAATCAATGAAATTGATAGTCTGAAATTAAGTAGTGAATTGGGAAAATATACATAGGGCCCCTGAATTATCAGACCCCTGACCATCCCAAGAACCCACGAGTAAGAACAGAGTAACTGTAACATTTAACACTACGTTTAACATTGGTGTCGGCCATGGGGCATGGAGTAATCAGTCGGTGCATAGACTAAGAGTTGAGAAGAATCAGATGATATATGCTTGTAACATGTTCCGGATAATCGTACCCGAAGTACAGAAGGGATCACCATCCCTAGAAATTTCCTAGCGCATTGGGCACACCTCCAAGTAGTATTGGTGACGGACGAATGTTGGAAGGAAAGTGTGAAATTTGGGCCAGTGGAGTACCACCTTAGCATTTCCTTGTGCAAGGATTACAGGGTATACCAGAAGTGCAACCAACCCCATCTACGGAAAGTAACACCGGTGAAGTAAGCACTGGTTCCGATGACAGTGTTGGAATGTTCTGGTAGCAGTTTGTGGAATTTCGGTGGAACCTCGGATAATTTCAGGGCCGGATTGCTGAGTTTTGGTGGAAGTTCCATTATTGGTTCTAATTTTGAGGGAACTAGTGTATTGTTGAATGAAAGTTTTGGTGAAAAGCTCACTACAAAAGTTCATTACGACGAAGGGCAATTGGCTAAAGGCGTGTGGGAACGACTTAACAATATCCAATTACTGGATGGCATGCAAGACGATGGGGCGCTCTTTTCTTCATTTATCATACTCGGCTGCCTCTTTACAATACCTTTGGATATGTCCAATCTCACTGCAGAAATGGCATCTGGGTGGCGGGAAGGATGTTCCTTCACTTGATTGACCGGAATTCCATGGAGTCTAGCCGAAATAGTTTGCTCGTGTTCCTCGATAGGTTTTATAACTTTGGTAGGAAGTATTCCTCAACTGGAGTGGTACATAGTGAGCAGTCGGTTGTCCTTGCTCTTGTATTATAGCATTTACAATTGGCCTAGCCTGTACTTTGGCATTATATGGACATGTTTCGGTGGAGTGACTTGCCGTATTACAAATAGCACAGTACATTTGGTTCAATGCAAATGCAGAAGCAGTGTGTCCCGGGTTCTTACATTTTGTGCAATACACTTGTTTGTACCCTTGGTTGCCTTCAACCAGTCCAAATCTTCAGCGAATCAAGCCACCTTTTGTTCCAATTGTAATGCCATAGCTATGACCGCATCCAGAGTCATTGCACCCACACATCATATGATCATTACTTGTTTGAGTTGAGGGTTTAACCCATTAATAAACCACTGGGTGATCACATCATCCGGTAGGTTGGCATGCGTCGGCGATAGTTGCGATAGATGAGTACGAAATAAAGTGGCATACTCCTGCACATTCTGGTGCGGTTTTTATCGATTATTTTGCAAATAGTCAAAAATCTCAGCCGCATTTTTTCTCAATCGGAATCATTGTAAGACGGCATCCTTAACATCATCATACTGGCTGAAATGGTTAATGTCATATTTAGTTAACCACCGAGCAGCCTCATTAACCAGCGTAGACTGGAACACTATGGCCTTATATGACGGATCTGCTGGATAGTTGAGTATTGCATAATTAATTTTAAAAGTTCTCACATGTGCATCCGAATCATCAGCGAGAAATCCACCAAATTTTGTATATGTAACTCCAGCGGGTACTGGTCATGGTGGTATGGCCTGCTGTTATTGCTTCTGTTGTTGTTGATGTTGTTCTTGGTGTTGTTGCTGTTGCGAACCACTCATGGTGTTTGAATCAAGAGGAGATGTTACTGCCAAATGATTTGAACCCGTTACACCTAATTGCTGCCAAACCCAGTTTGGCAAGAAATTACAACCAGCTCTGTTTTTCCAGATCTAGTACCGATGATTTAGCAGACAATACCGAATCCACCACCGAAAGCACCGAGTCCAGTGAAAGCACCGTCGGAGAGTCCACTGAATGCGGTAAGAAGCACATCGAATTTTGATTCTATGTGGAATATTCTCTCACAGGCCTCCATTACAATACCGTTGGGGCAATTGTTAGCCTTGGTTCCATGTGTACGACAACAATTTCAGCAACAAGTTTGTCCCGAATCTTCCTGTACACCTACTACGTCTACTATTAGTCCAGAAACTGATTCTATGGTGGACCATGTTGTTCCTTTAATTACGGTATGGTATAAAAACCATAAAATCAATTGTTAGCCTTGGTTCCATGTGTACGACAACAATTTCAGCAACAAGTTTGTCCCGAATCTTCCTGTACACCTACTACGTCTACTATTAGTCCAGAAACTGATTCTATGGTGGACCATGTTGTTCCTTTAATTACGGTATGGTATAAAAACCATAAAATCAACCAAGTGTTAACTGATGGAGGTTTTGGTGTGAATATTGTGACAGTTACCCTTTGTAAACGGTTAGGATGGATTCAGATTGAACCTGTTCAATTTTTTGTGCGAATGGCGGATCAGTCCAGGGTCTATCCAATGGGTTTGGTACGTGATATACCCAATACTCTTCAAGGAGCGGTGTTCAAAATGACTTTTGTTGTTCTAGAATTATCGGACTCAACTCTGGACTACAATTTGCTGTTCAGGAGGCCCTAGCTGAAACAAGCCAAAGTATTGCAGGACTGGTCAGCACACAAGCTTATTTTCAAAAGCAACCACTAGAAGTATGTTGTTCCATTAGATGAGATGAAACCATGCGACCTCCATGCTTGACCCTATGTAGCTAAACCTGTGCATATGTTGGATGGACTTTCAGATGATGAAGAAGAAGCTTTTCTCAAGGCTAACTAGGATTTGCTCGCCTTGGGGACAGTTGACTTACAAGCGATTGCAGATAATTGGAATCCGGTCGTCTATTTGGTAGTTCCGGTTCCAGAAGAAGGGGACCTAGCTATGGATCCAGCTTTGAATGCCTAGAGTTTCTAGCATTTATTCCCGTCACCGGAGGATATACCCATGCCCCAATAGTTTTATGTATTGGAAGATCAACTTATCACCTACAATTTGGGAAATGAGGAAACACCACGGCCGGTCAAGATTAAGGCAAGATTACCGAAAACTTTTCAAAATAGTCTACTACAGTTGCTAACAGAGTTCCAAGATGTATTTGCGTGGGACTATCGAGATATGAAAGGGTTGGACCCTTGCATCTATCAACACCGTGTGATGCCTAAGTCGAATGCTGCTCAAGTGAGAGCTGAATTGGATCGCTTTTTGAAAGTCGGTTTTATTGTTCCCATTGAGAATGTAGAATGGATTTCACCTATTGTTATCATCCCAAAGAAAAATAAGCAGTTACATATCTGTGTGGATTATCAAAAACTAAATGCGGCGACCATACCGGATCCATTCCCACTTCCCTTTTTGGATACGATGCTCGATGATGTTGCTGGACGGGATATGTATTCCTTTTTGGATGGTTACAGTGGCTGCAATCAAGTGCACATGGCTGAAATGGACATACCAAAGACTGCGTTTATTACAAATTGGGGTGTATATGCATGTACGGTGATGTGGTATCTTAATCAAACAATCATTGATAGGGATGATGCCATGAAAGCTTTGGGCGATCTGCTTGAAACTACCCGCACTCAATGTGTGACCGCCAAACAGAATTATCAAGAATTGGCCGCCAAAGTTTTGAACATTGAAGTAGAATTGAAGCAAGTCACTGAAGAACTTTTCGCAAAGAGCCAGCCGTTGACAGAAGAAATAGGAAGAATCATCACCTTGAAGAAGGAAGTCGAAGCTATTCAAAAAGAAATACAAGACTTCTTCAAAACCGTGCAATTTCAGTCCCAGGAGCTTGAACACAGAGAGAAGCAGCTCGGCGTCCAACAAGAGCGACTTTCTTGCATCGATGCAGAAATTGCAGAGATGAAGTTACGATGGGATGGCACGCTTGCCAATGATTTTTACCTTCAAGAAGCATTTTTGCAGTCTCAAGCGGACCACTTAGTTACTCAAGTGATCGCTGCCAGTTCTATGCGAACTGATGCACATCTGGTTGAACCTCAAATTTTGACACACATGCTAGAGTCACTCAAAGAGAAGATATCCCGCACTTTTAAATTAGCCCGCTCTATGTACATACAAGGCATTAATGATGATGCCTAAACATTTTAATTATCCCTGCTAGGTTCGATTCCACCGTGCGTGCCAGTGTTATGGCCACCAGAATATTACTTAGAAGAATCCTTGTAATTAGAAAAGTCGCGCACCGAAAGGGTGTAGGGCAAACGTTGTATCGTTTCTTTCTAATCAATAGAATATGCACGGAAGAGATGACAGGGAATTGCCGGCCTATTCGATCTAGGTGATGCTCTAGAGTCGATTTTGATTTGAAGTTATATTAATTGCAAAATTGCCTGTACGAATTTGTATTCGAAGTTGAAGTAGAACAGGTATTGTGTTACTAGTGTAATTGCATCTTCTGTAATTGTTCGGGATGAATCAATGAAATTGATAGTCTGAAATTAAGTAGTGAATTGGGAAAATATATATAGGGCCTCTGAATTATCATACCCCTGACCATCCCAAGAACCCACGAGTAAGAACAGAGTAACTGTAATCATTCCTTGTCCTTCCATGCCAAGATGATGTAGTACTCTCCTCTGATGGTGTGCTTGAAGTGGTTGGACCACTTATCTCCATGCTTTGTTGTTGATCTTTGAACTTCTTCTCGGCTTCATATGCATCGTCAACGTGTAACACATCTTTGCGAATTCACCGGAAGAAGAATGAAGCAAAATTAATGGCTTCCTTCGCAGCAGCATCAATCATCGAATAGAATGGTCGGGAAATGCCATACATCCGGCATTTCCTGGCACTACTTGCTGGGATGCCAATTTTGAGTAGTGCCGGTCTATTCGCTGAAGAAATTCCGGCACTACTTGCTGGGATGCCAATTTACGTTCCATGTGGATCATGCTTCCCTGGTTTATCTTGTCTGTCAGCAACATTTAGGGGGAAGATTAGCCAGGTGGGTGTTGTTACTACAAGAATTTGATTACGTGGTCGTACATTGTCCAGGCTCAGCTCATGCCTTAATTGATTTCTTATCTCGGCTTGATTCTGGTGAACCTCCCGGTGGAATCGATGATACTACCCCTGCTATCTATGCGACTGATTCGGTCCAAGATGAAGGTCAGGAGCTCCCAGTGGGAGCTTCGTATTATGATACTCTTCTGACCTTCCTCAACAGTGGAAGACCTCCGACTAACACTTCTACTTTAGCTCGTCGTAAATTGGCCATGTATAGTCAACGGTTCCGGCTCATTGTCGGACAGTAGTATTACTTGGACCCTTCTGGTGCACTCTTATGGTGTATTCCACCCCATGAAGTTCCTTCGTTTATTGCATGGCACATTCTACTCCTTCCCGTGGCCATTTTTTGATCGATCTTACTTACCGGAAAATTCTGCACAGTGGCTTATGGTGGCCCACTATGCAGCATGATATTGCTACTTCTATTAAAACGTGTGATGCTTGCCAACAATCGGGACAGCCTTTGCACCAGCATCATTTTCCATTGTAGTCTGTTGCTCCCCTTGAACCTTTTCAAAAGTGGGGTTCAGATTTCATTGGTCCCATTACACCTCCGGCGACGATCATTCATCATCGCTATATACTTACTTGTACGGATTATGCGACTCGGTGGGCAAAGGCTTGGGCGTTACGGTCTTCCACTGTGGTAGTGGTGGTCAAATGTTTGATGAATGATGTGTTCCCTCGGTTTGGTCTTCCCTTAGAGATTGTTTCGGATCAGGGCACACATTTTATGAATTCCTTAATGCAAGCGCTTACTCGCACACTTCGGATTGTTCATAAATTTAGCTCTCCGTATTATCCTCGGGCCAATGGTCTTGCTGAAAGTACCAATAAAACCCTACTTAACATGCTCAAGAAGTTAGTTCTAGAATGTCCAGAGCATTGGGATCGATTCCTTTCTTCAGTTATGTGGGCATACCGCACTACGTACAAAGTGGCTACAAGGAATATGCCTTTTAAATTGGCATATGGGCTGGAGGCCATTGCACCCATGGAGTTGGTGGTACCTAGCCTCAGGGTGGCAATAGAACACAAGCTCTTACCGGAGGACTCTTTTCCTTTCCGGTTGGATACGAACAACGTTGGGAAAGTTTTCTAATGTTGCAAGAAGTCCAACTGCAACAAGCCAAGACACATGATCGGTTTCTTCGCACTCCTGTTTTTATCAAAGGACAATTAGTTCTGTTCTATAATGCTAAATCTAATCATTCAGGGAGCAAGTTCAAACTTCGGTGGTTTGGTCCTTACCATATTGAATCGCAGGTTGGTCCTGCTACGTTCCGATTATCCACTTTAATTGGTACCCTTCTCTCTAAGTCAATCAATGGATCGAAGCTTCTTCCTTATTATCCCACTCCTTCTTCATCGTGATGCTTTATCGGTATTTTTATTCTCCACTCGATTTATACCACTGTTCTGACTCGACGTGCCTTTCCTGTCTACGTGTTCCGGTTGATCGACTGATCGTAATATTTTTGTTTTCTTACCTAACCATCAAAATGTACTCATTTATGTTAATACTTGGTGATTTCCTAATATTATTCAGCTCATTCTTGAGTTGAATATTCCTTGCCTTGGTTGATGAAGAGTACAATCTCTCCAAGGTCTCCCAAACCTTTTTGGATGTGTCCAAGTCTTGTATATGCCCTATCATGCTATTGCTTATGTGTTGGGATAGAATGAATATGACTCTCCTATCCCTTTCTATCCACTTATTAAGTGCCTTGACCTGCCGTTGAAGTGGTGGATCATGTACATGAGGCATTGGCTCTATGATGTTCACTAATCCCCACAATCCTTTGCCCATAAGGTAGTTGCTAACTCTAAATTTCCATGGTTGATAATTGCCTTTCTCTAACTTCTCTATTTGTGAATTATACTCAGCCATACTGAGCTCTAAGATGCTCCTCTAGATTTTCCTCAAGTGTTTGTATGCTTTAGAAGGTGTATATATTACCTATTGATAGCTTCTCCCTTGGTAACCTTCGACTAGTTGAGATCTCGATCGACATAGCCCCCTTTTGATGTCTTCTTGCTTTGATGAGTACTCCTTGTGCTTCCATGAGTTGTCTTGATCCCTTCAAGTCTTCAATATGATTCCACTGATTTCTCCAAGCCTCCAAAATGGATCTAATACCACTGATGGGGATGATTCTAACACCCCAATGCAAAAATGGAAGATGTTTGCCCCCACTAGGTCCACAACCAATGATATATGCTCACTATTCTAAACTTTTCTCTGCACCACTATAGAGACTTAAAATGAAATTTTGCAGACTTGTAGTAGAGTATAAGAGCTACCCAAAAAGTTTTAAATCATCCTAAATAGATATTCCATCTGGGAGAGCCATCTTCTAAAAGATAGGCTACCTGTTTGCAACACTCTATGCCTATGTGCAGAGATATACCTTCACAAAGTTGGCAATTTCTCACAAGTCACTCAGTCAAATAACTTGAAACTTTGGCAAAGTTCAGGGCACAATATGAGATACCAAATGAAGCTTGAAATCAATGAAAATGAGTACAATGAGAGAGCAAACAATGCTCTACAATCTGGTACAATCAGATTTGGAAAAGCCTAACTACACCTCTAGATAGAGAGGAGCAAAATCATGAGAAAATGAGGTAAGCAAGCAAGGGGGCTGCTTGCTAGAGTTTATGACTTCACTAAACTAAGTGGAAAACTTGTGGAATGCATACAACTCAAGAAACAAAGGCGGGATGATGCTTATATAGAGTTTTATTCCTACAATCTAGCTAACCACCCACCAATGAGTGTAGGCGCACTCTTTGGTGGCTGATTTGATGAGATTTGAATTTGATTGAGTTTGGTGGAGCTTCTAACTTTATTCCAAAACTTTGGGTCCTCTTTTTTTTATTGGTCCACTTGCAAAACTCGTGGCTGAGCCTTTTTGCATGATTGAGACTTGATTTTCAACAATTATTGGGAGATACGAAAGAATAGATGAAGAACATAGTAATGATGATGGAAGAAGGCAAATATCTGTTTGTGTGTGTATGTATATATCTATACATACATGCATGCATGCATGCACACTCACTCACACAATGTGTACACACACACACACACACACACACATATATATATATATATATATATATATATATATATATATATATATATATATATATATATATATATATATATATATATATATATATATATATATATATATATATATATATATGTGTGTGTGTGTGTGTGTGTGTGTGTGTGTGTACATACATACATACATGCATGCACACACACTCACACATGCATATACACACACATACACACACACACACACACACACACACACATATATATATATATATATATATATATATATATATATATATATATATATATATATATATATATATATATATATATATATATGTGTGTGTGTGTGTGTGTGTGTGTGTGTGTGTGTTTGTCTCTCTCTCTCTCTCTCTCTCTCTCTCTCTCTCTCTCTCTCTCTCTATATATATATATATATATATATATATATATATATATATATATATATATATATATATATATATATATGTGTGTGTGTGTGTGTGTGTGTGTGTGTGTATATATATATATATATATATATATATATATATATATATATATATATATGTATGTATGTATGTATGTATGTATATATACATATATATGTGTGTGTGTATATTGATAAAGATGTATCTAAGGAAGAAGACAGGCAACTAGTAGAATTATGAAGAGAATACATAGATGTATCCTTTATTGGGCATATCAAGATTGAAAGGGTTTTGACCCAAAAATATGCAAGCATTGGATACCAATGACTATAAAATCCAGCATATGAAAAAAATACACTACATGTATAATGATATTTACTGGGCCAAACCAAAGGATAACACCAATATAGAATTGGCAATTGAAATCATTTATGAGATAGAAGAAAAAAATGGGTTTCATGCACAATGATTGTCACCGAAAGGGACAGTAACTTGTGAGTTTCTTCTAACTTAAAAAGATAAATGATTCATTATTTGAGATAGTTATTCTCTATCAATAAGTAAAAAGATATTGGAAAGAGTTTCTGGCAAAGAATTCTATCGATTCCTTTATGGATCCTTAGGATATAATCAAATGGCCATCGCCCTTGAAGAGGAACACACGATGCTTTTTGAGAATGGTGAATCTATGCATGCACAATTATGTCATTCGATGTAATAGCTAATTAGTCTTGAAAAGGAACTCACGGTTCATTTATTTGTGTGTGGTGGCTCGTCGTTTCCCATGGCTTGGTATCCCCCATGTTGAGTAGAGACAAGTAAGGTACCTTACCATATTTTTTCTTATTTCTAGAATTGAAAGAAAACTAAAGATTAGTTTATAGCTAAAGCATTTATTTATTTACAACATTTGATCATTCCTATGACAGTACAAACTAGGTCATATTCTTGTTATGGAAATGTGCACCACTACTTTTATTGAAGAAGTTGTGTGTCGAATGGATAGCCTTGTAATGTGGCCCTATTGTGCATACTCTGGATGAAAATGACTCTTTATGAGTGCAAGAATGGTATATTGGATTATCTGGGCCGATTCCTTGTTTCTTCTTTGGTCTCCATATTAATATTGTATTCAGTTTTTGTGGCATTTGATTTTTTTGTGTTTCCCATCCTTCATTCTTGAATGTATTCTTCAACCTTCTTCTACCCTTGGATTGGGAATTCAATGTTGTAGCTATTTGGGGTTTTCGTCCATCCTTGATGATTGGTTCATTTGCATGATTCCATTGATATGATACTTCTTTCAGCTTTTCCATTCCTTGATTTGCTTGTCATTTGATTTCCTTCAGAATCCAAATATTTTATTGTAACTTCTAAGCTTCGATCAATGGCTTTGGAAGCCATACATGTAGAATTCTAGATTTATTCCTTGGCAATTTCAGACTATTCTTTTGTGTTTTTGATTGTTGATTGATGTGTCCATTCTTTTGGCCTTCATATTGTGGCAATTAATCCTTCTGAATCCATTGTAATCACGTATTCGATCTTTGTTGTATTCTCATAGTCGACATATGTATAGGCTTTTCAACATGCTTGCTAAAGTGGTCAAATGAAATGTCCTCACTCACTCTTGCAGTTTCATTTCCTAAGGGAGAATTGGCTAAAGGATCATGTGGTATGTTACAAGGTATGGACAAATCAGGGTTATGGCCCTCTTGATTCATGAAGACATTGAAAATATCATCTCTAATCTCCTCTAGACTTGCTGCCCTATGTACTATCATCGGAGTCACTTTGGGTTGTTTGGCCTCAGAAGACTAAAAACTTCCTTGTGTCCTACTCTCATTGATATGTATCCCTACGCGAGATATATGCTGACTTCATTTTCAAGAATCTAGTCTTGACCTAGTACCAGTTCTTTGAGAAGGTCTTTGTTCTTGCATACCAGGAATCATTGATTCATGGTAGTATTTCCCAAATTTAGGGACATTAATACTTCTCCTATACACTCAATGACTTGCCCTCCAATTCCTATCATACATGCTTTCATAGGATTCATGGTCGTTTTGAGGTCATTGGCTAATGAGACTTGCATGCAGCTTAATGTGGCCCCTGCATCAATCAAAGAATCCACTAATTGATATTCATTTATGTCGATTCCTAGATTCAAGTATGGTCGGGTGACACAATTACTCACGTTCTCCGTGTTACCTATTTGATAGTTTTCCATGGGTATAGGTTCTTCTCCTTGTATATATCATTCATCACATTGTCTTATCCACTCTTTCCTCTTCTTGATTCGCTCTAGTGCTTCCTATTGCAGAGTAAAGAAGAGCAGAGATGCAGAGAAAAAGAAGGGCCCCAAAATTTTCCCAATGCGAACACTTTATTTTTGTAACACAGTCACTTTGTAATATGTTTTCTGATGTAAATGCACTAGAGGATGTTGATATATTTAGGTAGTGATGTGTGTGAACACTCTAGGACTGCCGGGGCACTTTTTTCCCTCTTTAGGAGGTTTTTTTCCCCCGGCTTGTATATACGCCTATTGCCCTAATGGGCTACTTATGTTTGTACATTCTCTAGTAATAGATTCAGTCTTGTGTGTTGTGCTCCAAGCTTCTTCTTCTTCCTTGTGCTGTTCGCGTGCTTTCGCAGACGTCTAACTCCAACAATTGGTATCAGAGCAGGTCGTCGCTTCTTCTAGGGCGCCGTCGACACTCCTCCGTTTGCAGTCTCAGATTCGCACGAAATTTGGTGAGCATACTCAGGGTGTTTCCGAGATCAAAACCGCTTTGCTCTGTGGTGCCAAAATCGCGATCTGAGCTCGTTTCGGCCTCCGAACGCACTATCGCAGCGCTTGTGCAGGCTATTTCGTCCTTTTGTGCCAAAGGTATATACCAGTTTCTGTTCGCCAGTTTAAGCGTCTCGAAGTCTGCTACAGGTCTAGCAGAACTCGTTTGGGCAGTTCCGTTCAACTTTTTTAGATACAGTCAATTTTCTGCATCAAGGTATTTTAGTCACCGGCCATGGTTGAAAGCAGTGATGTATTCCGTATGTTGGCTGTTGAGGATAAGTTGGATGGCACCAACTACCCATTATGGGCTTATATGATGCGACATGTACTGGTTGCAAAAGGATTGTGGAACATTGTGCAGGGTGTTGAAAGACATCCTGTTACACTTGTAACGACAGGTACTGCAAATACAGGTGTTGGAGCTGATGAAGATGGTGTCGAAGATGATATTTCGCAGATTCCTGTTCGTGCTGCTGTTTCTGTTGCACCTACTGCAGAGCAGATTCGTTGGGATGGCAGAGATGCCCAGGCACATGCATTGATAGCTTTGTCTGTCAAACGTGCCATTATTCCTCACATTCGCTCTTGTAGAACAGCAAAGGATGCTTGGGATACACTTACCACTTTGTACCAGGCTAGGAATGAGGCTCGTGTTGCTTACCTCCGAAAACAGTTGGAGAGTGAGCACATGAATGAAGGTGATTCTATGGACAGTTTTCTTACAAAGATCAAAGACCTGAAGGAACAATTGATTTCTGTTGATGAGGTTATACCAGATAGCTCACTTGTGCAGACCGTTCTGAATGGTCTTCCTGATTCATATCAGAGTTTTGCCTCTACTCTTCGGTTGATGATGAAAGGCAATCCGAATGCCTTGTCATTTGAGGAATTAGTCTCTGTTCTATTGCAGGAAGATCAGTCCACGCAGAACAGGTCCATTATGCGTGTTGCAGATCAAGCTTTCCTGGCTAGTCAGAAGGGCAAAGGAAAATGGAGCTCTTCTACTAGTAAGCAGAAATCTGCAAATGCTGCACATTCAAAGAACCAAGATAAAGATGAGAAAAAATCAGAAAAGCAGAAATTGTTTTGTAAATACTGTAAAGGCAATGATCATATCATAAAGAACTGTCCAAAACTGGTTGCTAAAGAGGCAAAGAAGAAAGAGGCTAGAATGGTTGTTGCAGAGGCCTCTACACCAAAAACAGAGTCTGCAAATCTTGTGCAGGAAGAAGAATGGGTGTTTACTACTGTCTGCAGTTTTGACCCATCTTCTCTTGATCAGTGCATGTCTGCAGTAGACTCAGATGTTTGGTACTTTGACAGTGGGGCGACCAAACATATTACCTCGCAGCGCAGTTTCTTCTCTTCACTCGAGCCTGCTCCTACAGGGAATACTGTCACATGCGCCAATAACTCCTCTTATCCTGTTATGGGAGTTGGTAAGATCATTCTGACTACTGCTGATGGTAGTTCTTTCACTTTGTCAAATGCTTTATTTGTGCCAGGGATCAAAAAGAATCTGTTATCAGTTTTTGCATTAGCCAAGATTGGCTTGGTTGTGAAATTTGTTGATGACAAGTGTACAGTCCATGATCTCTCAAATGGCGATGTGATTATTGCTTCTGGCATTTTATGTTGTGGGCTGTATAAGCTCATAGACTATGAAAGATCTGTGAATGATTCGGCATGTGCAGTTCATGATTCTCAGGCTATGTCAGATGCAAAGCTTTGGCATGCACGCTTTGGTCATCTGAATTTTGCTAGTTTGTTACGCCTGCAGAAATCTGAAATGGTGTCCTCTTTGCCCAAACTTGAGGCACCTGGAAAACATGTTTGTGAAGGCTGTATTTTGGGCAAAATGCAGCGTTCTTCCTTTCCAAAAGATGGTTCAGTTCGGGCTACATAGAAATTGCAGCTTGTACATAGTGATGTCTGTGGTCCTATGCAGACACCCTCTTTTGGAAATTACCTTTACTTTGTGACTTTCATTGATGATTTTTCCAGGCATGCATGGGTATATCCACTCAAAGCAAAGTCCGAAGTGTTCATGTGCTTCAAACAGTTTTTGGTTTTGGCTGAAAAGCTGTCAGCATGTAAAATGGGCACCCTCCGTTCTGATTGAGGGGGGGAATATATGTCTTCAGATTTTAATGCATTTCTGGCTGAACGTGGGATAAAACACCAGTGTACAGTGCCATATACACCTCAACAGAATGGAGTTGCTAAACGGAAGAACAGGTCTCTCATGGAGATGGCGAGGTGTATGGTCAAGAGTCAGGCTTTACCTCATAGTTTCTGGCTTGAGGCTGTCATGTGTGCAGCATATGTACTGAACAGGTGTCCCACTAAAGCGTTGCAGTCTATCACTCCATATTAGGCTTGGCATGACCGCAAGCCATCTGTTGCTCATCTGCGTGTTTTTGGTTGTTTGGCATATGCATTAGTGCCTGAACAACATCGCAGAAAATTGGATGATAAGGCAGTAAAATGTATTTTTGTTGGGTATAGTTCTGAAAGTAAAGGCTATCGTATGTATCATCCACAGACTAAACGCATTCTGGTTAGCCGTGATGTTGTCTTTGTGGAAGATGCTATTCAGCCATTGCTTTCATGTACTAAGGAGACATCTGTTAGCTCCAAAGACATGTATGATACTTTGATGCCTCTTTTTACAGGTGGACAGTCTAGTGCTGGTCCTAATGAGGCAACTTCTCAGCCTTTGCAGGTTTCATATGATGATGCAGATCATTCCATTTCTGATGCAGATTTACATGATGCACTTGCTGATGAGAGAGCTGATATTGAGCAGGCAAAAACTATGCCAAAATGGCTGGTGCAGACTTTGCGTGACAGCAAATTAGATGCACCTTTGTCATATCGTACTCGTTCAGGCTCTCATAGTGCCTCCTTTGCATCAGATTGCTATGCTATGGTTGCATCTAGTCTCTGTGATGAGAATGAGCCTGTTTCTTTTGATGAAGCACAAAATTCAGAAAATTGGATGGCTGCTATGCAATGTGAATATGATGCTATAATGAAGAATGGTACATGGTCTTTATGTGACTTGCCTCCTGGCAAGAAGGCCATTGGCACTAAGTGGGTATACAAGCTGAAGCGTAAACCTGATGGTACAGTTGACAGGTATAAGGCTAGGCTTGTTGCAAAGGGTTATGCGCAGGAAAGAGGCATTGATTTTGATGAGACCTTTGCACCTACATGCCGTATGACTACTGTTCGGAGCATTTGTGCACTTGCAGCCCATCATGGTTGGAATGTACATCAGTTGTACATTAAAACAGCATTTCTGAATGGTGACTTGCATGAAGAAGTGTATGTTTTTCAGTCCCGTGGCTTTGTGTAGAAAGGGCATGAAAACTAGGTGTGCAGGTTAAAGAAGGCGTTATATGGTTTAAAGCAAGCACCACGTGCTTGGTATGAGAAGATACATGCCTATCTGATTGCACATGGTTTTGAGAACAGTCCAACTGAAAGCACCTTATATGTTAAGCGTGCTAATGATGTGCTTCTGATCATTGTTGTCTATGTTGATGACATGCTGCTCACTGGTCCTATTGAGACACATATTGCTGATTTTAAGGCTGATTTGCATGCCTCATTTGAGATGTCTGATTTGGGGCATTTGCATCACTATTTGGGCATTCAGTTTATGCACGTTGATGGTGGAATGGCTTTGTGTCAAACAAAATATATTGACACATTATTGCAGCATTTTGGCCTTGAAGACTGTAAGCCTATTGCCACTCCTATGGAGACAGGTTTACGATTGAGTCTTCATGATGCTGGAGATGCATTTGATGCTGTTCTCTATCAGCAGGCTGTTGGATGCTTGATTTACTTATGCATTACTCGGCCAGATATTCAGTTTGTTGTCTCACAGATGAGCAGGTTTATGCATTGCCCAGGAGTCACGCATTGGAAAGCGGTTAAGCGCATCTTTCGCTACTTGAGTGGTACTCGGCTACTTGGGTTGTTTTATCCCAAGGGGGGATCACTACTGCCAGATTTGCATGCTTTTTCTGACTCAGATTGGGCTGGTTGCTATGACACTCGTGTGTCCACCAGTGGTTTTTGCTTCATGCTTGGTAGCTCATGTATATCTTGGTTGAGCAAGAAGCAGCCTACTGTGGCCACTTCCAGTTGTGAGGCTGAGTATAGGGCAGCTTTCACAGCGACTGTTGAGTGTGTGTGGCTCAGACGCCTTATGGCTGATTTGGGTGTTGGCCAGTCTTCTGCCACCACCATCTTCACTGACAGTCAGAGTGCATTGGCAGTTGCGAGGAACCCTGTGTTCCATGCTCGCACTAAGTACATTGAGGTGCATTATCACTATGTCAGGGAGAGGTTCTCTGCTGGGGAGATCAGCTTGGCATATGTGCCCACGCAGGAGAACATTGCAGACCTTTTCACGAAGGCTCTGCCTAGGGAGAAGTTTGAAGCTTTCCGCAAAGCTTTGGGCTTACTTCCTTTTGTGGAGTGATTTCCACATAGCTTGGCACTTCCTTATACATGAGTGCCAGCTCCTTGTTCACCGCATCACTCCCAGGGGGGATTTGTTGATATATTTAGGTAGTGATGTGTGTGAACACTCTAGGACTGCCGGGGCACTTTTTCCCTCTTTAGGAGGTTTTTTTCCCCCGGCTTGTATATATGCCTATTGCCCTAATGGGCTACTTATCTTTGTACATTCTCTAGTAATACATTCAGTCTTGTGTGTTGTGCTCCAAGCTTCTTCTTCTTCCTTGTGTTGTTCGCGTGCTTCCGCAGACGTCTAACTCCAACAGAGGAGTCCTCTAGATGCATACCCATAGATATTTGTATCATTACCTTTGTAAATTAGTAGGGAATTAGTCTTTTAGTCAATAAAGTGCCGGTCTCTTGTGTGAAAGGACCATTTTCAGGGCACAAGTATATAATTCATTTTGTAACTATTTGTAAAGACTTTTTTCCATTGTGAGAATGAAGAGTACAGAATTTCGAATTTGTGTCCTCCTCTCTGTATCTTCTTTCTTGTGAGCTTGCATGCATGTATGTGACTTGAAAAGAGTGCTTTGAAGTGTTGTCTATCCATGGTAGTGCTTGTTTGCTGTCATTCCTGCGGCTCAGTATTTTGCTCATAGCTTGAAGTAGAAGTGTCAGAATCAAGTGCAAAGGCTACCATTGGATGCATCTTCTCGAGAGCTTTGAAATGAACTCGTTATTCCCTATATTTCAAGTTCAATAATGAGAGAAAAACTCAATTTACTGTTGGCTATTCCTTTAAGTGTCGCAACATCATAGCCAACCATGAAAGCTTGAATGTGATAGTTCATACTTGTTTGCACCTTGTTAGTTCACATTTGCATTGACCGTCATTTGAATGCATGTCCTCATACACTCGGCTAGGTTATGATACTTCTTGGATTGATAATTAAAGCATGATTCCCCACTATATGCACTTGTAGGGGATTGAGGTACAGTCTCTTTCTCCTCAAGTCCCTAAGACAATACTTAGGTACACACATTTTTTGGCGTCGTTGCCGGGGAATGTCAAATCAAACCGAGGCATTCGTGTGATGGTGAAAGCTCTTAGCATTGAAGTGAGTAGAGGATTTGTGAATTTCTCTTCTTTGGCAAGTCACTTTCATCCGCACTTACTACTTCTCACTTTTGGAGTGTGTGTAGTGAGTTGTTAGTTTAGAGAAGTGAGTTAGAGAGAGAGTTAGGATAAGTAGATAGGTACAATTTTCAAGTTCTTTTTCTTTCAGCCCTTTTCAGCTTTTGTACCCTACAGAGGCTTAAAAGCCAAAAGGAAGCCATTTTGAAATTACTTGTTTCTTAGCAAGTATCATGAGTGTGCAGACGGCAAGTGTCGCAGAGCTGATATCGAGGCTTTTGGAGTTAGAAATAGCAGGTATCGATTGAAGGGAGATTGAGGCAGCTTGGTGAGGTGAGTTGATCAAGTCTTTGTGCTAAAATTTCCATTTAAATCAAGGGAAATAAGAAGATGACATGTGATAAATGTTGTGAGGGAGATATCGAGGGTCGGAGTGAGAATTTTTGTGATTCGGGCACTTAAAGAGGGGGAGATAGGCACTAAGACAACATATATTAATATGGATTGTTAAAATATTTGCTGATGTGTAAAAAAACCTAGGTGTTGTGATCTCCCAAGGTCGAGTGTCGCAACTTCCAGATGTCGTGACCTCCCAATGTTAAGTGTCGCAATATCTTTTGCTGACCAAGTGTCGCGATACTCGAGGCTGACCAAGTGTCGTGGCATCGAGGTATCGTAAGTCAAGTGTGGCGATAGTCAACAAAGTGTGGAGTGTCTTCTAAACAACAAGTGTCATGATACTCAGCAAGTATCGAGTGTCGTGTGAAAAGAAAGTGTCCCGATACTCAGCAAGTGCAGCAAGTGTCGCAATACTCAGTAAGTGTCGAGTGTCGTCTGAACAGCAAGTCTCGCAAAACTCAGCAAGTGTCGAGTGTCATCTGAACAGCAAGTGTCATGTGTCGTGCTAGTGAATTTAAGTGATATCTCATCTAGAAGACTCCAAATTAAGAAAAAAAATACATACAAATCTACAGATTTTGAGGAGAGTACTTCGAGCCAAGGTCTGTCCAGACTCAGATAAAGCTATTAGTGAATGAACTTGAGATCGGGAAGAGTCCTAGGAAGCCGAAGGAGTGTGGTATCATCTGTATTAAGTGTAGCCGAGCCTAGTATTCATTCCCATTATTCCAAAACCTCGAGTGAGTCTGAAGAAGAAACCATTATGGCCTCAGAGGACATGCACAGCTCTGTACCAATAGCAGGCCTAATGTCTATCATTGAGGGAGAGTACAGACTCTCCTCAGAATATATGAACACCAATCAACATGACCTACCCATCTACATAGATGGATTGAACAGATCAATGGTGAGGCTAAAGAAAGCCAGATATGCTCACATAGTGCCTAGACCAACAGTCAAGTACGTGGGAGGATTCTATATGGATAAAAGAGGGATTATGTATACAATCACGGAGCATCCCAAAAGCATCAATGAGCAAAGGGAAGAAGGTAATGTCCAAAACCTTAATAAAGAGGGACAAGAAGAATAGGTGTCAACCCCTAACGGGAAGTCCATTGTATTTAGGGTTTGGAGATGAGACCTAATTCCCCAAGACGACTCCTTAATGGATGTCTGCATGGTAAATGGAATGGATCATTTACTTCAAACCAACTCTTCATTATGGGAAGAAGTGACCAACCCAGCCACCATCTATGAGTTACAAGATCATGAAAACCCCTTTCATGTTACGTACTCGAACAAGAATCAGAGAAGATATTGGCCCATGATTGAATTGGAGAGAGCTAGGCTAAAATATCAAAACATTTCTATATTCCCACCTAGGGATCAAGCCACTACTTCGCAAAATCCCCAAGGAACTCACCAACATTCGTCTTATCAGCATTCAAGGCATACACAACAACAGAGCATTCCGGTTAGACCCCAAGTCCAATTTGCTACACCTGGTGATAATCCCAACTATCGATCCTCTGCAAATGCAGAACCAAGAAAAAGGATTCTTGTTCCTGAGAGGCCACCAGTAGGAAGAGATCCAGGCATACCAATAGGACGACAAGTTTTCCCTGTCATGTCAAGACCATCTAAACCTAGAAGAAGACTAAGACCAATTCAAGTTGCCAAATGCATGAGAAGCCACTACGATGGTTCTGGTAAGCCATATAATCACATTGCTGACTTCAAACAAATGGTGAGCGTTGAACAAGTAGAAGACTTCTTGATCCAATATGAATCATTTGGCCTAACCGATGATTCAAGCAATATGTGGATAGATGTCCTACAAAAGAGAGGCCCACTCAAAATAAAATGGTCTCATTATTATTGGAAGGATTGGTGAATGGGTCGTTGAGATCATTAGTATATGTGAAGAGAGTCCAAAGTTTACAAGAATGTATGAAGGAGTGTATCGATCTAGAGGATAATCTGGCGGAAGACTTAAAAATACCTCAAGGAAGTTTTAAGAGTGAGGATAGTGTTAGCAGTACTTCCAATCCCAAGAACAGTGTATAAGAGATAACCTATTTAGTGGCTAAGAAGATGAATGTTCAAGGACAAAAAAATTATCCCAACAACCCTATGAGAGTGCCTATGCTCAGGAGATGCATTCACTGTGGAGGTGACCACCCTTCTCACATGTGCAATAGGGGAGTAGTCCCACCACCTCCTTATTCCTATAACAGACCACCCCCCCAGGGTCCAACTCATTATTGTAGCATAGAGCAAAGGTACACAAATCATAGTACGGAGAATTGTCCTTACAATCGACAACCGAGACCTACACAACACCATTTAGGCCTTATGGATACTCCACGAGAGATCAAGGAGGAGAAGCCTATAGATACCCCTCATATCAGTAGCAAGCACCTGCACCACGGCCGTATGCTTATCAGGATACAATCAACCTCAACCAGTGCTAGGACAACAACCACCTCACCCTCAGAATGTTGTCCCAGTGAAAATCGCTCAAATTGAAGAGAATCCTGAAAGAGAAATAGTACCAGCCACCCCACTGACTAGTACTGAGACTTATGATCAATCTTATGACCTTAGTCAGGGAAGTTAATCCACCTATGAAAATACTATGACTGAGTATGGACAATACTATGGATCATATACATATGGATTGGATGGTTATGATAGCTCTAACGAATATGATCAAGACTATGTGTCATTAATGTACACTACTCCTAGAGCTCCAATACCACCGCGATCAATGAATAGACCACCTGCCCCTAGAGGACCATGCTGGAGTAGGAATTACTACCAAGCAAATATGGGAGAAATGGGGAAAGCTAGCTTTCCGACCTACCAGAATGAAGATTCAAATGGCAGATGGACACATGGAGTGACCCTTGGGATTATTGGAAAAAGTAGTATTTACCACTTGGAGAGCCAAATTCGAGCACACCTTAGCAATATGTCAATTTGAAAAGGCTAGAAATTATGATATGATACTTGGAAGGCCTTTCATGAGACAGCTCAAGGTAGTGCAAGATGGGGGAAAAGACGCAGTGTACTTGTAGCATGGAGGAACGATGACTAGGATAAATATCCATACTTATACTTATCAAGATGTCCCTCCTCTGCAATGGAACCCAATACACAAGGAAGACAATAATTGATCCATTCATAGTGTAGGATCTAGTAGTCAACCATGGATTAACAAAGATACTCACCTATGGATGTGTAAGGCAGCTAAAAGGGAAGAAGAAAGGACACAAAGATGGCAGCCAAGACAAGGAACATCTAGACCTGTAGAAGATCCTGTCTACATGCCTCAAATATTCTTAGATGAAGAATTTGAATCCCATGGTTGGATGGAGATTTTAGCCACCCTGTACGTATGTGTAAATGAAGAAGTAATAACTATGAATGAGTGCATAGATGAGGAAGGATGTGATGTAAATCTATACATGGACATTCTCCAAGAAGCGAATGAAGGAGAAGTAATTGAAAAAGAATGGAATGAAGATTACGAGAGCATAGAAATGGAACTGGAACCTATTGAGGAAGAAAGGAAAAGGAAGGAAGAGATTGAACCTAGTCTAGATGTGACTCAAGACGCGCTACAACCAATAATAGATGAACCAAACATAGAAAAAGAGAAAGAAGATAGCACACCTCAAGACCAATTCGAGGTACCTGAGCATTTCAAGAAATATGATGTAGAGGAGAGAAAGATTGCTATTCAGATGCCAAAACGAGAAGCGCAACCAGGGATAGCATACGACAATAAAGAGCAAACCAAGAAGATTGTTGTTGGAACTCAAGGTGAAGCACAAGGGAAAGGAATGCTTCAAAGAAGTCGACACACAAGAAGCAGAGCAAGTAGGGAGCTCCAAGAAGTGTATGTCAAATTTTCAGAAGAAATCCCTACAGAAATAGTGATTTTCATCACTAAAAACCATTGTAAATACCATTTTCCATTTTTTTTACTCCATTTTGTTCAAGCGGAGGAGTCCTCAAGCTTGAGGAGTATTAGAAGTATCATCCTACCAATTTTCATAATTTTTAGACTTTGTTTGAGCCCTCAAATAAGCCCTGGAACCTAATTTTTAACTAGGCCGGACACTAGATCTGGACAGGGTCAAAACTAGTCAAAAAGCTATAAAAAGAGCTAGAGAGATCATGTTTTAGGGTGGCTTGTTAGAGAATAGAGCTTTTGTAAGAGAATTCTTGTGCAATAGAAGCTTTCCATTGTTCCTCTATTTGATCTTACCTTGCGCGTGTGTGTGTATGTGTGTGCATGCTTGTGTGCTTTCACTCACGCACTTGTGCCTTCACTTGCTCGTGGTCTTCATACCGGTCCTCACGTCTTCACGGATTGACAAGTAAAGGAGGTGGTGCTTACACTTGAGCTTTCCTCCCTAAAAGCTTTTTGAAAAGAACATGATTCTGGGGTCATTCTCAGAATCACAATTCTCTGGTTGTGCTCAAAATCTCGATTCTCTAAATTTCTCAAAAACACGATTCTGAGAAGACACGATTTTCAGTAGGCTCAAAATCACTGTTTTCACAAATCGCGATTTTCACAAATCACGATTTTCAGCCAAAAACACGATTTTGTGAAAACACGCTTCTCTGTGGCTCCAAAATCACGATTTTCAAAAACACGTTTTTCATCCAAAATCGCGATTTTCACGATTTTCAGAAAACACGATTTTCACTAAGGTACAAAATCGCGATTTTCACAATTTTCACTAAGGTACAAAATCACAATTTTAAGAACACGATTTTAAGAACACGATTTTCAAGAAGACGATTTTCAAGAACACGATTTTCAATCAAAATCGCGATTTTCTTATCATTCTCAAAATCGCGATTTTCAGGCCAAAAACACGATTTTGAGAAAACAAGATTTTCATTCAAAATGCGATTTTCAAGCCAAAAACACGATTTTGACCAAACACGATTTTCATTCAAAATCGCGATTTTCATGTGAAAAAGACGATTTTGAGAAAACACGATTTTCGTTCAAAATCTCAATTTTCAGGCCAAAAACACGATTTTCATTCAAAATCGCATTTTTGGGGATTACTCAAAATCACGATTTTCATCAGTGCTCAGCATTGCGATTTTCATGATTTCACAAAATCGTGATTTTTGTGGTTGCTTAGCATCGCGATTTTCATGATCCCTCAGAATCACGATTTTCGTTAGAGTCCAGCATCGTGATTTTCAGACCCCCTAAAATCGGGATCTTCACACAAAATCGTAAATTTTCCATAAGTGTATGTTTCCCTGTTTTGACCCCCATGAGCCTGATTTGACATAACTTTTTCATCAAAAGTCCATTTTTTGAGCTCTATAGCTTGTTGGAAAGCTCGTTTCGAATCCTACATGGTATCAATTGTTTTTTATAAGAATAACGCATTGATTTTCAGATAGGATAATTTGAAGTTGATCCTCAGGTGGGACCAGGAACCCAAGGGGACTCCAAAGGATTTTGAACCATACCAAGGGGAAATTTTGGACTCTTAACCAAAGCTTATGAGCTTGAGATCTAGTAGACACCTAGGCAAGGATAGACAAAGCATTAGATCTTCTGGGCTAGTGTCAACCATACAGCTAAGACTTGGGCACAACAACTAAGTGGTTATCCTTACTTTCTAAGCTCTCACACAAGTGACTCAGAAATGTCTTTTAGCATGGGGAAACCTGCAGGTGGCTCAGGAACTGCCTATCTACAAACACCCAAAGGTCCATATAAGACACAGTTGGAATATATTCGGACCAACCGATTAGGTGCTTGCATCTATGAGGACGGCCTAAGGCGATCAGTGGTCCAACTCAAAAATCCAGATCAACGCTTTGGACTTGAACACCCAGTAGTCAAGTTTGAAGAAGGTTCGTACATTGATAAGGAGGGAACCATGTATGTTGTCACCAACCTACCAGAGATGAGTTTGGAAATATCATTCGTGAGAATGAGATAGGAGACCTAGAACAAGGAAACGTAGGACAAGGACCCCAGACTCCTAGAGGTAAGTCAGTTTTGACCAGAGTGATCACTCCAGATTGGATCCCTCAAGACAACAAAAGCATAGAACTATTCTTGAATAGAGAAACAGAGGAAGCCTTTTGGAGATTCAAGCCAGATCAACCTAGCTAATTAGGCATAGTCATCATCTACGAGTTCAAGGATCCAGAGATACCAGGCAAAGTTGTCTACCTGGATAACACATCAGAGAAAATGTTCTTGGTAACAGAACATGATAGACATGCATATACTTGGAAGAGTGAATTGATTTTCCCTCCACCAAGATCCAATGTTTCCCATGGCCTCCAAGGAGTAGGATCATCCCACGCTCATGAAGCCCAGAGAGAAAGAACTAGAGAGAGAACTGAGGTAAGTTTTGCACACACTGTGGACAGAAATAGATCAGGATTTGAAAATGAAAGACCTGAAAGAGAGAGACATCAAGCACATAGGCAACAAAGAGATGAACATGATTTTCCATTGCATAGACCCCGAGAGCACCCAAGAACCCTTAGACCCACTCAAGTGATCAAGGCAATGAAGAATTATTTTTATGGGACAGGAGATCCTTGTGATCATGTGGCCGAGTTCAAACAAGTGTTAAGAGTTGAACAGGTTGAGGATTTGTTCACCCAGTACGAGGCATTTGGTTTGACTCTTAAGGGCACTGCCTTAGCTTGGTTTCAACCACTGAGTAGTCGCAACTATCGCAACATAGGTCAATTGCTAGACGAATTCATTGTAGAATTTTCCAAGAGTGGTATCAGGCATAACACATCATCCTTGATCCAAAGCTTCAAGCAGACACCCCAAGAAACAGTGCGACTAGCAGGAAGAAGGTTCAGACAGTACTTAGAAAGATGCCCTGTTCTAGAGTTGCCCACACCTGCCAAACAAGTGGCCTTGTTCTTATATGGCTTACTGAGCACAAAGTTAAGATCATATGTGTACTTGAAAGAGCCTAGAAGCATAGAAGAGTGTGTGCGGACCTGCATTGACATAGAAGACAACTTGGTTGAGGAGTTAGGACTATCCAAACTCTATAAAGACTCTGACAATTCTACTAGTCATACCTCCAGAGCCTCCACTGAGCTGGATGAGATGGCAAAGCAAGTTGCCAAGAAGCTAGGAGTTCAAAATAGACAAATATCAAGAGTCACCTCATTGAATCGTTGTTATAATTATGGAGGCGACCACATGGCTAATGTATGCCCATTGCACAACCAGAACATGAGAGAAAGGAATGCTCCATATTGCACTATTGAAAGAAAATACACGAACCACATGGCTCAAGATTGTCCATACAATAGATAGGTTGTTAGATAGAATTATCTGCAACCTTACCAACAAGGTAGGTATCAGAACCAATACCAACAGCCATATTACAGACCACAACAACAATATCAGGCACCATATAGGCCACAACCAGTCCTAGGAAACCAACCACCAACGCCTGCCAATGTAATTCCAGTTAAGTATGCAGTGGCAGAAGAGAACCTTAATAGAACATTGGTGCCAGTGACCCCATTGATCTCAATGAATGACACTCATGCTCATAGTTCAGACTACTCCCATGAAGGTAGTCCACATGCTTATTACACCGAGTCACCTAAGCATAGTGAGATGTATCCATATCAATATGAGGCACCACCTATGGAACAAAATTGGGAGCCAAAATACTCTAATATCATGTCCACAAATCCTAACCCTAGGCCCCAATTGAGATAAATGAGACCATAAGCCCCTAGAGGATCATGTTTTAGGTGTCAGGGCGACCATTTCATTCGTGAATGTCCCCACTCACCAACAAGCCTTTTATCCTGAGTGTGGTAAAGAACATCTCCCTAGAGATTGTCCAAGAAACCCCTCTAGTGTCCCCAAGGTCACACCCATTAATGTGGTAGGCTTAGTGGTCGATTCAAGTTCAAGTAGCAATAATGTGACTCCTATACAAGCAGTCACTAGGGCACAAGCTTTGAAACAGGATAAGCGAGCTGAACAATAGTCAAAAGTTCAATCAAACAAACTCTATCAAACCAGATTTGCATTTCTAGGGCTTACTAGAAAGATTAGAGTAGTTGGTAAACAAACCAAAAGTTTCTTTACCTCCACAGGCTCAACCAATTATTAAGAGAGGAAGCTCACCACCAATGGGAGCTTATGTTCCTAATTCCATGGATGCTGGAATACCTCCTTCAATTCAAGAGCACTCTCAAGAGTTCTTGCGGGAAATACAAGAAGAGAAATGGGCCAAGGAGAAGGTAATCCTCCTCCTATTCCTGAAATTGATGATCTTCATGATCAATTTCCCCAAGACATTCCATCTATTTACGGAGATCAAGTAGAGCAACAAGAAGACGAAAGGTTAGATTTTGAATCTAATACCTTAGAAGAACTACCTCAATTTCTAGGCCCATGGGAATCTGAGTCTCTTCATATCAGAGCTCCCACAATATTGGTAAGAAATGGAGACTCAGTGGTTCCAAGGAACACCGATGTCGTGAAGAACACTAAGGTTCAGTATCATCTCACTGTAGAAGAGCTACTCAAAGCAAAACTTGAGCTATGGAATCATGTGAAGGATCAGGTCCTAGAACTTGATTCCAATATGTCAAAAGCAGGCCAGAGATACCTCTAGATAAAATAGGGGACATGAGTGAAGGTGAAGAAGGTAATACTTATCTTCCAATCACCTACCAAAGTTACACAACTAAAGCGATCATAGATTCAAGTGTTGGTGTTGCTATTATGACCACCTCCTTGTGGAAGCAATCGGGCAAACCCACATTAAGACCAATGAGAATGAAGCCTCAAATGGCAGACGGTCATTTTGAAAGACCTCTAGGATTGCTAGAAGGGATAACTCTAACCACTTGTGGTGTAGAGTTTGAACACACATTTGCTATATGTGACTTTGAAAAAAATAATGTCTACGAGGTGATCCTAGGAAGACCCTTCCTACAAGGTCAATTTGAAGGATTACACCTTCAGAGATGTACCACCCCTACAGTGGAATCCTATCCACAAAGCGAAAGAAGATTCTATCTATGTGCATTCTGGGAGTTCACCTGATCCATCCTGGTTGCATGAAGATACTCATTTGTGGATGTGCAAAGTCGCGGAGGAAGAGGAAAAACGCTTAAAGGCAAGAGAAGAAGGAACTTCTCCAGGAGATAGACCAATTAAAGACCCAGTCTATACACCGATGATCTTTCCAGATGAGGAATTTGAGCCTCATGGTTGGGCAGAAATCTTAGTTACCATGGACATTGCAGTCAATGAAGAACAATGGACACCTCATTGTGATGAGGAGGGTTATGAATTTCAATGTTCATGTGCCAACCCTTGCTAGAAGAATGTGACCCTAGTGATGTCATAGAAGAGGGGGAGAATGACGATGATCTAGAGTCCATTGTGATGGATAGTTGCTTTAACTCAGAGAAGCACTATCTAGAAGATATAGGAGTGTTTACCCAAAAAGAAGAAGAACCTCTCACAAGTATCAAAACTGTAAATTCCAAGGAAGGAAGTGAGGGTAGTCAAAAGCAAAAGAAAAGAAAAGCAGTGAAACAAGAAGAGGAGGAATCATTGTTTGAAGTACCAGAAAACTTCAAGAAATATGAAGTGGAAGATCGAAAAATTTTGGTACAAATGCCTAAGAGAGAGGCCATCATAGGAGAAGCAGATGATAACAAAGAAAAGACCAAAAAAATTGTAGTAACCATTGAAGGAAATGAAGAGAGATGTATGTACATAGGAGATGACCTAAGTGCAAAAGAAGATGTAGAGCTTGTAGCTCTATTAAGGGAACATAGGGACGTGTTTGCGTGGCACTATGGAGACTTGAAGGGGGTAGATCCAAGAATATGCTCTCATACGATCCCCATGACTGCTAATGCCAAGCCCACCAAACAGAAGCCCTACACATATAATGACACTTATGCGGCCAAGATAAAAGAAGAAATTGACAGGATGATTGAAGCAGGATTTATCTATGAGATTGAGCATACGGAATGGTTGTCCCCCATTGTACTGGTGCCCAAGTAGAACGGGAAGTTGTGAGTGTGTATTAACCTTAAAAAAGTTAATGCTGCTACGATTCGAGATAGTTATCCGCTTCCAATCAGGGAACACCTATTGGAGCGTGTGGCAGGCAAGGAAGTTTATAGCTTTCTTGATGGATTTTCAAGTTACAACCAAGTAGCCATTGCCCTAGAAGATCAACACAAAACGGCCTTTGCCACAGAGTGGGGAATTTTTGCATTTCGTGTGATGCCATTTGGGCTCACCAATGCACCTGCAACATTCCAAAGGCTTATGTGTCATGTCTTCAAAGAGTTCTTGCGAAAGAGCTTAGAAGTATATGTGGACGATTTATGTGCTCATTCCCAAGTAAGAAGACACCACATCCCTGAGCTTAGACATATCTTCAATAAGTGCAGAGAATATCGGGTTTGTCTGAACCCAGAAAAGTGCGTATTCATGGTTCGACAAGGTAAAATCTTAGGTAACATTGTTTCTAAGAATGGATTATCAACAGATGAGGACAAAGTCAAAGCTATAGCAGAGTTGCCAAGGCCAAGGAATGTTAAAGAGGTACAAGCTTTTATGGGCCATTGTGTATATTACCGTAGGTTTATCCACATGTATGCGATCATAGCTAAACCTCTTTATGGTTTGTTGACAAATTTTGAGTGGAATGATGAATGCGAGAATTCCTTCAATGAGCTGAAGAGACGTTTGTGCATGGCACCAATACTAACCACTCCCGATTGGAATAAGCCATTCCATGTCCATGTGGATGCATCCAATCACGCCATAGGATGTGTGCTAGCACAACCCATCGGTGAAGGAAATTTAGATTTACCCATAGCATATGCTAGAGGACAGCTCATTGCAACTGAGTGAAATTATACAACAACAGAGAGAGAAGGTTTAGGCATGGTATATGTGGTGAAGAAGTTTAGGCACTATCTATTGGCCAACAAATTCAAGTTTTTCATTGATCATCAAGCTTTATTATATTTGGTCAATAAATCTTGCAATACAGGACGATTAGTAAGATGGTTCCTCTTACTAATGGAATATGACTTTGAAGTTGTTGTTAGGAAAGGTAGAACCCACCTCAGAGTAGATCACCTTTCTCGCATTACTTCAGGAGAGCCACAGCAAGGAGTGTCTGATGAACTACCTGATGCTTATTTGTTCAATTTAGAAGTTGTTCCTAAATGGGCAAATAAGTTGGTACCAGTCCTAACCTTTGGACCTGCAAATAAGAATGTGAAAACATCACAAGAAGAAATTGTAAAATCACAAAAATATCACATACTAGCAGGCAGCATGTACAAACAAGATACAGAGGGTGTACTAGCTTGTGTTGAGGACGATGAACATAGTAGTTGGTTGCAACAAGCTCATGAAGGATTGCTAGGAAATCACTATTCTAAACAACGAACATTGTAGAATCTGAAACGTTTAGGAGTATATTGGCCTAGCATGGACAAAGAAATACATGAGTGGATTAAGAATTGTCCGGTATGCCAAGAGAGGCCCCTAGTGGAGCATGCCACCCTTTATAAAGTGTCGTTAATTCCAGATTGGAGTGCTCCATTGGTAGAATTTATGCGATCGGGAACATTACCCAAAGAGGCTAGCCTAGCAAGAAGACAAAGCATGGAGCAAGAGGCTCAAGACTATGCCTTAGTAGGAGACAACCTATACCGAAGAGGCAAAGATGGTTACTTAAGACTATGCATTCATGAATCAGACTATTTGAAAGGCCTAGAAACTGCACACAGTGGTGTTGCAAGTGGACACTTTGGTCGTGATCGAGAAATCAAGACCATTCTATTCTCAGGACTTTGGTGGCCCACTCTTCATATGGATGCACATACCTATGTGAAGAAATGTGACACATGTCAACGTGCACAATATCCGATAAGAAAAGATGAGATGCTTTGAGGCCAATGATGGGAGGACATGCATTTTTGAAGTGGGGTATAGACATTGTAGGTCCTATTAACCCCCCAGCTAGAAACTCCCATGCAGAGTACATTATTGTAGCCAAAGATTACCTTACCAATTGGGTAGAAGTGAAAGCCACAACAAAGAATGATGCTCAAACTACGGCTCAGTTCTTATTTGAGAACGTGTTCACCATGTATGGATTACCGATAGAGTTAGTGAGCGATAGAGGCACACACTTCTTGAATGAAGTCATTGAAAATCTTCTCCAAGAATTCATGGTGATACATAAGAAGTCTGCACCCTATCATCCACAAGCTAACGGACAAGCTGAGAGCACGAACAAGATCCTATGTAATGTCTTGACCAAACTGGTAAATAATAAACGCTCTGATTGGGACAAACAACTCCATCATGCTATTTGGGCTTACCGAGTTGCCTATAAAACGGTACTCAATGCCACCCCCTTTTAGATGGTCTTTGGACAGAATGCTATGTTACCATTAGATTTCCTAATCCCTGCCTTAAAAGTATCACAAGAGTATGAGTGGAATGAACACGAATTGTCATCCAGGATCTTTGATTTAGAATGCTTAGGTGAGACAAGGATACGAGCGGCTACAAGCATTTATGCTGCAAAGAAACGACAAAAGGGTTATTTTGATGCACACATCAAGGATAAAGGATTTAAGGAGGGAGACCTCGTGTTGGTTTATACACTAAAACAACATGCCCGTAAATTGGAAAAGCAAGGATATGGACCCATGATCATTAATAGAATTTCCACTAGCGGTGCGGTTCAATTGGCTACTTTAGAAGGTGACATCTTGCCAAACTATATCAGTGGTTGTCGAGTCAAGTTATATCAAGAACCTCTTACAGAGGACATGCTAATGAGACTCAACACTGCTACGAAATGAAAAGAAGAAGAGTTGAGAGTCAGAGAAGAAGCACAAGCATAGGCAAGAGAGCGCATAAGGCAAAATAAGTTAAGGCGACTAGGTCTAGATGTCAAACCGAATGCCCCAAAATATCACATGGACATGTGCCAAAAATCGAGCATAATTACTTCTCAAGTAATTGGCCGACATCCCTTTGTGACCTTAGAGGTAGGACGCGGAGAGAATTTAAGGACTATGCGAGCATTGATTGACTCAGGTGCAGCAACTAGTGCAGTTAGACTTTCCTACTGCCAAGACCTGCAGTTGAACATCACTCCCATAGAAGCCTATCTCATAGGATTGGGAGGTGTGGAAACCCCTTGTTTGGGCGAGGTGGAACTCCCCATCTACCTTCAAGATGTTCCAATGATAGTCAAAATGCTAGTGTGTCATGATGAGGACCTCACAGAGCCAGTTGTCTTAGGACAAGATTGGATTTATGACCATGCAGTCAACTTGAACCTAAGAAGTCAACTTCTTCAAGTTTGGGTCCAGGGACAATGCTTTACATTAGAACTAGAGAATGGCATGCTCACAAATCCAAATGTCACATCTTGTAGTTCTCCCAAGACTAATCTTAGCAAAAAAGATGTTGTATGTGTCAAAAGCTCTATGTTGCAGGAGAACTCAATCATGGAAGAATAGGCTCAAAGACAAGCGGACTCCTCCTCTGGTGCAAGGACTAATGTTGCCACTACAACTCAACCAAAAAGGCAAGCACAACAGAACAGGACAATTGCTATATCAAATAGACAACAGGATTTCCAGAGGAAAGTAGTGCCGGGCATGAAGCAGATCTGGGTACGAAAAGGAGAGAAACCACCGGTCGTAACCCCACAATTCCCATCTAGGCACTCCCACCAGGCCAGAAGACGAATGAAGAAGCTAGGACAAACTCAACCACAAGATATCCGGCAAGTTTGGGTGCCTAAAAAATTAGATGTAGCTCAACAAGGGCAATCACACATGTGGGTACCCAACAAACTCTTACATGCACATAGGCCTATACTCTCCACCATGCACAAGGTCTCAATCAAGAAGCCAGGGAGAGAAAAGGGGAAGAACCGAGCACAGAGACCACAAGAGGATAAACTCACCTCTTCGGATATAGTCAGAAGACCAACAACAATGGTATGGGTATGGAAGCCAAAGGCACGGATAGGCCCCACAGAACCAAAGAGCCAACCATGAAGGATCAAATCCTCAAGAAACCATCCAAACATGAGGCAGCCCAAGGAGATCACTAAACAGTGGAATACCATTCTCAAATGGATCCCTATAAGGAGGAAGGATCATTTGTCATCTCGAGATCCAATGGATATCTCCAAGACAGATGGCATCAACATCTACAAATAACATTGAAAGCCTTGACGAGCGACAACCATGTGCTCCTTGCACAACCCTGTCTTTTGCACCATTCAGGTCATGCATTTCCAAAGTATGCATTAATATAGAGCCATATTACATAGCCGTGCATAGACACATTTGAGAGTCCCATGCACAAGAGCACATTGACATATGTCAATTCTTTTTTCTGATACTAACATCTATCTTCTTGTTTTGTGACATTGTTCCTCAAAAAAGAGAGAGAAAAAAAAGCAAGTGGAAAAAAAAAGGGAAGAAGAAAAAAAAAAGAGTGAAAGAACTTGTTCCCAGGTTTGGCTCATGGAACATGAATGAGACATACTTAGTTGAAGGTGAAACCGTTGATTCCTGGGCATTCATCAGTTTGGATAGAAGGGTGCCTCGGCTAGAAGATGATATTGTTGCTGCCTTGTCTGGTAGATGTCAAGCACTTGGCATGAACATGGCATCCACAACCATTGTTTCCCCTTACCATGGTAGGAGGGAAGAGCTTGAAGGTCCACAACTTGAACGATGCTTAACTACAGTATGTACAAGAACATCCAAGGAGATATCTGCAAGGGGTCGTTTTGGTACCCTGCAAATCCTTGTATATATACAGGATGAGAAGACTCTTGCTTATGGTGAGCTAAAGAGAATATGTGAACCTAAGCTTGGTGTAGTTACCCAATGTTATTTGTCAAGGAATATAAAGAAATTCAATTGTCAGTATTTGGCAAATGTTGCTTTGAAGACAGCGGACAAGGCCAGGCACTCAAAAAATTTCATCAGTGGACCCTCAACACGGACATTCATCGACAACGTCCATCACAAATGCCAGGAGTACAACACGAAGTGATAAACATCGATCGATGCATCACCATGGTAAGCATCTTTACTTTGGCAACACCATAACCATGATAGATTAGGAAACCTCTTCGTCGGCATACCCATGCGCACTTAGCTCAAGACCCCTAATTTTTGCACCATACTTCTTCCAATGCATTTTCCAAGTAAGCATGCATAGGGCTACATTACAAGGCCATGCATGAGGCACATATGTTCCTCAACCCATGAAGAACACACTTCCCATCATTCATTATGGGTTATGAGTACTTGGCATGACTACTATGAACATCACCTTTGGACGGTCGAGAAGACAGCACGAGGACAACATCAATACCTAGGACATGACTTGTAGCCTACAGTGGCTCCAACTCAACCTTGAAAACCTCTTCTGAGAAACTAGCAGCTTATGGAAGTTTACAACGACACATTCTCACTGGAATACATGGACGAAGCACATAAAAAGGATGGACACTACCTCCCAAAGCACTACATGGAACAACCATTCGAACAAGGGTCTGTCAGGGACGTCAGACTCAAGAGGGGGGGAGTGTTGGAACTCAAGGTCAAGCACAAGTCAAAGGAATGCTTCAAAGAAGTGGGCACACAAGACGCGGAGCAAGTAGGGAGCTCCAAGAAGTGTATGTCAAATTTTTAGAAGAAATCCCTACAAAAATAGTGATTTTCATCACTAAAGACCATTGTAAATACCATTTTCCATTTTTGTTACTCCATTTTGTTCAAGCCGAGGAGTCCTCGAGCTTGAGGAGTATTAGAAGTATCATCCTACCAATTTTCATAATTTTTAGACTTCGTTTGAGCCCTCAAATAAGCCCTCGAACCTAATTTTTAACTAGGTCGAACACTACATCTGGACAGGGTCAAAACTAGTCAAAAAGCTAAAAAAAGAGCCAGAGAGCTCATTTTTGAGGGTGGCTTGTTAGAGAATAGAGCTTTTGTACGAGAATTCCTGTGCAATAGAAGCTTTCCATTGTTCCTCTCTTTGATCTTACCTTGCACGTGTGTGTGTATGTGTGTGCATGCTTGTGTGCTTTCACTCACACACTTGTGCCTTCACTTGCTCGTGGTCTTCATATCGGTCCTCACGTCTCCGTAGATTGACAAGTAAAGGAGGTGGTGCTTACGCATGAGCTACAATTGTAGTAGCTATTGAAGAAGGAGAAGAGACATGCACTTTCATAGGACAAGATGTCTCGCCGACGGAAGAACAGGAATTAATACAACTTATAAGAGAGTATCGAGATGTCTTTGCATGGACTTATACGGACCTAAAAGGTGTAGATACTTCTATTCGTGCTCATAGAATCCCTATGACAATAGAAGCCAAGCCCTCCAAACAAAGACCATATACCTATAATGATGTTTATTCGACAAAAATTAAGGAGGAGATAGATAAATTATTGGATGCGAGCTTCATTTATGAAATTGAACACACGGAATGGGTGTCACCTTTAGTGGTAGTAGCAAAAAAGAATGGAAAATTAAGGGTATTCATTAACCTTAATTAGGTAAACGCGGCCACCATACGGGATAGTTACCCATTACCCATCACAGATCATCTGTTGGAAAGGGTTGTAGGTAAGGAAGTCGATAGCTTTCTTGACGGCTTCTCAGGATATAATCAAGTAGCCATTGCTCCTGAAGACCAACATAAGACACCCTTTGCAACCGAATGGGGAGTGTATGCATTTAGGGTTATGCCTTTTGGTCTAACTAATGCCCCAGCCACTTTCCAAAGATTGATGTTCCACATGTTCAAGGAATTCTTGAGAAAAAGTATGGAGGTATTCGTGGTTGATTTATGTACCTATTCATCTATAAGATCAGAACACATCCCAGAACTAAGAAAAATATTTTCCAAATGTTGTCAGTATAGAGTATGCCTTAATCCGAAAAAATGTGTCTTCATGGTTCGACAAGGAAAGATCTTAGGGCACATTGTCTCTAAGAATGGAATTTCCACTGATGAAGACAAAATCAAAGTAATTCTGGATTTGCCAAGACCAAAGACTGCTAAAGAAGTACAAGCATTTATGGGACATTGTGGATATTATCGTAGATTCATTCACATGTATGCCATAATTGCGAGGCCTCTTTATGGATTGTTGACTCGAGTTACTTGGACAGAAGACTGTGAACAAGCGTTCAACGAATTAATGAGTTGCTTGAGCTCAACTCCAATTTTAAAAGTTCCAGATTGGAATAAACCATTTCATATTCATGTGGATGCCTCCAAGTCTGCCATTGGTTGCATCTTAGCACAGCCAGCAGATACGAAAAAGTTAGACCACCCTACAGCCTATGCTAATAGACAATTAAACCAAACAAAGCGTAATTATACCACTATGGAATGAGAAGGCTTAGGAATGTTATACGCAATGAAGAGATTTAGACACTATTTATTGGCAAACAAATTCAAATTTTTCATTGATCATCAGGCTCTCTTGTATCTGGTCAATAAACCATGTAATACTGGACGACTAGTACGATGGTTTCTATTGTTAATGGAATTTGATTTTAAAGTAGTAGTCAAAAAAGGAAACACATACATCCGCATTGATCACCTATCTAGGATGACACATGGAGAACCTCCCACAAGAGTGCCAGATGATTTGCCGGATACTTATCTTTTCAACCTGGAAGTATGTCCACGATGGGCTGAAAAATTGATTCCCATACTCACACATGGACCTCAACATAAGATCAATTTAGACAAGACACAGGAGTTATGGAAAACTAAAAATCTCCATATCATATATGGAAGCTTATACCACCAAGAGTCAAGTGGATTACTTATGAGATGTGTACAGGAAGACGAACAAGAAATGTGGCTTCAAAAAGCACACATGAACCAATGGAAAACCCATCGAAGTAAGATGGAACCTAGCAAGAGCTTAAGATATTAGGCATATATTGGCCAACCATGTAGAGGGATACACATAATTATGTCTCTACATGCCCCATTTGTCAAGAAAGAGCACTTGAAGAGAACTCTACTCTATGTTACTCTACAGTAGCACCTAGATGGAGTATGCCCCTAGTGAAATTATTGAAAACACAAGAGTACCCAGAAGGAGCTAATTTGGCAAGAAAACGTGCCCTTGAAGAACAAAGCGAAGACTATGTACTCGTAGGTAAACACCTTTTCAAGAGAGGAAGGGATAACCAATTAAGAATGTGCATCCATGAAGATGAGTATATTCCAGTCTTGGAAATGACGCATACAGGAGCTACAGGAGGACACTTTTCTGCAAAAATGATTCTCTTTGCTGAATTGTGGTGGCCAACTCTATATCAAGATGCAGCCATATATGTCCAAAGATGTGATACTTGTCAACGAAGAAAGTATCCTATTAGAAGAGATGAAATGCCATTAAGACCTATGATAAGTGCCAGAGCATTTACCAAATGGGGAATAGATTTTGTAGGACCTATTAGCCCACCAGCAAAAGGTTCCCATGCAGAATACATAATTGTAGCAATGGACTACTTGGCCAAATGGGTAGAAGCCAAGGCAACCAAGAAGAATGATGCAAGAACCACGGCTAAGTTTCTTTTTGAGAAAATATTCACTAGATTTGGATTGCCAATAGAAATCGTGAGTGATAGAGGCACACACTTCGTCAATGAAGTGATAGAAGCCTTAATGAATGAAGTCCTAGTGATTCACAAGAAATCAGCTCCCTATCACCCACAAGCCAATGGACAGGTTGAAAGTTCAAACAAGATCTTGTGTACAGTTCTCACAAAGATTGTTAACGATGGAAGATCTGATTGGGACAAGCAGTTACATCACGCTTTATGGGCATTCCCAGTAGCATACAAAACAACTATAGGAACTACTCCTTTTAATCTAGTGTATTTCCAGAATGCAATTTTGCTAATTGATTTCCTAGTTCCTACTCTTAGAGTACCATCGACCTATGAATGGATTGGACATGAGTTATCTAGTTAATTGGACCAAATCGACAAGCTACATGAAACTAGATTACAAGCGGTGGCAGGCATTTATGCTGCAAAAAGGCGACAAAAGGCATATTTTGATGCTCATATTAAGGACAAAAATTTGAAGGAAGGAGATTTAGTCCTGGTATATACTTTAAAGCAACATGCAAAGAAGCTACAAAAAAGAGGTTATGGCTCCTTGGTGGTCAATCACATATCAACTAATGGAGCCATCAATTTAGCAATCCTAGATGGAGAAGTACTACCAAACTATATAAGTGGCTGTTGAGTGAAGAAGTATTTAGAGTCATTAAGAGAGGAGATGTTGTCAAGACTTCTAGCAGCAAGAAATAGATGAGAAGAAGACGAAAAAATATGCGAGGAAGCATGACAGGAAGCCCTAGAACAAATAAGGAAATGGAAGGAATGGATGAGAGAGAGGGGTGAAAGATATCAGCTATGAGAGGAGCCCATCCCAATGGCTAATTTTAGAGTCTCAAAAAACCTAGGACATCAATTGAGGCAACCATATTTGAACCTAGGAGTAGGAACAGAGGAGTACCACTTGGTGGATGCCCTCATTGACGCAAGAGCAGCTATCAGCTGCATCAGATCCTCTTTGACTAATTATCTCAAAGCCCAATTACATTCAACCAAGGCACACTTGATTGGAATAGGAGGTGAGGTAATTGAATGCATAGGCGAGATGACCTTATCATTGCACCTAGGAAATAAAACGATGCAACAAAAACTATTAGTGTGCCATGATCAAGATTTATTAGAAGAATTTGTGTTAGGCCAAGATTGGATGAGAAGAAGACGAAAAAATATGCGAGGAAGCACGACAGGAAGCCCTAGAACAAATAAGGAAATGGAAGGAATGGATGAGAGAGAGGGGTGAAAGATATCAGCTATGAGAGGAGCCCATCCCAATGGCTAATTTTAGAGTCTCAAAAAACCTAGGACATCAATTGAGGCAACCATATTTGAACCTAGGAGTAGGAACAGAGGAGTACCACTTGGTGGATGCCCTCATTGACGCAAGAGAAGCTATCAGCTGCATCAGATCCTCTTTGACTAATTATCTCAAAGCCCAATTACATTCAACCAAGGCACACTTGATTGGAATAGGAGGTGAGGTAATTGAATGCATAGGCGAGATGACCTTATCATTGCACCTAGGAAATAAAACGATGCAACAAAAACTATTAGTGTGCCATGATCAAGATTTATTAGAAGAATTTGTGTTAGGCCAAGATTGGATATATGAATATGAGGTAACTATCCAAGTAGCCTTGGGCTACATATCAGCCAAGATAGGGCATCGCGAAGTATTCAGTTTGTTAGAAGAACGACTTGTCAAAGCCACTTGTCTAGCTCTGAGAGATCAATTAATCATGCATGACGATGATTGTACATCTACCTCTACTGTGGAACCCCTAGATCCAAGCACTTCACCTGTGTTTACACTAATTCTTAATCTCACACCCGCTCAACATCCATTGGACCTTTCTACTAACATTGTGTCCATGGAGAGCCCTAGTGAGGAATTGAGCACAAGAGCTACTAGTCAAGGTAATCAACCCAAACATGTCCACATTAGAATATATCCCATTCAAAGAACTAGACAAGCATGGATTCAGAAAGATCAAGTAGTAGCATATCACCAAAAACAAAGCCATCGCTTACAAGGGAACCAACGACAGGTCAAGATTTCAAGCCAAGCTGGATCTTGAGGTCTACAGAAGATTGTCCAATTATGGATCCCAAAGAAACTGATTGTTGCTCAACCCTTTAGAATGCAAATATGGATTCCCAAATCAATTGTGCCAACAAAGAAAACTAAACTGAAAACACTAGGACGAAAGAAGGATCCATCCGAAATAAATTCAAAGGAGCAAGAAAGACATGATGACTCGAAATTGCAGAAACAGAAGTACTCAATGAAAGCAACTCAAAGATATGAATGGCTAGCAAAGAAGAATCACAAAACGAAAGCTACACAAAGCACAACAAGAGACAAAGATGTAGTCAAGAACAACAAAATAAAGTTGAGTTGGATATCCAAATCGCGATCGTCATCTACAAACCCACCAGCAACTTCTTCTTGCACACATCTTGCGTTCCATACACCTCGAACGTGCATAATAGGGCCACATTATGAGGCCATGCATTTGGCACATAATTCTTCATCTACTTATTAGTGATGCACATTTCTCTCCAAGGGAATAGGAGAGCACTTGTACAATAAACTTAAGGAAAATAATTAAGCTTCGGCTACTCACTAACATTTTTGTTTTCTTTCAGTAAAAAAATAAGAGAAATATATATATATATATATATATGGAAAAAAAAATCCCAGGTACTACCTTTCTCACACCCACGGGGGAAGGAAAACACAAGTCACTCGAAGAACTCTTTGATTCATGGAGATTAGTTGGAAATAATTCATGCAACCACATTTACACTGATTGTGGTGTGCTTTAAGTGCAAATGGCATCACCTGATTCAGAAGATATACAAGAGGAAGAGGTCCTGCTTCTTCCTTTGGAATCAATTACGAAGGCAAGAGGTCATTGGTTCCACAAAGACCAACCTGTGGTAGACCTCATCTTTTTGGCCACAATTAAGATTATGGACAAAGACCATCAATTTCCATTGGTATCGCAGGATTTTCAAATCTTACAACATGGATTACCAAGCATTATGGAAGTATGGACAAGGGCAGGAATTGACGCATTTTTATGACTTCCAATTTATTTACCAGATTTTCAATGATGTACTTAGGTAATGAACACGCTACAAGAAGCAATGGATATGCCCTCAATACAAAAAGCTATAGTTCTAAATAAAATTGGAGAATGGAAACATGTTCGATTTATGCATGAGCTCATCAACAAAGCTTTTGGATGGAATCAAGACGGACTGACAAATCTCAAACATGAATGTCACGTGCTAAAAAGAAGATTTTTATGGAAATCAACAAGACGGATATTGAAGAATTAGTCCGTGTGGTGCATCAACATTTTTGTTTCCCAAGCATGAACAGATATACAGCACCTCAAAAGATTGTAGTTCAATTGCTATCTCATGCTATGAGGCAAATCAGGAACCAGGTTAACTTTACACCATACATACAGGAATGTTTAGTCGAATCAAAGAAGAAATGGGACCATAAAAATTTTTTGAATGGAAGCTCTACCTTGACGCTATTGATCTATGAAGCACTAGAAATGAAGAAATGCCTGCGATTAATGCCGACCTCTATTGAAATGGCAAGATATGTGAAGTCTCCAACAATTCCAAAGAAGAAGAAAGCATCCATATCCAGAGAGGAAGTGAGAACAAGTTTGAAAACTACGATGCGTGGAGCCAAGCGGGTTAGAGAAGAAGAAACACAGGAAACCCCACAATCGAAGCGAACACATCTATTACCAAGGGTCTCGTTAAATCAACCTCCTATAACACAAAGGGATCTATCTGTGGCTTTAGAAGAAACACATACTTACATGTGAGGTCAAATAAATCTTACCGTTCAAGGACATCAATAAAGACAATCCAGAACGTTGCAGAAAAAGGGCCAAAAAGAACACAATCCATCACAAGCTACCCGATACAAGGAATTGGGGCTTGATGACTCAAGTTCTAATGAGGAATCTATTCATGAACATGACACATTGGACACATATATAAGGACAGAGATGAATGATGAAGAACGGATGGAGATTCATCAAATCCAAACCACCCCTGACAATCAAAACCCACAAGTACAAAATCAGGAAGCACCATCTGAAGAAAGGCACATCATCCAGTTGAATACACAATCCAAGATCAGTGTAAAAGAAGCATCTACACCAAAAACAAATGTGATACCACCCATCAAGGATGAGTTGCAAACGAACCTCAAAAAAGAGGTGCTATCACAACAAACTCAAGCAAAAACTATGATTGAAATTCCCGATGATACGCCACAAGGGAAGGGAGTAATTCAAGAGGCTGAGCCAACGATACAGCTACATATTCGTCATCCACACCAAACAACACTACATGTGGCACAAGGAAAAGATGTTACCATAGGTGAAGAACCTAGTATACCTAAAACATGGTTAAACGTGGATGTTCGGCAAATGATACAAATGGTGATGGATATGCAACAACAAATGCTCAAAACGGATGCAGACTATGACAAGGCTATGAGAAAGAGAAGCCAATTCCAGGTGATGAGTGAAAACTTGTCTGCACAATTAATTCAAGCTCAACAGGCACTCTCAGCCAAGGAATCAGAAGTTAAAGAAGCCATGGAACAACGCACCGCGCTAACACAGGAGAACCAAAAGATCCAAGATCAACTCACAGAGCTACAAAGAAAATATGAAGCTAGTGAAGCGGAGAAGGCAAGAACGAATGCTAGAAGTAATCTGCTTGGAAATCAAATCAAGGTATACATGGAAGGAACAGACAATTTACGAAATAGAAATAAAGAACTTATGAATGCCATAATGTGCAACCAACCTATAGAAGCACGAGAAACAACTGCAAGCGACACAAAAGCATTGGAAGACCAAATCACGAAGTATGAAGCTCAGCTGAAACAAGAGCAAACAATCAGAGACGAATGGGGAAGGAAGTATATGCATGACAATAACGAACTCAAATAGCGATGGAAATCAGCTGAAGACAAACTTCTTGTGGTATATAATGAAGATGTGGACCAGATAGCCATCATCGAAAATGAACTGTTGATGGCCAAAGAAGCACTAACAAAGCCCCACAATGAAATCAAAGAAAAGAAAGAACTCATTGCACAATTAGAAGCTCAAATAAAACAACATGCAACAATCGGGACACCAGTAGAGCCACAACAAGGGAATCCTACTGACGAGGTAGCGGTACATCCTCTATCATTCACCAATAAGAGAGCAGACAGTGGAACCTAGTGATGATCATCCAATGCTGTATACTGCAGAAACAGGTCAGAAGGAATGGGCACTATTGGTGTCCCGATTGACATAAAATTTTGAAAATGAAGTATTCAAAGTAATGAAAGAAGCAAAAATCAAAGGCAAAGACTTGGAATAGATCATCAAGCCATTCAACATACCTTATGGGTTGTTCAAAGAGCAAACACGTCGTTATATAAGGTAGATTACACAAAAAGATCCAGATGACCAACTGAACTTCAAGACAAATACATTCACTTACACTCAAGAAGAATTTGAAGCAACACAACCATTATGGAGAAGAAAGTTTTTGGAAAAGAATCCAACATTACGAGTGCATTGGCAAGCCGCACCATATTTATTTTAGGTGAATCTTTCAAGGTATATAAGACATACTCCCATCGGATTCCAAAGTTTGTTCGGGACGACAGAGTTCAGGAGGAGGTAGTTTGAAGGAGAGTCAAGCAAAAGGAAAAAACGAAGAAAACCAAGAAATAAGCTTCACTAAACAGAATATATATGAAGACATATCTCTGTAGGAATCCCTACAGGGGCACACAACACCCATCTCTGCACAAATCCCCGCAGGGGCATACAACAGTGGGAAGTACGCAACAGGCAAGGACGGATCAAGGCCAGCAATTATCCATGAAGAAGTGCAAGAAGATATCTGGTAGATCCAAATCCCCAGGAAGGTGCTTCAACCTCTTGATCTTTGAGAGGTCCAGATTGAAGGCTAAAAATCCAGACCTTCATACCTTCCACTAGTTGCATGCATGGCAGCCCGACTTAACATCGCGACCAAATTCAAAGAGGCGATTGGAAAATTAGACTACAAATTAATTGTAGTTTATTTCCAAGGGTTGCAAGCGGTGAAAAGAAAAGAAGAAGCTAAAAAATGCATCAGGTCCTAGAGGATGTGAAAGAAGATTCAAGAACAGGGCCTTTAAAACGTAATGCCAGCCTGAAAAGGAGGCAAAGCCGACCAAGTGATGCATGCGGTGGAAAGAAGTAAACAAGTTGCAGATAAGAAGCAAAACCTATCAAGCGACAATAGAGACAAAGAGGGGGAGAGTGTCGCAGAGTAAAGAAGAGCAGAGATATAGAGGAAAAGAAGGGCCCCAAAATTTTTCCGATGCGGACACTTTATCTCTGTAACATAGTCACTTTGTAATATATTTTTCCATGTAAATGCACTAGAGGAGTCCTCTAGATGCATACCCATATATATTTGTATCATTATCTTTGTAAATTAGTAGGGAATCACTCTTTTTGTTAATAAAGTGCCAGTCTCTTGTGTGAACGGACCATTTTCATGGCACAAGTATATAAGTCATTTTGTGACTCTTTGTAAAGACTTTTTGCCATTGTGAGAATGAAGGGCACAAAATCTCGAATTTGTGCCTTCTCCTCTTTGTATCTTTTTCCTTGTGAGCTTGCATGCATGTATGTGACTTGAAAAGAGTTCTTTGAAGTGTTGTATATCCATGGTAGTGCTTGTTTGTTGTTGGTAATGTGTGTGAGAAGTGTAGGAAGTGCTGAAGCGTAGGTAGGTCATTCCCGTGGCTTAGTATTTTGCTCATAGCTTGAAGTAGAAGTGTCAGAATTGAGTGAAAAGGCAACCATTGGATGTGTCTTCTCGAGAGCTTTGAATTGAACTCATTATTCAACTATATTTCGAATGTGCAGCTGAGAGAAAAGCTCAATTTACTATTGGCTTCTCCTCTAAGTGTCGCGACACCATAGCCAACCATGAAAGCTTGAATGTGATAGTTTATACTTGTTTGCACCTTGTTAGTTCACATTTGCATTGACCGTCATTTGAATGCATGTCCTCATACACTCGGCTAGGTTATGATACTTCTTGGATTGATAATTAAAGCGTGAATCCGCACTATATGCACTTGTAGGGGATTGATGTACATTCTCTTTCTCCTCAAGTCCCTAAGTCGATACTTAGGTACACACTTCCATTTAAGCTTCTTCTCTAATCCTTTCCTCTTCCCTTTTTTGGTTATGTGCTCCTAAGAGCCTTGCCATCATTCATTTTGTTAATGGTTCCATGTATCTTTTGACTTTATAGCCACTTATGTAATTAGGAAGTACATCTCCATCTAATGTGGCTAAGTTTACTGCTCTGTTGGTTGATATTTGATTTATCAAAGGTGGACCATATCTGCATTGTTGTAGCTTTTTTGCATGTTGTTTCAATGTGTATACCAATACAAGATTGCCTTCCTTCAAGCCCTTATCTTTAGTGTGTGCATCATAATATGCTTCTTGTCTTCTTTTAGCCACATAAATTCCTACCATTACTTGTAGTCTGGTCTCATGCAATTTTTCAGTTTGATCCAATTGTTGAGATATTTCATGGCTTGTCCATTCATTTTGTTGTGCCACTCATAAAGTAGGGACTAAAAAGTCAACTGGCAAAATTGTGTTTTGTCCGTACACTAAATTGAATGGAGTAGTTCCAATGGCAGTCTTGTATGCCACAAAAGGCCCATATTGCATGATGCAACTATTTGTTCCAATCTAACCTTCCACTGTTAACTATTTTAGTTAAAACTATGCATAGTACTTTATTGGAACTCTCAGCTTGTCCATTGGCTTGTGGATGATAAGGAGTTGATTTCCTCTAAATCATGAGAAATTCATTCATTAGTGATTCAATCACTTCATTGATGAAATGTGTCCCTCTATCGCTAACAATTTCTATCGAAAGTCCAAAACGCGTAAAGATATTTTCAAATAGAATTTTAGTTGTGGTTTGGGCGTCATTTTTCCTATTCGATTTTGCTTCCACCCATTTTGTCAAATAGTAAATGGCCACAATAATATATTCAGCATGTGATCCTTTTGTAGGAGGTTTTATAGGTCCTATGAAGTCAATACCCCATTTGGAGAATGCCCTTGCACAAATCATGGGTGTTAGAGGCATGTCATCTCTTCTTATAGGATACTTGGTTCTTTGGCACATTTCACAACTTTGTATATACGTATTGGCATCCATATGTAGAGTTGGCCACCATAGGCCTGCAAAGAGAATCATTTTATAGTCTTCTCGGCTGAAAAATGACCTTTTGTTGCACCTGCATGTGCCATCTCTAATATAGGTAAGTATTCTCCTTCATGAACACACAACCGTAGTTGATCATCCTTTCCCCATTTGAATAATTGATTTCCAATTACAGTGTAATCTTTACTCATTTCTTCTAAGGCCCTCTTTCTTGCTAGGCTTGCTCCTTCTTCATGTGTTCGCAATTTCAAAAACTTCACCAATTCTTTACTCCATTCTGGTGCTATAGTGGAGAAATGTAAGGACAAATGGTCCTCAGGGGTATTCTCTTGGCATTCTTGGCAATTCAAAATGTATTCATGTGCATCCTTTTGCATGTCTGGATAGTGTACCCCTCGTCTTTTCAATTCCTTGTTGTTCCATTAATGCCCTTATGCGATTTCCATTGGTTCACATGAGCTTGCTCGAGTATATTTTTTCGTTCCACATCTTCTACACACTTCAATAGTAAGTCATTAAGTTCTTTATAATATAGACTGTCAGCCACAATATGTAGATTCCTTGATTGCATGCTCTTTCTTATTGTCTCTATTGATCTTATGGTGTGGTCCATGTGTGAGGATCGCAATCAATATTTCTTAAGTTGAGCAGGTATGTATCAGGTAGATCATCCGCCACTCTGGTAGGTGGTTCTCCATGTTTCATCCTTGATAAATGGTCAGCTCTTACATGTGTATTTCCTTTTTTAACTACCACTTCAAAATCAAAACCATGAGTAATAGGAACCATCTCACTAGCCTTCTCGTATTGTAGGGCTTATTGACCAAGTGCAATAGGGCTTTACGGTCAATAGAAAACTCGAATTTATTGGCTAGGAGGTAATGTCAGAATTTCTTGATTGCGTACACCATTCCTAGGCCTTCTCTTTCAATAGTGGTATAGTTTCTCTCTCCTTGATTTAGTTGTCTACTAGCATATGCAATAGGGTGATCTAATTTTCCTTCATCTGTAAGTTGAGCTAGTATACATATGATTGCAAAATTAGATGCATCCACATGGATATGGAATGGCTTATTCCAATTGGGTACTTTCAAGATAGGTGTTGAACTTAATCATCACTTTAATTCATTGAATGCCTTTTCGCATTCCTCAATGTGAATTGGGTTAGCAACCCGTACAATGGTTTTCTAATTATGGCATACATGTGGATGAACCGACGGTAATATCCACAATGTCGCATAAAATCTTGTACTTCCTTTGCATTTCTTGGTCTAGGCAAGTCCAAGATGACTTTTATTTTATCCTCATCAGTGGAGATACCATTCTTCGATACAATCCAAAATCTCTCCTTGCCTTACCATAAAGACACATTTCTCCAAATTCAGGCACACTCTATATTGTTAGCATTTCTCGAATATCTTTCATAGCTCGAGAATGTGTTCAGTCCTTCTACAAGAATATGTGCATAAGTCACCTACATAAACTTCCATGCTTTTTAAGAACTTCCATGCTTTTTCTTAAAAATTCTTTGAACACATGACACATCAATCTTTGGAAAGTTATAGGAGCATTCCTGAGCCCAAATAGCATCACTCAAAAACCATACACTCTCCATTCAGTAGCAAATGCCATTTTATGTTGATCCTCCATAGCAATTGTTACTTGGTGATAGTCTAAGAATCAATCAAGGAAGCCATAGACCTCCTTGCCTGCTACTCTTTCCAAGAGGTGGTCAATTATGGGTAATGGGTAACTATCATGAATCGTAGCTGTATTAACCTTTTTCAAATTGATACACACCTTAAGATTGCCATTCTTTTTGGGTTCTACTACCAAAGGTGATACCCACTCTGTATGTTCTATCTCGTAGATGAAACTTGGAGCTAACAGTTTGTCAATTTCCTCCTTAATCTTGGCAGAATAGACATCATCATGTGTATGGTCTTTGTTTGGAGGGTTTTGCCTCAGGTGTCATTGGAATTCTATGGGAGCAAATAGAAGGATCCACTCCCTTGAGGTCTTTGTAGGTCCAGACAAATACATCTCTATATTCTTTGATTAATTCTATCAATTCTTGCTCCTCTTCTGATGATACATCTTTCCCTATGTAGGTACATCTCTCCTCCTCCTCTTCCATAGTTACTATCACCTTTTTGGTTTATTCCTTATTATCATAGGCCTCTCCTTCCTTGGCTTCTCTTTTTGACATTGAATTTCTATTTTTAATTCTTCTATTTCATATCAGTTGAAATGTTCTAGAACCCCAAAAAGGTCTGGTGCTTGCTCTTTTCATACTTGGACTTCCTCATCATCTTGTTTCTCTTGGTACTTTTCTATGGTTAATACTCTTGGTACCTCTACCTCTTTGTCAGACTTAATCTCTTTTAATTATTGTTCCTTTGAATCAAATTCTAGCTCCATTTCAATACTCTAATAATCCTCTCTCCATTACTTTTCCAATAGTTCACCATCTTCCATTTCTTGGAGGATTACCATGTAAAGATTCACATCGTAACCTTCTTCATCTACACACTTGTTCATGGTCAGCACTTCCTGATTTACACACACATCTAGGGTGGCCAATATTTTTATCCATCCGTGCAGTTCGAATGCTTCATCAAGAAATGTTTGAGCCATGTATGTTGGGTCATCTATGGGTATGTAATTCTTGTGCCCTATTGGCCATAATTCCATTCTCTTCTCCTCTCTTTTTGCTTCCTTACACATCTATAGTTGGACATCTTCCTTCATCCATAATTGGTCACTAGATCCTACGCTATGAATGGATGGATCGTCTTCCTCTCTATGGATTGAATTCCATTGCAATGGGGGTACGTCTCTATATGAGAAGGTATGTAAATTTATCTTCGTAGTTGTCCCTGGTGTTGTAGGTACAATGCATCTCTTCCCCAACCTTGCACAACTCTTAATTGTCTCATGAATGGTCATCCCAAAATCATTTCATAATTGCTAGACTTTTCGAATTGGCATATGGCTAAAGTATGTTCGACTTCTACTCCGTACATGGTCAACATAATCTTTTTTAGGATTCCCAGTGGTCTCTCAACATGACCATCTGCTAGCTGGAGTTTCATTCGTGTGGTTCGTAGGGATGGATTTTCCCATTTTTCCCAAATCTCTTTAGTGGCTATGCCTACACCCGCTTTGGTGTCTAAGATTGCTTTAGTCATGTATCCGTTGAAAGTGATGGGTAAACACATATTTCCTTCATCTCCCTCGCTAAATCCACCAACTTTATCTATTGGGATCTGGATGGTATGTGGTGCCTCTACTTCTTTACTCTGTTTGATAGGTTCTTCCATTTCTACCTTCAACTGTTCAGCAAATTGTTTCCACAATTGGGGTCTCGCTCACAACAATTCTTCTATATTTAATGAATATTGTATTTTCGTTTTCGTGAGTTCTGACAAGTTATGTGAAGTCTCATTTTGTGGTCCTTCCTCTTTGCCCTTGATAGTGGGAGCATGGAACACTTTCAATTTTCTTTCATACTCTCCCATATAGTTGGGTAGCATGGATATGCTATTAGCTTCTTCCCGATTTTGATCTAGGATGGACACTTCCTCATATACCTCTTCCAAGTTTGTTACAAGTCGATTTTCCCAAGTGTCTAGTTCTTCAAAGGGTGGTAGAGAGTCTTCATTCTTTTTCCACCATTTCTCTTGAATCCTAGCCCATAGGTCGTGTGGCCAATTTGCTTGTAATTCTGGAATCATTGATACTTGTTCTTCCTTGTAACTTCGAACATCTTCCTTCTTTCTTTCCTCTTGTAGTTCCTTTACTGGTCTTAGGTTGTTCGTATCCAAGAATTCCTTGAATTTTTCTTCTGAGATTCTTGTCTCCAGGAGGGTTGGGATGGTATGTTCAAGGGTGGTTTGGGCTATTTCTGTTAGTTTCCTACACATTTCCAGTCTTTCCTTCTCCGACTCTCCTTTTGGATAAATTTTTCCATGTTGCTCTATGCTAGGCCTGGTCTTGATTCTAGATTGATAAACTTTCAACCACATGTTCAAGTCTTCTGGCATGGGGTCTTCTAAAATTGATCCTACCTCTATTGGTTTAGATTCTTTGATCATTTGATGAGAGGTCCTTTGCACCTCTCATTCTTGATGCTTCTTCCTCTCGTTCACTGTTTTCTCTTCCTCTTCAATTTTCTTCTTCATCCATTTATTCTTGAATTTTTCTCTTCTAACCTTCCATTTTTGAGTCTTCCTTGTTTTGTGAGTTTCCTCTAGGTCTTCTAAATCCTTGACTACTTGAATTTTAGGTTCTAATCTTTTATCCATTCATGCTCGGATAATATTTCTTTTACCACATTCCCCTTGGTTTGGGCTCGAGTAATAGCCTTTAGTGGCATTGTGTATTCTTTATCACTTCCCGATGATTCGATCACTTCTATTACATTGATCTGGGTAGTGGTGGGAACCTTGTTGTGGTTCTTAGGGAAATCTCTAAACAGATGTTCCTTGCTGCAATCATTACAATAACCTTCCAATACCTTGAGGGTGGTGGGTTGTATGGCAAATTACATTCCCTTATAAAGTGATCTCCTCCACACCTATAGCATGGTCCTCTTGGGGCAGGTGGTCTAGTGGGTGATCTCATTGGAGTTGGGACCTTAGGTGCCGTTTACATGAGATTAGCACACTCCGATTCATAAGAATTTTCATATCCCTCATAACCATAGTATTGTTGATCATAAGTCTGGTTATATTCTATTAGGCTTGCATCATAAGAGGAATACTTTCCTTGGTTCTGATCGAAACCTTAATTAGCCATTTTTGAGCTGGTCAATGGTTTTGCTGGTACTATGGCTTTCTCTAGGTTTTCCTTTAGTTGGGTGTACTTTACTGGTACTACATGCTACGGATGGGGTGGTTGTTGTCCTAGAACATGTTGTGGTTGACCATATCCTCCATGTTCATACCATCTAGGTGCTACCTATGGTCATGGGTAAGGGTTATGCCTCAAAGCTTCTCTGCCTTGTTCCCTAGGAGGATATCCATACAACCTATATTGAGGTGGTACAACTAGTTTTGGTTTCCTGTTAAATGGGCAGTTCTGTTAAACTTATTGTTTAATCGGTTATCGATTCTGGGTTCTTGGGATGGTTAGGGGCTTGTAAAACAGAGGCCTTGTTTGTATTTTCCCAATTCTACAGATTCAGTTATATACTACTTCACAGACTTAATGCACTAAATTAGATTATCCTTCAACTACTATCTGTTTGTGCATTACAGCATACTTCAACACAAGGCAATTAACTGCACAATGTCGTCACTTCACCGCAATACGCCTACGCGCACTTCGTCACTTACCGAATGATCGCTTACATTAATACTTCATCAAACTTAATACATTACTGAACTTAACTCACAGAGAGACAAAATACTGAGAGTTTTAACAAGGTGATACACTTCACTTCTGGCATTCGCCCAGACCACAGTCCGGCGACATATCTTCTGTTCACGCACGCTTCCTTTATTAATCAAAAGTTACAACTGTTGCGCTACGCCCTTTCGATATGTGTGCAACTTTTCAGGATTACATATTACATTCTGGCGAAAAAGGAAAAATACGAAGTTAAGATTCATCTATAATGCCCTGTACATACATGGAGCGGGCTAACTTAAAGGTTCGGGCAATCTTCTGCTTCAAAGAATCTAACATATTCTTCAAAAGGTCGGGTTCAATAAGTTGTGCATCAGTCCTAACCGAATTGGCAGCTATTACTTGACTTATTAAAGACTCAGTCTGAGTCTACAAAAATGCTTCATGTAAATAGAAATCATTTGCGAGAGCGACATCTCTGTGCAACTTCATTTCGGCAATTTCTGCATCAATCCTTGACAACCGGTCGGCCTGAAGTCCTAGTTGTTTTTCCCTGTGTTCAAGTTCCTGAGATTGAAATTGCATTGTCTTGTAAAAATCTTCTTTCTCCTTTTTAATGGCTTCCATCTCCTTCTTTAATTTGATATTCATGCCAATCTCTTCTTCCAAGGATTGGCTTTTGTGGAACAACTCCTCGGTGACCTGCTTAAGCTCTCTCTCAGTGTTTATAACATTCGTAGCTAATGTCTGCGAAGCCTCTTCTAATATGCTAAGTTTATCCCCCGTGTCATGAATCTCGTTGCCTACCGCCGTCATGGCATCCTGCTTATCTGCAATCTCTTGCTTTAATCCATTAATCTCAGTGTCCTGTTTGGCAATAATAAGATCTTTCTCTGTCAACTGTTCCTGCAATCGCTGAATCTGGACTTGTAGGGAGTGAATATCTGTTTTGGTTTCAAGAAGTTCTTCTTGGAGGGGCGCGATATCAGCTTCCAAGAGGTCTACTTTGCTCTGCAGCTCCTGTCAAAGAGTTTGTTGTGCCATCTTCAATTGAAGAGGTAATTGCTAGGATAACTGAATTAATAATTGGCCCATGGACGCCAATTTGGTGAACATAACCAGGGTGGGGAGAGAAGGTGTAGGCTGCGATGGTTGGGAAGACAAGAGGTGTGGAAACGAGGGTGGAGAGTAGTCGGAGGAAGACAAAATTTTGGACGCGGCCTCACAGATTGCAGTGGGAGGCGAGGAAGCAGAAGCAACGATATCGGCAAGAAGTGTAATTGGAGGGGGAAGAGGAAGAAGGGCTGGTTGAACAAGGATAATGCCTGTTTCTTGTTGGAGTGACGACGATACAGTAGTAATATCGGTAATGGCCGCTTCAGCACTTTGCAATTGCGTTGTCGTGTCTGCTTGATCATCTACTAATGTTGAGGGTGATGGATGACAAACAATGACAGTGGTATCTTCCACTGTCTCCTTCACAATCTCAACATCTGGTTGTTTTGTTTCATCCCACTGTGAAATTTCAGCTACATCTTCCATAATAACGTATGGATCATGCTGCCTACTAGGAGAAGATTAGGCAGATGCTACCTGTAGTGACGTTGCGGTATCATGGAAGACTTCAACCTCTTGGACAATGGTTGATTCTTGTGCCTGACTTTGAGATGGGCTTATTCGACTACGTTTGCACCTGAAGAAATGGAGAAGATCTTCGTCATCATCATCCTCCAGCATCTATGTAGACTCTTCATGTAAGAGCAGAGTATTCGCTGGGGGTGGTTGCTCTGCTTGAATCACGGGAAGGAGAAAGGTGAGCAGGTGCGGTAATCGAGTCCTAGGGATCTCATTTTTGGCTAGTTGTTTGGAAATGGCTTGTCATTCACGGTGAATGCGCCAGAAAAAGAATGAAGTAAAGTTGATGACCTCTCGAGATGCAGTGTCAATCATGGAGTAGAAAGGACGTGAGATGTCGTAAGTGCATTTTTGGAGGTTTAAGGCAACTACTAGGAACTGGAGCACGGTGCTCTCTGGTTCTAGACGACATAAAATGGAAAACTTGTTAGACGAGTGCCTGGGGAAAAGTTCTTTCATGGTCGCCATGGGAAGGAGAGGGCCATCAACCAACCCCTCCTGAGGGAGATGGAATCCCTCAGCAATTGTGCTCAGCGTAACAATGACGGGGGGTTCAAACATGCTAGCGGCCAACATTGTTTTGTAGCAGGCGTGGCAGCTATGGCAGAGATTATCTACGCACAGAAGGAATGACACTCCACTAAATGCCAAGGCAATTCAGCGAAGGCTAGGAGACCTCGAGCACGCAGGTACTCGCTCACGTCCGGAGCGAGACAAGCACGGAAGGTAACGATGTTCGCTAGAGCTTCCATGGCACACTCAGAACACACAAGAACATAGTGAGTACAAAGGCCGCAAGCACACAAGGATGCAATAGCAAATAACGGCATGAAGAACAGGATTAAGTAGAAACACTAAGAATCATACAAAAAGAAACCTAATCATCACGTAGTGTTGGAAATATACAGTTATAATGGTGACATGCACACACTAATAGAATCGGGGACACAGAGGGTAGCTGCTAATCATGGTTAGTTAAGAAAACTAAAATATTATGGTCAATCGATCAATCGGAATTACGTAGAGGACAAGAACGTCGAGGGAGAACAGTGGGGCATCATGGGGATGAAGGCGGTGGATAATAGGGACGAAGCTTTGATCCATTGATCCCCTTAGGAAGAAGGGTACCAGTTAAGGTGGATAATCAAAAAGTTGCTAGTCCCACTTGTTTGGCAATGCGGTATGGACCGAACCAGCGCAATTTAAACTTTCCGAAGGATCGGTTAGATTTAGCATTATAAAGAGCACTAATTGGTTGTCTGAGCTGAACTTCCTGCAACACCAGAAAACTCTCAAGGTGTTGTTCATCTAGAGACCGTAAAGCCTCCAATCGGAAAGGAAAAGATTCTTCCGGTAGTAATTTCTGCTCTAATGCCACTCGCCGACTAGGAACCACCAGTTCCATAGGGGCAATCGCCTCCAAACCATAAGCCAACTTGAAGGGCGTTGTTCTGGTCGCCACTTTATATGTTGCACACTAAGCCCATAATATGGCAGGTAGGAATTGGTCCCATCTCTCCAGGCAATCTAATATTAGTTTCTTTAAGATGTTCAATAGAGATTTGTTGGTGCTCTTAGCGAGTCCATTCACTCGTGGATAGTAGGGAGAACTGAACTTATGCACAATCTGGAAGGTTTTAGTAAGCACTTGCATTAATGTGTTTGCAAAGTGCGTACCTTGATCAGTCACAGTTTCCAAAGGTAAACTATAGCGTGGAAAAATATCTTTCATTAAGCATTTAGCGACCGCAATCGTTGTGGCGGACCGTAGAGCCCAAGCTTTGGCCCACCGAGTCACATAATCTGTGCAGATAAGAATATATCTGTTACTGGTAAGTATCGCAAGAGGTGTGATTGGTCCGATAAAATCCAAGCCCCATTTCTGAAAGGGTTCGAGAGGCAAAATGGGTTGGATCGAAAAGTAATGGCGCTGTAAAGGTTGACCCGAACGCTAACACTCATCGCACTGACGCACATATTTGGTCACATCACGGTACATAGTAGGCCACCATAAGCCACTCTGCAGAATCTTCTGGTGGGTCAGATCAACCGCAAAATGACCTCCAGCTGGTGCCGAATGAGCCATTGTGATAATTGAAGCAATTTCGTGTGGGGGAACACATCTTAGTAGCACTCCCGAGTGATCCATGTAATATAACTACCCTACAATTAGCCGAAATCGTCGACTATACATGGCTAGTTTACGGTGAGCAGCAGGAGAGGTCATGCGAGGAGGACATCCACTTGTCAAGAAAAGCATCAAAGTGTCATAATAGGAGGATTTTACTGGCAATTCTTGTTGATCCTCCTATATAGTCTCAGTTGCATAGATAGCAAGTGTGGTATCGTCAACTCCTTCCGGAAGTTCACTGGAATCCAACCGAGATAGAAAATCAACAAGTGCGTGTGCGGACCCTGGTCGATGTACTACTGAATAATCAAACTCTTGGTGCAACAATACCCATCTGGCTAGTCTTCCTCCCAAATGCTGTTGGCGAACAAGGTACACCAATGCCGCATGATCGACATGGAAGGTGAAGCGGCATCCCAGTAAATAATGCCAGAATTTCTTCACCGAATATACTAAACCGAGACATTCACGTTCAGTGACTGAATAATTTTGCTCCATTGGGGCTAATCCCACAGCACCAAACCGCCACCGGAATTTCCACTCGCTTGTTGAATTGAACCTTCTGCAACTGAACTTGATTGTTCTTCACTTCTACCACCAAAGGGTGTTCCTAACAAATTCGGAACTGCCCAGGGATGTAGATCACTTCGATATTTGGGATAAGATTCACCGGAACGTGTTACCAGCATATATCAAAGGATTCTTCGTCGATCTTTAATCTCTTTTCTTCAATTGGCTACTCCATTTCACAGACGACGCCAATGTTAAACTTATTGTTTAATCGGTTGTCGATTCTGGGTTCTTGGGATGGTTAGGGGTGTGTAAAACAGAGGCCCTGTTTGTATTTTCCCAATTTTACAGATTCAGTTATATACTACTTCACAGACTTAACACACTGAATTAGATTATCCTTCAACTACTATCTATTTGCACATTACAACATACTTCAACACAAGCTAGTTAACTGCGTAATGTCGTCACTTCACTGCAATATGCCTATGTGCACTTCGTCACTTACCGAATGATCACTTAACTTAATACTTCATCAAACTTAATACATTACTGAACTTAACTCACAGAGAGACAAAATACTGAGAGTTTCAACAAGGTGATATGCTTCACTTCCGGCATTCGCCCAGACCACAGTCCGGCGACATACCTTCTGTTCACACATGCTTCCTTTATTAATCAAAAGTTACAACTATTGCGCTACACCCTTTCGGTATGCATGCGACTTTTCAGGATTACATATTACATTCTGGCGGCTCACACTGGCACACTCAATGGGACTTGAACCCACAATCCCTTGATTAGAAGTCAAATGCCTTATCCACAGTCTAGCAACCATAGTCTAGCGACCACAGTCTGGTGACATACCTTCTATTCACGCACGCTTCCTTTATTAATCAAAAGTTACAATTGTTGCACTATGCCCTTTCGGTATGCGTGCGACTTTTCAGGATTACATATTACATTCCGGCGGCTCACAGTTCTCAGTGTTGTGGTTGGTGTACGTTTGCTCAATGTGACAGTATAAGTTGATTCCCTAAGTTGGTTGTCTATTGTAAGGTTAAGGCTATGACAACCCTAAACCTCCTCTTGTGCAGACATGGGATGGATGGTGTCCACAGCACAGCATGAATCTTCTTAACATTGGTACTCTCAAAGGGGGGTTCTATTAGTTCCTCTATCCTTGTACTCCCAATTTTTTTGCTACCTTCTCTGCTAGTTCCTCCACATTGCTTGAACTAGAAGTCACATTGTTCCTCATGTCCTCTGATTTAGTAGAAATTTGTGTGGTTTTAAGATCGTCTGCTAAATTTTCTTCCAAATCTATGCACCCTTGGAGACACTCACTCACTGTTTGCAATTGTTTTATGTATACTAAGGTTCTCAATGTTCCATTAGTTAGTCCATCTAAAATTAAGTATATCATTTCTTTTTACTGGGAAGGTCTCTCCATCATAGGACATTGGTCAACATACAGATTAAATCTTCTAGCTACATTTTTCACTGTTTCATTAGGAGCTTGTTTGAAACTATGGATTAAGGATGACAATTTGTGCTTAATCCCTTGCTTAGTGAACTCTCCACTAAATTCTTGGAAGAATTGTTTGATATTTCCAAAGGGATTTGGATCCAAGGGTTGGAACCTCAAGGCCGTTCTCGTGAGGGTTAGCCCAAAGGGTTCATATTGCACAAAAAAGTCATCCACTTGCTCTGCTTGAAATACTTTTTTAAATTATGCAATGTGGTCATAGGGTTCTCTTGTTCCGTCATAATGATTCCACATACATTTGGCCACATGGATTGGTCTCAATATCCTTCTTGGATCTGGAGGGGTCAAATTAAGATGGGAACTGTAGGTCTCGCTAGATGCATTTTCGGTCCTACGCCTTGAGGTGGTCTTGCTCTAAAGGTTAGCGTATTCATATTTCCTATCCTTGAACTAATTTGACTATGGAGATTCATTCTTGGCATAGCAAATTGTATGTGAGGTTTGATGGGAAACACTACATTGGCTAGTTTATCCTGATGTCTATTTTTCGTGCCTTGATGTGTTCCGAATGGGTTTTGTGAGGTAGTTGCCTGCTCTCAAGGAGGGAATACAGGTAACCCCATATACTTTAGCTATGACCTATCCACTTTGTCTCTCGGCCAATATCTTCTTTGATTCTGGTCTAGGTATGTAACTCTAGATGCATCTTCTAGATCCCTCAGCTCGTATATAGTTGTTGGGCTGATGCCCTCTCTTATGTAGGTGAATCAGTTTGTAAGAGTAAGTCTGATCCATGTACAAGTACACATGCATCAGGTAGTCATCTTGGGGTATTAGGTCTCCTCTTAGTACTTGAGTCACCACTGACTTTCCCGTGGAGGTATTCATAGTGCCTCCATTGTTGGGTCTCTTGGGAGTTCCTTGTCCCTCTAACTCTCCTCTATCATTAATTTGGTCAGGATTTTTTATTACTACATACATCTGGCCCATCTTGTCCATGTAAACACCACATTCATACTTGAGAGTGGGTCTAGGAACTATCTTCGATTTCCTAGTACTTATCATTCTTGTTATGGACCTATTTAAGTTGTCAAGGTAGATGGGTACTCCTTGTAGGTTAGTGGACACATACTACAGGGAAGTCCGATATTCTCCTTCCACAATAGACATAAAGCCTTCCTTAGGTATTGAACTATGCATCTCCTTAGAAGCCATGAGTATTTTCCTCCTCAAAGTCACTGGATGTGTCGGAGTAGATAGAGTGATAGCTTGGTTGGATTGTACTTCCTGCAAAAGATATGACACTTCTTTGATTGCTTAACACTCGTCTGGATCTCAAGTTCATTCACCACCTAGGTCCTAGGTCTTTTCTAAGATCTATTGGACCTCCAGACTTCTCCCAATTTTTTTTCCTCTCACTTTTCTCTTTCAAGCTACTTTGGTTTCCCACGATACACGATACCTCTCAGGGCGATACTACTCTCATGCGATACACGATACTTTCCTAGATGATATGATACTACTTGCCCCACAATATGCGATACCCTTATGTGGATACATGATACCACTTGTAACTGATACATGATATCACTTCCCAAACAATACACGATGCCACATTAGATGATACTATATTGGTTCACTTGGCGATACACGATATTCACTAAAAACTATACATGATACTAGCATTTAGCGATAGGATACTTGTCTTTAATCGATACACGATACTATATTTAAGAGATACATGATACATCACGTACACGATACCACGATACCTCCTTTAGATGATACGATACTTTTTTGGCTTGGTGTTGCTCTAGCACAATGGTAAGTACCACGTTAAGAAGCTTCACCTCCTTAATTGTCAATCCGCGGAAGAGATAGGAGTGATATGAAGATCGTGAACGTGAGATGAAGTGAGAGTGAAGGTGAGAAGCATAGAAATGCACACACACATACACACACACTACGAAGAGACAAGCAAGACACAATGGAAGGTGAGAAATCAACTCTATTACTCAAGAACACTCTTACAAGCTCAAAAATAGCTCTAAGCTCACACTAACCAACCTCAAAAATGAGCTCTCTAGCTCTTTTTATAGTTTCTAGACTAGTTTTGACCAGTTTCACATCTAGTGATCGGCATAGTTAAAAATTAGGTCCTAGATGCTATTTGGAAGGGTAAACGGTATCTAAAAATAACGAAAATTGATACGCTTGTTCTACCTAAGCTCCTCAAGCTCAAGGACTCCTCGGCTTGCAGAAAATGGAGCTAGAAATTAAGAAAAGGGTTTTTCTATGTTACATATGTTACAATAGTGATAAAAATCACTGTTGGAGGTTTTTGGAAAGTATTTGAAAACATAATTCTTTGAAAAAAGATTCGACTGGCTCCTTGCTCCGTTGTTACATGCTTTCGCGTCGTCTGTGCCTCTGGCTGCTTCCAACACCCCCCTCCCTCTCGCTTCTGTCGTCCCTGACAGAACCTTGTTGTGAGGTCTGCCGGATATAGTTCTGTAGGAGGTCTTGAGCGAGGGTGTGCTCGGAGATACGAATGCCTCGGGCCAGATCGGCCTCGAGTTTCTCCCAGTCTATTGGTTTCGGTTCTTCTGGTGGCGGGAGCTGATAGTGTGTGGAATAGACCATTCGTTCACAGGCAAATAAGTGTAATAAATGTGTAGGCCTACTTATGAATACCTCTGAATGGTATTCCCAAAAGCCGGTTGTGAACATCTCTTCGAATGTCTGCTTGTAGCACGCTGGTAGGTACTTTATTCTGCAATGCCAGGCATAACACACCCGTAGCGATGGCGTTGTACTCATATCATATACCAGATCGAAATTGCCATGCTCAAAGCCCGGGGTGTTTACATGCGGTGCCTTGACGCGTCGGAAGACTTTAAAAATCATTTGCATCATGTCAAAGATTTTGACAGTCATGTGCACCGCTATATCGTCCATATGCTTTAATCTAGGGAGCCAGTGGCGAATTGTAGCCATCATGTAGCCTACAGTTGGTAACTCGATGGGTGGCTTAAAATAGGGGTAATTCAACCAGTCCTGGCACTGCTTATTGTTTTGTACCTTAATGGCAAAGGCTGTCCAGGAGCGGCGTCGTGGTACTGGTCCCCAACATGGGTTGTACTTTAAGTGCAAAGGTGCCTTTACCCATGTACTCATCATTTCTGGATACTGCTGTAGTAAATCTTTTCGCCACTCTGGTTGATAGATCTCTCCTTGCTGCGCATCGAGTGGTAGATCATCCTCCTCGAATTGAGTTGCATGCGATGGTTTCTTACCTGTCTCTTTCTCAATGGCTAACTGGTATTCATCCATTAACATAAAATACAGTTTATATTGTAGCTCATGTCCATATATGTATCGTCGCGGGGCCAAATGAGCAAAGAATGGAGACTGTAAAATTCTTTCTTCTATCATCACCATGGCATGTAATTGTGCCTCTACTCTAGCTGAGTGCGTTGTTCCAAGTTCCTCAATTGTCTTCATCCACGCGGGGGTCGGGAGTTCGTAAGTCATCTGGCCTTCGGCCGTGACGCGTCCGCCTGGGATGGGTTGTGGCTCGTACGCCTCTTCAAACGTTTCCTCCACCGAGATGGTGACAGTTTCTTCCTCAGCTGGTAGCTCAGGTGGGGAATCTGGCCTTGGTGGTGCGTCATATACTGCAATCCTTGATTCAAGGTTTGATACCTGGGCCCGTAATGCGTTGAGTTCCTCTAAGATGTCAGGAGAGGGGTCCACAGGTGCTGGTATGTCTTGATGTGCCGGTGCTCGTAACTGGAGTAATTTATGATCTTCTTTGAGTTTTTGTAACTCCTCGTTCATGCGGTTGTATTCATCTAGCAGTCTTACATGATCTTCTAGCAGCATCCTCATCGAGTCTGAGGGAATGGCTTTGAACCGACTAGGACTGAGTGGTCGGTCTGGATGGTCTAGGGCCGCTTCTAAGTTTTCTCGATTCTGGTCCTGTAAGCGCTGGTTTTCCTCCTTTGCTACTGCTAGATGTCTTCTGAGTAAGCCCATGTTTCGTGTTAGCGTTGCATTGCGGACTGTCTGGGCTCTTAATAAGTTATCCAGGTCAGCAGTGGCTTCCTTGGTCTTTTCTTCGCTTTCTAGTTCTAACTTATGATAGGCCTCTCGTAACCCTTGGTAGCGGTTGTTCAGTGAGGCATTCTCAATAGACAATAAATTAAGCTGCGACTGTAAGTCAGTGGTTGTCCTCTGCAGTTGCTGATAATTATCACCAAGAGATGTGAACTCATCTCTTACTTGCGTCATACACATGAACATCTGTCGAAATGCATTATCTACCGTGGGTGATAGTATTAATGGGGTGCTAAATGAAGATGCAGTGGGTGTAGATGCAAAGGGAACGGGGAATGGGGGTGGGAAAGTGGATGTTGTGGTGATTGTGGAAAATTGTGAGGTTCCTAAATATGTTTGTGCCGTGAGTGAAGTCAGTCATGGTGCAATGGGTGGTGAGATGTCCATGTCATTGGACGTGTCCAGTGCGGTGACTGTGAATATGGGTGTGACTGTGGGTGCTTGTGCTGGTGTAAATACGGGATTTACAAAGGTTGAGGAGTAATTTACAGGTGGACTGGCTGGTGCAGCTTGGTGGAAAGGGGAAATAGGGGTTACAGTGGGTCAGGGAGGTGAGACGGGGGAGAAGGTTAATGGCGGTGGGAATGGGAAAAGGGGTCTTGGAGTTGTGGGGAAGGATGGAAAAGCTGGATGGAGGAATGGGTTGAATGGAAAGGTGGGTGTGTGAGGGGGTAGACTAGGTCTAATGGGTGCAGGAATTGTGGGGTGAGTGGTCGTAAAGACGATTTCTGCTACGCCACCGGCGAATGAAGATGTTGGTCTGGGGGAAGGAGGGTGAAGAGGGGAGGCTGGATGGACGGGCAGTGATGGAGGAGCGGTTGGGGTGGTCAGTACTTCAGTTACTACTGAGGTATGTACAATTGTAGCGCGGGGTGGGGAATCTACAAGGATGGTTTCTGCTGCCAACGAACTTTCGGGGACGAGGCGTGCCTCCCTGGCTTGTTCGGAAGACTGTGCTCCTATTGGTACACGAATGTATTCGCCGGGCTTTGAAAGTAGTCGTACTCGGCGGGGGTCAAACTGTGGTAGTGGCTTTCTTTGCAAGTACCTGAGCGCTTCGTTGGAGCCTACTGATTTGACTAACTCGCGGAATCCTTTGATGTATGCGTCTTCGAATCCGCCTGTGACAAGTTCCTGTTCTATTATGGCTTGACTCTCTTCCTCGGTCATTTTTTTGCGTGCCCAAACTTTTTCCATAGTTCTATACAGCTTCTTAATAGCCAGTGTGTAAGCTGTTGCTTCGTAAGTTTCATCTTCATGGGTACTTGTATCACCATGTGTGTCTGTTTGTTGGCCTTGGCCATCTGTCTGTTCATGCTCTTGGGATTCCTGAGTTCCCTGGCTAGCTTCATCATCACCTTCGTCGTCATCGGTTGCTGTTCTTTCATCATCAGAGCTAGACACAATCTGTCCTTGTGGCTAATCCCGGGGTGTGGTAGGGTAGCTAGGCCTTTCATATTCTTGAGAAAACAGTTGTCCTTCTAAAAACTGGAACTCATTGGAGAATGCATCGGGCATTTCAAAATTACATGGATCCAGAGGTGCTGTTTGTTCTGCTTCTAAATGGGGTATTGGAACAGAGAAAGCTTCCGCATCAATAGGGGTGGGAAGTTCTGCTATCGTGGTTGTAGGTTCTGGAGCAGTGGCTGCTTGAGGTTCAACAGTACTGGTGGTGCCCTCCGTTACCACTGGTCTGGATAATCTGATACGAAGGGGTTGTACTGTGGGAGTGGTTGCTGTCGGTGACTGCTCTGGAGATGGTTGTGGTGAGGGTGATTCCGGGACTTGTAAGCACGGGATAGTGCCTCTCATCCGCTTTCCGGCTCTGCCTTTGCTAGACTTTCTAGCCTTCTTAGTGGTCCCTTTGAATGCTTTCAGTTCCTCACTGGTCATGGCACGCTCAATCGGTAAGTCATACGCCAAACACATATATATAATCCTTGTAAGTGCACAACACCCATTGATGACCTTCTTTCGCTCCCATCTATGTTGTGCTAAATAGAGCTGATCAATTATCCAGCTAGCTAGATCAACCGTTTGGGGTCCAGTACATGCTAAGTATAAACCAAACCAGATTCTCTTGTGGGGCATGGTAAAACGATCCTGAGCTGGGAAAGCAAAGTGCTGCATGCATATCCGTAATGGCTTGGAGAGCTCAGGGGTTATAGCTGAAATATCCTCCCACTTAGTTACGTCACCACGTTTCATCGGCTCTGGAACTAGCCGTTCTCTCTCCGTCGGAGTGTGTGTTCCATGTATTTTGAGAGCTGCGCGAATTAAATCTTTGGACAAATAAAACCTTCTGAATGGAGGATCATTTACCAAAGATGGTAACATGAATGTTCCGGGTAGAACCTTGTTCTCTGAGGCTGTCAAGGTGGTTACTAAGTAAAAGCATCTGTAAAAATCAGGTTTAGATAGAGGGTCACTAAAATATTCTGTAGATCCCGCTCGTGCCCAAACGTGCGTTAAATCTTGTGTATTCTGCAGTCCTTCAAATTCTCTTGAAAAGAACTGGTACTTGGCCCATGTGCGAAGATCAAATGCCAAATTGGCCTCAAATATGAAATCAGCGTCTGCTAAGGGTCCTGCTAGGCCTTGAAACCAGTGAGAGTTACGATGAATCTTCTCAGTATATCCTCTAGGAGGATCGTCGATTGGCATGGGTCCTGGAAAACCTTGAAACTCTGGTGGTTGCATCGTCGGATAAGATTCCGCGAGTAATTCTCCAATATTGGCCATTGGTGTGCTTGGGCCAGCTTCCGATGGTCCTTCTTCGGTTTGCATGATGACTGACGAGCTAATGGAAAAGATCTGCTACAAAAGATTAACACATTAGCATGGAAATTAATTATGATCCCATTAAGGTGAGACCGCAATCCCTTTCCATAACCGATGTGTAACCGGTGTAGCCAAGTGTCGTGAAGTGATTGATGCAATGATTTTTTTTTTTTTTTTTTTTGCAGAGCTAATGCATGTCTCTAGTCGCCTACATTGTCAGATTATGCGTACATTTCTTGATGAGCTTTTATAATGCATGATGTGGGGTTATGGTGTGTGAATTTATACAAGGTTGGGTTGAGGGTGAATTATAACAAGGGTGGAGTTTAAACAGGATGGGAGAATTGTTAGATAATGGGGTACAAGAAGACGTCTGGATACGTTTTGGTATCCATTTCCTAAGAGTCTTTGGGTGGGTGGTGTGTTTCTGCTGAGGGACAAAAAGTGGTATCGGGTTTGGTGGTATTGAAGGATGAAAAGATTTCTGAGAGGTATATATTACATGGCTAGAGGGTTGGGCTATAATACATTGTTTGGGTACCCAAATCTGCATGGGTGTGGGTCGATTGATAAGATACTTCTTGGCGATCCAAATCTGCCGAGTATTTGTACTTGTAGAAGAAGATCGAGGGGACTTTGGATACTGACTCTGCTTCTTTTGAAACTTTGTCCTGTTCTTGTCTGCAGTGTTGCCAATAGGCTGTGGTTGCTGTCCTTTTGGCACCCATATTTGTCTCGTGCCACTTGTTCTGTGATGTTGATACTGCTGCTTTCTTTGCCTCGTCTGGTGGTGTCGTCGGTCTGGGTTCCTCTGTCGTGGTAAACTCCTTCGTGGTTGGGTTTGAGAGGTCCATTGGACGCTCTGCTTTGGAAAAGAAGGGAGATCCAACACTTGCATGACCTACCCATTAGGAAGTGATTCGTTATTTATCTTTAATCTAGGCCAGTCCACAGCAAGTTTGGAAGGATGAGCACCGCAAGGTGTTGTGCTCATTTGGCCGCTGATGCAACCCACCTGACCGCTGATTGTGTCCATCTGCCCTAGCGGTTGGGTAGCTGCCCCTTCTAGTTTGCAGGAAGCCCCAGGGAAGATCTCTTGTCGTCCTTTTGATTGACAACTGTCTATAGCCAAGCCCGAGTGGGTTGGTGTAGACGTAACGTGACTGATCTGACCCAAGATCTTTCGGTCTTCCGTCGCATGTATTTCATAGGGTCTAGGGTTACAACCCTCAGTTGGAATGCCGTTAGGGAAGTCAAGCGGTATCACTCGCATTTGCTCTAAGGTTCCAATCTGTAAGGAGCCTTGTCTAAGATTTAGGTCCACTGAGTGATCGTATAGCCAATCTTGGCCAAGGATTAGGGATTCTATCAGGTCGTCATCATGGCACACTAGTAGCTTCGCTGTCATGGTCACTTCCTTAATGAGGATAGGAAGGTCCACCTCCCCCATGCAAGGGGTTTCCATGCCTCCTAGCCCTATGAGGTATGCCTCAATTGGCCACATTTCTATTCCTGAATCCTTATAGTGGGACCATCTAATCCCACTAGTCGCAGCACCTGAGTCAATTAAAGCCCTGAGCTCTTGGCAAGGGTTGCCGTGCTCTAGCCTAACTGTAATGAATGGTCTCCTGTCCACTATGCTAGGGTGAGTGGTTGACTTTACTTGACACATGGCCATGGGATATCTGGGTGATGTTTCTAGAGGGTTACAATGTTCTCTCCCTAGTCCTTGTCGTCTTAACTTCATGCGCTTAATGCATTCTATTGCTTCTGCCTGAGCTTTCGCTCGTATTCTATTTTCTTCCTCCTTACGCTTCTTTGCCAACGTGAGTCGTCTAAGCATATCCTCAGTAAGAGGTTCCTGATATAACTTGACTCTATAGCCACTAATATAATTAGGCATTACGTCTCCTTCTAAGGTGGCTAACTGTACTGCTCCACTTGTCGAGAGTCGGTTAATGATCATAGGTCCATAACCTCGCTTTTCTAACTTCCGTGCGTGTTGCTTTAGCGTATATACTAGAACTAAATCTCCTTCTTTTAGGCCTTTATCTTTCACATGTGCATCAAAATAGGCTTTCTGTCGCTTCTTTGTTGCGTATATGCTTGCTGCTGCCTTTAGCCTGGTTTCTCCTAATCATTCCAAGTCCATTATTCTTGTTGATAATTCATGGCCGGTCCACTGATGTTCTTGTGCAACCTTAAGGGTCGGTATCAAGAAGTCCAAAGGAAGCACAGCATTCTGACCAAAAACCATCTGAAAGGGAGTTGCATTGAGTACGGTCTTGTAGGCCACTCGATATGCCCAAACAGCGTGGTGTAACTGTTTGTCCCAATCTGAACGTTTGTTGTTCACGAGTTTCGTCAGTACGTTACAAAGGATCTTATTAGTGCTTTCAGCCTGACCATTGGCCTGAGGATGATATGGTGCGGATTTCTTGTGAATCACCATAAAATCCTGTAACAAATATTCAATGACTTGGTTTAGAAAGTGAGTTCCGCGATCGCTCACTAACTCTATAGGCAATCCATATCTTGTAAAGACATTCTCAAATAAGAATTTTGCAGTTGTGTGTGCATCATTCTTTTTTGTGGCTTTTGCCTCTACCCATTTGGTAAGATAATCCGTCGCGACAATAATGTATTCAGCATGTGTACCTTTTGCAGGGGGGTTAATGGGTCCTACAAAGTCTATACCCCACTTAGAAAATGCACGTCCTCCCATCATGGGTTTCAATGGCATTTCATCTCTGCGAGTAGGAAACTGAGTTCTTTGGCACACATCACATCTCTTAACATAGGTATGAGCATCCATGTGAAGAGTGAGCCACCATAATCCTGCAAAGAGGATGGCTTTGATTATCCTATCGGGTCCAAAATGACCTCCTGCAACACCTTGGTGTGCAGTCTCTAGTATGCTCAGATAATCGCTTTCATGAACACATTGTCTTAGATATCCATCTCGTCCTCTTTTGTATAGATTATCGCCAATAAGTGAATAGTCTTGAGCTTCCTGCTCCAGACTGCGTTGTCGTGCTAAGGTCATTCCTTGAGGGAATGTCTTCGTCCTCAAGTACGTCACTAACGATTCACTCCAGTCTGGTGTGAGAGACACGTGATATAATGTAGCATGCTCTACTGGTGGTCTTTCACAACAAACATGGCATTCTTTACACAACTTGTAGACATCTGCTTCCATCGTAGGCCAGTATACTCCCAATCTATGCAGAGTCTGTAAGGTTCGATGTTTCGAATGATGTTGCTTTAATGCACCTATGTGTGCTAATTGCAACCAATTTGCATGTTCTGATTCATCTACACAACAAGCAAGAATCTTTTGATTATCCTGTTTATATATGCTTCCTGCTATGATTTGGTATCTCTGAGACTTGGTAATCTCTCCTTCTTTGATCTTTATCTTAGGATTCTTGGGTCCATACGTGAGAATAGGGACTATTGGTTTAGCCCATTCTGCTGCTATCTCAAGGTTAAACAAATATGCATCTGGTAATTCATCCGCTATTCCTTGAGGAGCTTCTCCTGAGGTTAATCTCGAAAGGTGGTCAGCTCTAAGATGTGTCTTTCCTTTCCTGACTACTACTTCAAAATCATACTCCATGAGTAATAGAAACCAACGTATTAGTTGTCCTGTGTTACATGGTTTGTTGACTAGGTACAATAGGGCTTGATGATCTGTAAAGAACTTGAATTTGTTGGCCAACAAATAATGCCTAAACTTCTTTACTGCATAGATCATCCCTAATCCTTCTCGTTCCATAGTGGTGTAATTTCTTTCTGCTGCGTTCAATTGTCTGCTCACGTAAGCTATGGGGAGATCTATATTACCTTCATTCGTGGGTTGTGCTAACACACATCCTATGGCGTAATTGGATGCATCCACATGTACATGAAATGGCTTACTCCAATCTGGGGTTATCAATATAGGTGCTGAGCACAAACGTCTTTTAAGTTCGTTGAATGAATTCTCACATTCTTCTGTCCATTCAAAGTTGGTTAAAAGAGAGTACAAAGGCTTGGCTATGATTGCATACATGTGTATGAATCTCCTATAATAACTGCAATGGCCCATAAATGCCTGTACCTCTTTCACATTAGTTGGTCTAGGTAGATCTGCAATTACTTTCACTTTTTCCTCATCCGTAGAGATTCCATTTTTTGACACAATGTGTCCTAGAATTTTGCCTTGTCTGACCATGAAAACGCACTTTTCTGGGTTCAAACAAACCTGATATTCTCGACATTTGTCAAATATTTGTTTTAACTCTGGGATATGTGTCTGCCTGATATTAGAATGAGCACATATGTCATCGACATAAACTTCCAAACTCTTGCGTAAGAATTCCTTAAAAACATGACACATGAGTCGCTGGAAAGTGGCGGGTGCATTTGTTAAGCCAAATGGCATCACACGAAATGCAAATATGCCCCATTCAGTGGCAAAAGCCGTCTTGTGTTGATCTTCTGGAGCAATGGCTACTTGATTATAGCCTGAAAATCCATCAAGAAAGTTGTAAACTTCCTTGCTCGCAACTCTTTCCAATAGATGTTTTGTGATAGGAAGAGGATAACTGTCTCTAATCGTGGCGGCATTAACTTTTTTAAGGTTAATACACACACGCAATTTTCCATTCTTCTTGGGCACAACCACAATGGGAGATACCCATTCGATATGCTCAATCTCATAGATGAATCCTGCTTCTATCAGCCGATCTATCTCCTCTTTAATCTTCGCAGCATAGTTATCATTGTACGTGTAAGGTTTCTGTTTCGTAGGTTTTGCATCTGGAGTCATAGGGATTCTATGAGAACATATATCTGGATCTACTCCTTTCAAATCTTTGTAACTCCAAGCGAACACATCTCTATATTCACGCAATAGGGCAACTAGCTCTTCTTCTTCTTCAGTTGTCAAATCATGCCCTATGTATGTACATTTTTCTTCTTCTCCTTCTATAGCAACTATTATTTTCTTGGTTTTCTCTCGGTTATCGTATACTTGTCCGTCATTCGCCTTTCTATTAGGCATTCGTACCATGATTCTTCTATCTTCGATTTCATATTTCTTGAAGTTCTCGGGTACTTCAAACAAAGATTCTTCTTTTTCTGACATGGCTTCTTTCTTCTTTCTTTTCTTGCCTTCACTTTTGCTAGTCACTTGAGTGGCTATTCTCACATCATTCATAACTTCTTCGTGTCTCTGAGGGTGAGTCTCTACTTCGTAAAAATATTCTTCTTCTGATGCAAAGGGTGGGTCCATGATAATTGATTCTAAATCAAAATCACTTGCATCCTCAAATGCATCAGTGCTAGGTTCACATTCTTCTAAAATTGCATCGCACATGATTGGCTCTATCATGAAAACTGAAATGTCATAACCATCCTCATCAGAGTGGGGTGTCCATTGTTCTTCATTGATGGCTACATCCATGGTTGCTAGGATTTCTGCCCAACCATGGGGTTCAAACTCTTCGTCAAGGAATACTACAGGTGCATAGGCTGGATCTTGAAGGGTTCGTGGATGTTGTTCTGCACCTAAGGTCCTTGCTACTAATCTTTCTTCCTCTTGTTTTGCAACTTTACACATCCATAAATGAGTATCCTCATGCAACCAAGAAGGATCTGATTCTAATGAGTGCACGGATTCTGTTTCTACTGGTGTCTTATGGATGGTATTCCATTGTATTGGGGGTACATCTCGATGTGAATAGTCTTTAAGATTGACTTTGGTAGTCACTCCTAAATGTTGCAAGTACAAAGAATTAGTTCCCCAATCTTGTACAATTTGCAACTGACGCATGAATGGTCGTCCTAGTATCATCTCATAAGCATGATTTTTACTAAAATCACAAATGGCGAAAGTATGCTCAAATTCTACACCACAAGTGGTGAGAGATATGCCTTCTAGTAAGCCTAATGGTTTTTCTATGTGTCCATCAGCCATTTGTAGCTTCATCCTGGTAGGTCTTAATGCTGGCTTACCCCAACGTTTCCATAAAGCGGTGGTAGCTATGGCTATTCCGGCTCCTGAATCTAAGATGGCTTTCGTGGTGTAGCCCTGATGGGTTATCGAAAGATAAGTGTTACCTTCCTCTCCTTCGCTTACATCTCCAATCTTTTCTACGGGTATCTCTGGTACCTTATTTTGTGATCCTATTTGTGAGGGAGTAGTAGCAAGCTCGGGGAATTGATTTGCTACATGTTTCCACAATTCTGGTTTTACCTTTAACAACTCCTCCAGAGTGAGATTACACTGTACTTTGGTATTCTTGATCACTTCCGTGTTTCTAGGGATTACTGATTCGTCATTCCTCACTATTATCGTGGGTGCTCTCATACTAATAGACTTTGACTCCCAAGGTCATGTGAACTGAGGTAATTCTTGTAAAGAATTAGATTCAAATCCTGTGTGTTCACTCAGTTGCTCCTCCTCTACATCATCGTAAATAGAGGGAATGTCTTGGGGAAATTGCTCCTACAAGTCATTTATTTCTTGAATAGGAGGATGAGTTCCTTGTTCTTTTCTCCATTTCTCTTCTTGGATCTCTCTCAAAAATTCATGTGAGTACCTATGTATGGAAGACAGGTTGTCTTGACTTTCTGTATTGGGTACTTGAGACAGGGATGGTGCATTCCTTTCCTGTGTCTCTGGGACACTAAGATTCCTGTGCTGATCCTTTTTCTCTTTGCTTTCTATCAAGTATTCTAGCCTCTCCATTAGTCCTTGAAAGTGTAATTCCGGTTTTGCCATGTTGTTCCAATTAAGATATCTAGAGGCTTCAAACAAAGCTTGTGCTAATTCTACCATCTTCATGCAAAGTTTAGTTCTCTCAATTTCTAGATCAGCTCGAGGGTAGTTTTTACTCATTTCAGCTACCTGAGGTCCCTCTTTTAATCTAGCCTGATATGCACGAAACATCATGTCTAGATTTTTTGGTATGGGTTCCGCTAAAACTGATCCTGATTTTTGAGCTGGATTCTCTTGATTCAATTCCTGTGAAGTCAATTCTAGGATTTTGGCTCTCGACTCTTTTAGACTTCCTTCCAACTCAGTTATTTTTTTACTCCATTTTCTCTTTATCCTTTCTCTAGAATCTTTCCAAGATTTTGTTTTTTTACTGCTAGATTCTGCAACTTCACTAGTTCCGGCTACTTTCTCCTGATTAAGCTGTTGGTTCTGTAAGAGCACCTGGGCTCTCGTTATAGCTTGGATAGGCACGTATGTAGGGTTGGATCCATCTGCGTTATTTACAATACCTATCACGTTGATCGGTGTCACATTTGAAGCATTAACAGGGTTCTTAGGACAATCTTTTATGATGTGCTCTTTGCCACAATCGGCGCAAAAGCCTTGTATGTTATAGTACTGTGATTGTCCTGATATCGGGGGATGTGGACAATCCTTTATGAAGTGATCTCCTTGGCACCTAAAGCATGGTCCTCTAGGGCCTTGTGGTCTTTGTTGTCTCACTTGGGGCCGTGGATTTGGGTTGGTGTACATCACATTAGCATAGTCTGGCTCCCAACAAGGTTCCACTGGTGGACTATCATAAAGATATGTCTCCACATGTTCTGGTGACTCTGTGTAATATGCGGGTGGACTATCTACATGCGTAGAGTCAAAACTGTTTGAGTTCGGGTCACTCTCTGTGATCAAAGGTGAAGACGGCACTAAGGCCCTACTTAGGTTCTCTTCTGCAGCAGCGTATTTGACTGAGATGACATTCGCTGGTGGGGGTGGCTGCTGAGCTAAGACGGGTTGAGGTCTCTGCTGAGCCTGGTATGGGTACTTCTGAGGAGGCCTATAGTAATAAGGCTGAGCATTGTATTGGCCTTGATACCTACTTGGCTGTGCGTATGCTTGCGGGTAGTTCTGACTCACGGTCTGTTTGTTGTATGGGCAGTCCTGAGCCGTATGATTCGTGTATCTTCTCTCAATTGTACAGTATTGGCCACTAGGGTTGGCTTGAGGTTGTGTTGCATTGGGACACACATTTGCCATGTGATCACCACCACAGGTGTAACAATGCTTGTTTGTTAGCACCCTAGGTTTACTAGAAACTCCTAGTTTCTGGGCCACTTTTTCTGCTAGGTCTTCTATCGAGTTAGACAATTTTGTGGATGCTAGAGATGAACAGTCTGAGTCCTTGTAGACCTTTGAGAGTTCCAACTCGTCTCCTAAGTTGTCCTCAATGTCTATACAAATTCTTACACATTGCTCTAGCGTTCTGGGTTCCTTTAGGTACACATAGGAACGTAGTTTAGAGCTCAACAAGCCGTCTAGAAACAATGACACTTGTTTAGCTTGTGAGGGTAGCTCTTGCATTGGACATCGTTCAACATATTGTCTAAACCTACGTCCTGCCAGTATTACTGTTTCCTGAGGGGTTTGTTTAAAGCTATGAATCAACGAAGACGTGTCATGTCTAATCCCACTTTTAGAGAATTCAGTGATGAATGACTCTAGAAAGTGATGGATGTCCCTAAATTGCCTTTGTTGCAATGGTTGGAACCAAGTTAAAGCGGTATTCTTTAACGTTAGTCCAAATGCGTTGTATTGCGTGAACATGTCTTCGACTTGTTCTGCTCTTAGTACTTGCTTGAATTCTGCAACATGGTCATAGGGATCTCCTGTCCCATCAAAGTATTTTTTCATGGATTTCACTAACTGAGTGGGTCTCAATATTCTTGTGTGTTCACGTGGTCTGGGTAGAGGAAAATCATCTCTACCACCTGGTATTCCATGATCTCTTTGTCTATCTGCTCTATTAGTGTTTGTGGTTGTTCTATCTCTCCCTATGGGATGAGTGAAGCTTACTTCGGGTCTTTCTTTATTCTTTTCTCTTTGATTTCCAAGGGCTGATGATGTTCCTGCCCCTTGTTGGCTTGTATTCATGTTTGTTCTAGATAGAGGGAATACCAATTCACCTCTCCATGTGTATGTGTTTTTAGCGTGGTCAGGCACCACAAAGACTCTTTCTGAAGTCTCATCCAGGTATACAACCTTTCCAGGTGTATCCGGGTCCTTGAACTCGTATATCGTGATGATTCCTACCTCACTAAATAGTTCTGTCTTATATCTCCAAAAGGCTTCATCAATTTCTTTATTTACAAACAACTCTATGCTTCTGTTATCCTGAGGGATCCATTCTGGGATTAGTACTCGTGTCAGTACAGATTTCCCTCTAGGTGTTCTAGGCTCTTCTAATGGTTCTTTTCCTTGAGATTTAGTTTCCGTCTCTGGCTCAATCACGCCAAACTCATTGGTATTGTTTGGCTGCGTACTTAAGATGTACATTGTTCCTTCCTTGTCTATGTACGCGTCTCTCTCGAATTTCACCGCTGGACGTTCCAATCCAATGGGTTGATCGGGGTTGTGCATTTGCACCACTTGCCTTCGCAAACCATCCTCGTAGATGCGAGCACCTAATCGGTTGGTTCGGAGAAACTCTAGTTGCGTTCTATAGGGTCCTTCTGGTTTTTCTAAATAGGCTACATTTGACCCTACTTCTGGTCTATCTGTGCTAAATGCCATTTCTGAATCGCTAGTATCTGAGCTCTCGTAGGGATAACTAGTGTTCAATTGTTGAGCCCACGATCGTGCAGTAGTTCTTACACTTGCCTCTGATGATCTAAGGCTTCGTCGGTCTGACTTACCTATATGTTTGCCTGATCTAAGGTTCATTAATTTTCTTCCTTGCACACTCAGTACACGCTTAGATCGTCAATGATTCTTTGTTATTACTCTCTTGATTCTTTTTAGATTTCTTTAGATTCTTGTCTTAATGTATGCGTCAGGAATTCGACTTTCTGTGGTACTTTGAGTTCTCGTTCCGTCAGACTTATGTTCTTTCCTTTAGGTTTTTGTGTCACACACCTTTATCTTTAGTCTTGAACTTGATAAATTTAATTCTCTTGAACTTGAGGCGTTCCTATCATCTTAAATCTACAATGCTAACGTTTATCCTAAGCTAAGAATTGACTGAGGGGGTTGAGTAATCTTCCAACCTCGAGTCAGCTTTTCTGGTTGCTCTGATGCCCAAGAAGCCGTGCTTCCCAAGCTTTATGCCCTTCACTGCCTTGCCTTGGTTGCCTTTGATTGCCCTTGCTAGACCTGGAAAAATCCAATATTAGACCAATTCACAGTTGGATGATCAAGCACTTGAGTATATACACCTTTTAAGTCCCTTCCCTTTTGCCCAACTTTTCAATGTTTGCCCCCTGGTTTTCTAGTCCCAAACTAGGTCAACCTCAAAATAGCTTATCTAAAAATAGACGTATCCTTTAAGAAAAAACAGTTGAGGTCACGTAGTACTCGTCAAGAGCTTTCTAATGAGCTATTAACCTCAAAAAACGGACTTCGGATGAAAAAGTTATGACCGTTCAGGCCCTGGGGGGTAAAAACTGACAAACAGGTTTTTCTCCAAATATGAGCTAAGGGGTCTCCTATGAGTATAATCACCCAAAAATTTCCCAAAAATAGCCCCAAAATTGGCCAAAAAATGAAACCCTAAAATTTGCGATGGGGGTGCACAATCGCGATGGCGTGAGACAATTGCGATGGTCCGGGACCGTCGCGATGGCGTGAAGGTGAGCAATCGCGATGGTCTGAAGTGCACGGTCGCGATGGTCCAAAAGTGAGCAATCGCGATGGCTCGATCAGGCGGACAATCGCGATGGCATGAGTGTGAACCGTCACGATGGCTCGATCAGGCAGACAATCGCGATGGCGTCAGTCAACGGTCAACGTGAACAATCGCGATGGTCCAAAGTGAACCGTCACGATGGTCACAGATGCGATGGCTTGAGCCAATCGCGATGGTCCAAAATTCGAGTTGTCGCGATGGTCTGAGGGTATCGTCGCGATGGTCCAACTTGCCACGTGGCACCGTCGGCACGATGGCGTGAGCCTATCGCGATGGCGTGGGGTCAACCGAACAGTCGCGATGGTCCGCGAACCGTCGCGATGGTCCAAATGAACCGTCGCGATGGCGTGAGCCTATCGCGATGGTGTGACACAATCACGATGGTCTGAGACCGTCACGATGGTCCACCAAACTGAGAATTTTGCAGATGCGGCTATGGATTCATAGAGGCGCAGGTGTGCTCTTCACGCTGGTGTGGTCGCCTTCTTCAAATTCCGAACTTTGCAGACCATCGCGATGGTCTGACACAGTCGGAAATTTCTGACAGAAACTGAAAATTTTACCTTTTCCAAGCTTTCCTGATGCACTGGAGCTCTGTACCTGCAAGAAAACTCAAGAAGACAAAAGCACATGCAAGCACAAAAGCTCTCTCTCACTCTCTCGCATGCACAAATGAGGGGAAATGAGGAGAATGGGTGGATATGGTGAATTTTCTGATTTTTTTGGAGATGAAGATGATGATGCGGTGATGAAGATGGAGTGTGGGGGAGGTGAAAAACACTAAAAACTAAGTAAAAACAACAACAAAAACTGAAATTTTTACCTTCCAACGCTACTTCTTGCTATACTCTTACCATCACACATTCGTCCTAGACTCAATCCCTGGCAACGGCGCCAAATTTGGTGTTGCTCTAACACAATGGTAAGTACCACGTTAAGAAGCTTCACCTCCTTAATTGTCAATCCGCGGAAGAGATAGGAGTGATATGAAGATCGTGAACGTGAGATGAAGTGAGAGTGAAGGTGAGAAGCATAGAAATGCACACACACTACGAAGAGACAAGCAAGACACAATGGAAGGTGAGAAATCAACTCTCTATTACTCAAGAACACTCTTACAAGCTCAAAAATAGCTCTAAGCTCACACTAACCAACCTCAAAAATGAGCTCTCTAGCTCTTTTTATAGTTTCTAGACTAGTTTTGACCGGTTTCACATCTAGTGACCGGCATAGTTAAAAATTAGGTCCTAGATGCTATTTGGAAGGGTAAACGGTATCTAAAAATAATGAAAATTGATACGCTTGTTCTACCTAAGCTCCTCAAGCTCAAGGACTCCTCGGCTTGCACAAAACGGAGCTAGAAATTAAGAAAAGGGTTTTTCTATGTTACATATGTTACAATAGTGATAAAAATCACTGTTGGAGGTTTTTGGAAAGTATTTGAAAACATAATTCTTTGAAAAAAGATTCGACTGGCTCCTTGCTCCGTTGTTACATGCTTCCGCGTCGTCTGTGCCTCTGGCTGCTTCCAACACTTGTGATACACGATACCACTTTGACATGATACGATATTGTTTGACTCACGATATGTGATACCTCAACTTGACGATACACGATACCTTGTCAGCATCGCAATACTCAAGGAGACGATACACGATACTTGGCGAGTATCGCAATACTAGGTAGTTCTAGTATCGCGATACTAGAGCTCAACCTACTGCAATACTTCAACCAAAAGTGATCTAAATTTCCAAAAATTTTGTGCAAAATGTACCAAGTGCCCGAAGTGAAAATAACTTTTTTTTTCTTTTTCTCCCCTTTTTTTTGAATTTTTTTGGTGATAACCTACATATTCTAATCCTACCTCTCTCTTTCCTAAACCCTAACTCTTTATCACTCCCTCACTCCTAACTCTACCAACTCATTACACACACTCCAAAAGTGCAAAAGTGTTTTGTGACTTGCCACTAACTCAAATTACATCTACTCACACGACTCATTCACTTCGTAGCTATCACCATCACGTAGGCACCTTGATTGGACTAGATCCTCAGCAATGGCATCAAAAATGTGTACCTAAGTTGTCGAGCCTTAGGGACTTGTGTCAACTAAGACTATACCTCAATTGCCCCACAAGTGCGTATGGTGGTGGATTAATACACGTTTAATTATCAATCTGTGAAATTAGACATATCAAGTGTATGAAGACATGTGCACCCATGATGATAAGTGAAGTGACAATGCTACAATGCGTAACTTAGTTTAGCTACCTCTCCTACTCATTAACCCTCTGAAAATGCATGTCGCGATACGTGTAATAGCAGTAAAAACAAATTCAAACTTTTCTCTCAGCTTAGAACTCTGAATATAATCAATAGTAGGTTCATTTTGAAGCTCTTGATGAGATCCATCTAATACTAGTATTTTTAGTCAAATCTAAAAAATGTGCTTCAAGTTATGAACGAAATAGTAAATGGCGAGAAACACTACAACTCCATAGCTCACAAAGCTTCACACACACATTAGAATCATGAAAACAAGAGGGAATGGGGTAGACAAGATTGTTGAACACACATTTCAAGCATGGAACACACACAAGCTCTTGGAGAAGAAGATAATCAGCAGAGAAGAGGCAAATTCAAAAATTCAACTTGATTTCTCACAATGGCAAAAAATTCTTACAAAGAGCCATCAAGTGACTTATATACATGTGCCTAAAAATGGTCCTTTCACACAAGATACCGGTACTTTTATTAAGAAATACTAAATTAGTACTATTTTACAAGGATTATGTTACAACAATTGGGATTTATGCATCTAGAGGACTCCTCTAGTGCATTTACATGGCTCATAATGTATTTCATAGACTTGAAGAAGAAAATTTGTGTCCATAACTTGAAAATTTTTGGGGTTTGCTTTTCTGTGCTTCTTTCCTCTGCAACAACAAACTTTCAACATCTTCCAATGGAGGACGATCCCTTGTAGCCACCCCTAGAGCTCCAAGAATTTGAAGGTCTAATGCCTATTGAAGACCCATCAGAAGGGCAAACTGAATGCATTCATTCTAAGTCACATTGGTTCTAGGGCTTACCAAGACCCCTAGAACATGTAGAACATATTTATGAGGCAAGAATGTGTTTCAGTGGTGATACCTAGGGGAGATATCAATTCTTCTCATGAGATTTTGAGGCATTACAGAAAACGAAGGAACTAAAATTATTGTGGGAGAAAGCTAGATTCAAAGAATATTTTGAAACACCACTACCCAAGCCCAATTTTTATAGATGCTACTATTTAGTTACAACTCTTCAAGCCTCAGACAAGAAGGATCACCCAAGTATCTTTATACTTCCCTCCTTAATGATAGAATCCCCTTTCAGAAAGTTCAAGCTCGCCCAGCAATTGATCACAGTGACATTAAAGATTAGTGGCTCCCACACTCCCACAGAAAAAGAGAGTCTGTTTCAATTGGGTGCAAGAGCAGCTAATTTTGGCTAATCAGAGGTGGGCTTGTAAAAGCGTCATTCACGGATGTTGTGCAATCACTAGGATTGTCTACATGTGTCTAGCCTATGACATCCTGATGCAAAGAGCCCTCTCTAGTGCTCAATTGCAAAAATACAAAGAGCACCCACAAGCCCAAGTCACATTCAGGTAAATGTATGGGGGCTCCATTCCATGCTTACATGTTCTTGCCTCCCATTCTCCAAAACCATCACCACAAAAGTCACCCACAAAACCACAACCTACCATCCCTCTTATTTGAATCAGTCTCTCACGTACACAAACCTTAAAGGATCTAACAAGAGATAGTGTAGTGAACCCCACAAGCATAGCCTCAGCCACTCCAATTGAGACTAGAAAACTTACTAGGGTACAAGTAGTCTCAAAACCAGCAGAGGCAACTGTGGAATAAATTTTTGCCTTCACCATATCCAACTTGGGCAGTGACAATTTGAGCACCATATTTGATTTTGAAATGCAAGACACACTCTCGAGTGACTTGCAATTCTCTGATGCCTAGTTTTTCTCCTAAGAATACGAGGGGCCTAGCTCTCCAAGTTCACAAACAGGGCATGAAGAGGGCCACAATACCACATATCAAGAGGATGATGACCATACAATAATTGATGATGATGTGGGGGAGGACAACAACTAGCATGATCAAGTAGATGTCCAAGAATTTGCGCAGCAATAGGAGGAGCCGCATCACAAAGAGAAAAGTGGAGTACGGATTTCCAAGGATGAACCGTCTGATGCCGAAGCTTACATTATAGTAGTCCAAAGATTATATACCACAATGTAGATAGTCTGGGCGAGAAGTCAACTTACAAAAAAACAAAGCCATGAAGTGTTATAGAGAGAGCTTGAGGTGGTGGCTTTGACACTGACTTCATCAACACTTCTAATGTGTTGATTCAAACAATGGACATTGTGGAAGCCCTCAACTTTTTGAAATGCAAACCCTTACCTTGCTTTGATGTGCGATGAGTCAGATTCCTATCTTGACCCAAAAAATTCATTCAAGTCCCTGTATCTCTGAGCACCTTCTGTAGAATCACCCACCAAGAACAGACAACCAGTCTGCTTCCACCGATGGACATGACAATTTCTGTAGAACCTACTAACTCACTTTCCCTCTTGAATTCACCCCCCTCATAAGGCCTTTGAGAAATTTTAGAACCCACCCCGAAGTCACCACACCAATATCCTCCCCACACTTGTAGCCCCTCACTTGACATTATACTAGTAACATCTGCATCCTCATTACCTCTTCCAGTCCCATGGCCATCCACCATTCAACCAATGGCAAAAACCATCCCTTCGTGTACCCCACCAGCCTCAGTCCCACCTCTCCCATCTTTTCCACCTCTAACCCATCTCCACACACTCCCTCTTTCACCCCTTCTCCACTCTATCATAAACCCTCTTTACCAACCATTTTTCTCACAAATGAATGCTACCCGAATCCATCCCAATAGTTCAACCCTCAATAGCTATAAATTATTTCTTGAAACTTGCACACTCACCCACAACCACTGCACTGTACATATTTAGCACTATCAATCCCACATCCAATGATATGGACATATCACCATCCAGTGCACCACAACTTATAATCTCCAATCCATTCACTGCCACTCATGCACCTTCCGCATTACAATCACTCACTACCACACTCACTTCTGGATTCATGATAGCATCCACTCCAACCTTCCCCATCCCCTTTGCATCTCACATTGAACAACATACTGCCTTGCATCCACCTTCCATATTTTCGTCATCCATCATGGACAATGCACTCCAACAAATGTTCACCTGCATGCATCAATTATGCAATGAGTTCATGTCTTTATGTTACAAGTACAAAGAATTGCAGCAGACAACAAATCAACTACAAGCAAACCTCAACTCCTTAAGTGTCAAAAACGCTTCCCTCAACACATGATACAAAGAATTCAAAGAATCTTATCACACCATGGAACTCAAATTAGAATAGAAAGTTAAAGAGGTAGTCATAGATGCAAAGATAAGCTTCACCAAAAAATGGAGCACAATGCCCAACTTACTCATAATATGGGTCTCCTTCGACGCCATTTAGATGTAACTAAGGAAGAAAACCAATGAATTCAAGACCAAAACTGAGGTAAATTTGAAGCCACCATGGACAATCCCAGAAAGCTCCTCCGTCCTAGTCAATCTAAAGCAATAGCCTCAAAGACCATGTAGCTATTATTAGAGGGCCATGTCAAATTACTAAAGGATTATGATCGATTATCAGAAGAGTGTAATTCATTACGTAAAGAAAAGGCCACTTTACTTTTAAGGGAGCAACAAGGACCACAGGTCACGCAAATTGTGACTCCATCGGAACTAGTGGAAGAGATAAATACATTGCATGAGTGTGTCATAGACCTACAATCATAGTTGGCAGAACAAATAGTGATACAAAGGCTGGACTCCCCACTAGACCTACCAGAGGCCGTGGAAACTATAACCATTCAATTGAAACTTGTCTTTGAAGATGAATATGATGAAGAGTGTTAATCTCCAAAAGAACAAGCTATCCTTGATGTTAGAGCACCTCTATATCAAGAACAACTCAAAATCTTTACCAATTTGGAGGATAAATCCTCAATTATCAAAATCTTGAACTAACTGTGAAGAGATTCACTACTCAGAAAGTTTGCTGCACATAACTCACTCATTGATTGATCAAATGTGTAAAGTTTTTTATAAAACTTTGCATAAGGTGTCGCATAATGTTTGCGCACCTTCTCCAAGTTAAGTCATTTCAAAAGACTCGATAGATCTTGAGAAATGAATTAAACAGTTCACCTATGTCTGAAACTGTTCCTCAATATAATCGATTTTGACACCTGCAACTTCTAACACATGGTTCTCCCAAACTAGAACCCGTTTAATCAAATTCTTTTAGCCATAGATGGCTTACCTTCCAAAATAGATTTTGAATCCTCATTTGTGCAAAAATTTACACTGTGCACTGAGAACTGATCAATTCTTTGACCATCAAGATTGTGTCTGTTTCATAAGAGACTCAACACTTTTATACATGCAAATGTTCCTACTCATAATTCTCTCAGCCTGTTTACAATTAGGCTCTCAAATCTTAGCCATAGATGCATTAACTATGGTCTTAGACATCTACAAAAGGATTCTTGAAATGATCAAGCACAGAAGGAGAACTCAGGAAAATATCTGGTGCAACTAATCCTCATTTCCAGAAAAACTTTACATATGATGATGAGAGATGTTTACTTCACTTCTAAAGTGTCTAATGGCTTTCACAACTTCTAATTCATCATCTCTTATACATACCCCGACATTCTTCTTGTATATATAGGCATATATGTACAAGCTCATGATCAAAACTAAAGGTATTTGTGAGCTAACTATAAGTTTAATGTACATATGTATACAAGTCTTCATTTCCTGAATATGCACTATCTTCAAGCTTCATTTGCTAGTCTTTTCTTCATTCTTTGACTTCAACCCTTCATCCATAACTTCAATTGATGGTTCTCATGCACCAAAAACTTCCCCTCAATCATCAATTGAGGTTTTCTCCATCTTCTTTATACCTGACATGTCTTTGAATCTCTGTAGCTTTGGTCCATCCAAGCTTTTGGTTAGCATATCTGCAATCTGATCTTTTTTTGAAGTATGTATGACTTCAATCTCTTTATCAATCACCTTTTCTCTTAAGAAGTGATACTGAATATCAATGTGTTTACTCTTGGCATGAAAAATAGGGTTAGCAGATAGATACAATGAACTCATATTATCTCCATGAATAGTGGGTGTACTCTGAATGATGTCAAAACTCTTCATGAGAGTTTTCAACCATATGACTTCCTTTGCATTTTCAACCATAACTTTATACTCTACCTCTGTAGATGATAAAGCAACCATGTGTTGCTTCTTAGAACACCAAGAGATTAACTTATCTCCCACATAACACAAGTATCCATATGTTGATCTCCTATCATCAAGATTACATCTGTATCACTATATATCTTGATGTTTGTATCTGATGTGAAACCATAATACAAACCTTCCTTGAGTGTACCCTTAATGTACCTCAACACTCTTTGTCGTGCAACCCAATGTTCTTTCCTAGGACAATGCATGAATTGAGACAATACTCAAACTGCATATGACAAATCAGGCCTTGTTAATGTAGCATAAATTAAGCTACCTACCAAACTCTGATAAAGCTTCATGTCCTTGAATTCTTCTCCTCCATATCTACTCAACTTATGATTCACCTCAGTTCTTCAAATACCTTTCTTGAGTTACATATACTCCATGTTGAGTATATGAAATTTCCATGCCCAAAAAATATGACAAATCTCTCAAGTCACTGATCTTGAACTCTTCCTCCATTTTTTTCTTGAGGATTTGAATTCCCTTCTCATCTGTACCCGTAAGAATTATGTCATCAACATATATGCACATGTAAATAAACCCATCATCACTTGCTTTGACAAGCAAGCTATTATCATCTTTAGATACTTGGAAACCAAGTTCCTTCAAGAACTTCACAAGTCTATAATTCCATGCCCATGGGACCTGCTTCAACCCATACAAAGCTCTCTTGAGCTTGCATACATAATCTGAATACCTTTCATCTCTGCATCCTTGTGGTTGCTCCATGAAAACATCATCTGAAATATAACCACTTAGAAAAGCATTTTTCACATCAAATTGACATAATCTCCAACCTTTACATGTAGCAATGGCTATGAGTATCTTGATGGTTGTCATCTTTGCCACAGGACTATATGTATCATCATAGTTTATACCATATGTTTGAGCATACCCTTTCACAACAAGTCTAGCTTTATACCTAGACACACTTCCATCTGCATACCTCTTTGTCTTGTAGACCCATTTGCATCCAATGATCTTCTGACTATTTGGTTTAGGAATCAAATCCCATGTCTCATTCTCCATCAATGCATCATACTCTGCGTAGCTTTCTCCCAATGTTCCTTACCTTTTGCCTCTTCATATGTAGAAGGGTCTTCATCTACTTTCACCATGTAAGAATAGTCTTTAGTAGTCAGAAAAGAAGTGCCATAGCTATACCTTGTAGGTTGCCATTTGTGTCTTGATGACCTTCTGAGTTCTCCACTTCTTGAAGTTTCTGGTTCATCACATTCTGGATCAAACCTAGGCACTTCTTAGGAGAGTACCTGCAAGTGACTTCCCTTTTTATACCTACATTCCATAAGTAATCATTGAATTCATTAGAGAAATACTCTCCCCCTCCATCTGACCTTAGTCTCTTCAACTTTTGACCTGTGATTCTTTCTGCATACACATGATAATGTTTAAATGTATTGAATACCTCTTATTTATCTTTGATCACATATATGGTGATCCATTTGGTAGCATCATCGACATAAATCACATAATATCTTGAACCATTTATACTGAAATCCTTTGATGGTCCCCACACATCTGTGTGTACCAGTTCAAGCTTCTCTGAATACATAAATCCATGCTTATTGTATGATTGCTTATGAGCCTTACCTAATTGAAATGCCTCACATCTATATGTCATATGTTGACCTGTAACATTAGGCAATCCAAGCACTGAACCATTGTTAACCATATCCTTAATACCTCTTTCATTGAAATGTCCAAGCCTTTTATGCCAAAGATCTAACTCAGAGATCTTATGTCCTCCATAAGTGAACAAGGCATGACCAACATTACCTTGAATATTCAATGTGAAGAGTCTTCCTTCTTTCTTCCCTGAAACAATTTGTTTATACCCATTGCTAGGGTCTTCCACAAAAACTCCATCATTATTAAACCTTACTTCATAACCTTTTTCAACAAATTTCCCTACACTTATCAAATTCTTTGGAATTGTAGGAACATACAGAACCTTACTCAAGAGAGTACTTCCATCCTTGGCCTTCATTGATTCAATTGACTTCACATTATGCTTTGTATTATCACTTGTTTGAACTACATGATTAGTTACCTTATCTTCCAAATCAGTCATCAAAGCTATGTTGCCACTCAAGTGATTGCTACACCCCGAGTCAATGTAGAAGACTCTTTGATCTTCACTTTGTCTTTCACAAGTTGCATTCATGATTAAAGTTGAATCCTCCTTCTGATCTGAAGCATAATTATAGTAGGTATTGTTGTAGGATTGACTTTGGAATCCTCTACCTGCATTTCTTCCAAAGTAACCTTTACTACCTCTACCTTTGAAGTCACCTCTTTGATTTCTGCCACCTCTTCCTCTTGAATTAAAGTTCTTATTATATCCTCCATTATTCTGATTATTATGCCAACAATCATGAGCTAAATGATTTGTCTTACCACAAATCCAGCAAGCTAATTTGGCTCCATCTTTATTGCTTCTACCTCTTCCTCTACCTTTGCCACCTCCTCTTCCTCTTAAGAAGTTGGCTTGGCTAGTTGTACCTTCTTCTTCATTTACTTGTTGCTTGTCTTTGCTATTCTTCTTCTTATCCTTTGAATACATTGCTTGAACTGCACTCTTATCACCATCACATTTGACATCCTGCTCAAAAGTTAGCATGTGTCCTAGCAACTGATTTAAATTAGGAGTGAAATGATCTAGTGACAAATCAGTAGACAAAAGGAATGGTTTCCATTTCTCATCTCCTCTCAAACCTGTGAGGATTTGCCTTACCAATTTATCCTCCTCAATATCTTCATCTACTGCTCCTAATGCATCTGCAATGTCCTTCATCCTTGTTACATAATCAGAAATGGATTGAGAAGCCTTCTTCTTGAATGTGGTAAACTCTGCCCACAAAGATGCCTTCCTTGACTTTGTAGTGTTTTGGAAATGCTCCTCCAAAGCATTCCATATGTCACTTGCATTTTCAGGACCTCTAATATGAGGTAGCAAGTAGTCATTAACTACCATGTAGATAATGCTCCTTGCTTGAGCATCCTTCTTCATCCAAGTCTTCAAATTTGAAAGTTCATCCCTAGTTGGAACACTAGGATCTCTGAATTGTGGTTTTTCTTCTTCACCTATGATAACCTATCAGGTCTTTGCTCATGAGATGAGCTTCCATCCTCATTGACCAAGCAAGATAGTTTTCTCTATCCAATTACTCTATCTGAAGAGAATCTCCCATCCTTTCTTCACTTGTGTATTGAATTCTTCAACCTTTATGAGGAATAACTGTACCTTTACTTCGAATGTAGTTCCTTTTGGACTTCTTGATTGCTTTAGGCCTCGTTCTCAAGCTTTCTCTTAAAGATTTCACCTTTTGAACCTTCAAATGTTGATTTCTGTATGATTGGAGCAGTCGAGATCCTCCTTTCTTCTATTTTGATGATTCCTGCTCTGATACCACTGATGAAGAATGTTAATCTCCAAAAGAACAATCTATCCTTGATGTTAGAGCACCTCTATATCAAGAACAACTCAAAATATTTACCAATTTGGAGGATCAATCTTCAATTATCAAAATCTTGAACTAATTGTGAAGAGATTCACTACTCAAAAAGTGTGTTGCACATAACTCACTCATTGATTGCTCAAATGTGTAAAGTTTTTTATAAAACTTTGCACAAGGTGTCAGCTAATGTTTGTGCACCTTGTCCAAGTTAAATCATTTCAAAAGACTCACTAGATCTTGAGAAATGAATTAAACAAGTTCACCTATGTCTGAAACTATTCCTCAATATAATCGATTTTGACACCTGCAACTTCTAACACATGGTTCTCCCAAATTAGACCCCATTTAATCGAATGCTTTTAGCCATAGATGGCCTACCTTCCAACTTAGATTTGGACTCCTCATTTGTGCAAAACTTTACACTGTGCATTGAGAATTGATCAATTCTTTGACCATCGAGATTGCACCTGTTTCAAAAGAGATTTAACACTTTTATACATGCAAATGTTCCTACTCATAATTCTCTCAGCCCGTTTACAATTAGGCTCTCAAATCTTAGCCATAGATGCATTAACTATGGACTTAGACATCTACAAAAGGATTCTTGAAATGATCAAGCACAGAAGGAGAACTCAGGAAAATATCGGGTGCAACTAATCCTCATTTCCAAAAAAACTTTACATCTGATGATGAGAGATGTTTACTTCACTTCTAAAGTGTCTAATGGCTTTCACAACTTCTAATTCATCATCTCTTATACATACCCAGACATTCTTCTTGTATATATAGGCATATATGTACAAGCTCATGATCAAAACTAAAGGTATTTGTGATCTAACTATAAGTTTAATGTACATATGTATATAAGTCTTCATTTCCTAAATATGCACTATCTTCAAGCTTAATTTGCTAGTCTTTTCTTCATTCTTTGACTTCAACCGTTCATCCATAACTTCAATTGATGGTTGTCATACACCAACAGAATATGAGCCTCAACCTGCGATAGGCGGACATTTCACTGATGAGGGTCGGGACACATTTGAGCTACCACACCCGGCATGAATGAAGTCGGTAGAAGAATTGGGATATGTTTCACTTTTAAAAGTTTTTTAGTGCATTGCTCATGTGCATATTCTAGGTTAACGTTAAAGTAATTCAGATCCAAAGGAAAAAAAAAAGTGTGTTCAATGGATAACCACTAGAATCAAAAGGATGTAGTTGTTAAAATCCTAGCTCAAAATAGTTATGCTAGATAACATGAAGCAAACTCGAACAAATCAACTTAGACGTATCATATTTTAAAGATTGAAAGGGTTCTTGTACAAAACATATATATGGGATGTTTAAGTTAGTTGTCTTGTTCCAATTGTCTAACCCTAGACTTTTGCAAAAAGAATCAAATGGCGTATTGGAGTCAAATCCAAAAGATTCGAAAAGCATAAAGAAAGAACTAAAACTCCATGCAACCAATTCAAACTTCTAATATACTTGTTGTGAGTCAAACTCTAGGTGACCCAAGACTTTAACTTTTCAAAGATCTATTTCAACAAGGTATTGAAGAATTTTATCTATCTTTAAGAGAAATAAACTAGATTCTCAAAACGATTCATAGAGTAAATCTAAAACATCATCCAACCACAAGATACTAGTGTGATATCCAACATCAATGTGTCAACCCACTGAGGTTCTATTGATGAGCTTTTACTCAAATAATGCTTCACTTGAGATTAAGTTCATGCCTATATTCAATCTTTATGACTATTTAGAGGGAATGCAATTAGGAACTTGGTGCTTGACTTAGTCAATCTATTCCTTAGTTGAAAGGATCATTTCAATATCAAGGTCCTACTTCTTCAAAAATTCATTGATTATTTCTGAATCAACAACACTTTATCTTGAAGTGTTCCATACTTCAAATAAGAACAAGTATTTGCCCTATTGGAAGTTACTTACTTCATATCTTCTTACTTACTTGATCTTGAAGTATCTTGAGATCATGTTTTTGTCCTCCTTGAATTTAAATTTCTCCTTTGAAGTTTTAATTCCCTTGAGGATCAAATCTAACTTCAAGATTCATTCTAGGACTAAAAGATAATTACATCCCATGGTTCGTTGTCCCATACCATCATTCCTAGATCAATCTAAGTATAAAATCTAGTGTCCCATACCACCCTATTTTATATCCACATTGATGTGTGAGTGCTACTTATCCTAAAGTCTAAACATATATTTATAGAGTACCTTCTCACTTAAATGCTTTAAAATAATTTTGAAGTTTCAAGAATTACCTCTAACTTAATATTCTAGGTTTTGATTCTTTCACATGATTATTTCACGATCTCATGCTTTTTCCTTGGGAGATTGAAAACCTTTGGATAGAATATCCATCCTTCTTTGTTAGGGTTTTCAAAAGAAATCCAGTTCTTATAGATTCCCTTCTTATTAAAGCTTTAAGTAGCTACCTTGGGGACTTTACATGAATCTCTCTATTGCTTAAGTTTAAGCATCTACTCATACTGTTGGATTTCATCAAAATCCCTTCAAGGATGGGTAAACACTATGTTTTATCTTCAACAGACTTAATTACCATCATCATGTTTGCAAACTACATTGTTGGAACATTTTTATAGAATTTGATTGCCAATACTTGGGAAAACTTCAAATTAGTTCCAATCACAAGTTCTTAGACAAACATTGCCAAGCTTGATCAAGTTTGGTTGACCTCATGGCAAAAATAAAGACTTACTCTTTAACTTTAAGATCTCTTGAACTATCAAAAGCTTCTTTGCTTACCTATGGGATTCTAGAGATCTTTCCCTAAACTCAAGTCCAAGCATGTGCTAATGCCTTTCATATTCCAAACCTAAGAATCTTATCAATATTGATACACCTCTAGATCATATCAACGATTGGACTTTAAGTACCACTATTGATGGTTTGGGACTCCTTGGGAACTACTTGTTATCTAACTAACTTGAAGAATTCCATTCTCACTACTAGGTAGCAATTTGTTCTTCCAATCTTGAGATTCCTTCCAAGGAATCAACAACATGAGCAAATGATTCATCTCGGAAACTTTTACATTGCTAAAAGGATATTTGAAAGGAATTCTAGACTTTTAGACAATACTCAAAAGTTTTATTGCTTCAATTGTGTTCATTTCCTGAGTATCAAACCAAAAGATAAATATCACCTTTAGGATGCGATTTTGCATTTTGAAATTTTGACTTAAGCTTTCATTTATATGATATGTATTCTTGTTTTGAGTCTGAAGCAAAAATTATTATCATTGGTCAATCTTTAGATGCTACTAGAGTACTTTAAACATATTGTGACAATCCATCGTGATTGCATAGTTTAAAGTACAAACACCTTATAATGATTCAACCAATGGACAACAATGTTACTATGAATACTTCATTGTTATTTTTTCCTAACCATCGGCTAGGCTTAATGATTCTATCCTTTATCTAGAAAATATACCTAAAAAGAAATCGAAGCTTCTATCTTTATAATATTTTTCAAAAAGACATCTTCACGTAATTGTCCTAACATATTTACGAACTTTATAGCTTGTTTAGGAAAAGTTCATGGATCAATGGAGATCCATTTCTTGTAACTTCTGTATTCCTAAAAGAAAAGTTCACCTTGAATATGATAGGGATAGTGCGAGAATCATGAAATAGAAGACTAAAATATTTCATTTAATGTCTTATCCTTCGGAAGTATCCCAATTCCTAAAGACAACTTGACTAGGGTTTCCTCCTAAGCCACAAATAGCTTGAACGAAACCACAAAGTCATTCTCTAATCCTTCTAAAAGGAAGAGTTCTTTGAAAGTTTCCATGTTTGCTTAGCAAGTTGTGATGTTACCAGAGATGCAATCATGGAACCCGTTGATATATTTAGGTGGTGATGTGTATGAACACACTAGGACCGTTGGAGCACTTTTTTCCCTCTTTAGGAGGTTTATGTCCCCGGACTTGTATATATGCCTATAGCCCTAACATGTTACTTATCTTTGTAAATTCTAGTGGTAATACATTTAGTATTGTGTCTTGTGTTCCAAGCTTCTTCTTCTTCCTTGCATTGTTCTTGTGCTTCCACAGACGTCTAACTCCAACAATTGGTATCAGAGTAGGTCGCTGCTTCATCTAGGGCATCATCGACACTCCTCCTTAGAATCGCACGAAATTTGGTGAGCATACTCAGGATGATTAGGAGATCAAAACAGCTTCGATGTTTGGTGCTCAAACCACGATCTGAGCCCATTTCAGCTGTCGAACTCTCTATTGTAGTGCTTGTGTAGGTTATTTCTTCTTTTTTTGCCAAAGATATATACAGGTTTCGGTTTGCCAGTATAAGCATCTCGAAGTTTGCTACAAGTCTAGCGAAACTTGTCAGGGTAGTTTTATTTTCAGATATAGTCGTTTTTCTACATTAGAGTATTTTAGTCAGCAGCCATGAGTGAAAGCAGTGACGTATTTTGTATGTTGACTGTTGAGAATAAGTTGGATGGTACCAATTACCCATTGTGGGCTTATATGATGCGACATGTATTGGTTGCAAAAGGACTATGGAACATTGTGTAGGGTATTGAAAAATGTCTTATTACACTTACAAATATAGGTATTGAACCTGATGCAGATGGCATTGAAGATGCTGATATTCTTTAGATTCCTGTTCATGTTGCGGTTTTTGCTACACCTACTGTAGAGCAAATTCATTGGGATGGAAGAGATGCTCAGGCACATGCATTGATAGTTTGTCAAACGTGCCTATTCCTCACACTCGCTCTTGCAGAACAACTAAGGATGCTTGGGATACACCTAGCACATTGTACCAAGCTAGGAATGAGGTTCGTGTTGGTTGCCTTTGAAAACAATTGGAGAGTGAGCATATGAATGAAGGTGATTCTATGGACAATTTTTTGACAAAGATCAAGGATTTGAAGGAACATTTGATTTCTATTGATGAAGTTATACCAGATAGCTCACTTGTACAGACCGTTTTGAATGCTCTTCCTGATTCATATCAGAGTTTTGCTTCTACTCTTTGTTTGATGATGAAGGGCAATCCAAATGCCCTATGATTTGAAGAGTTAGTTTTTGTTCTACCTTAAGAAGATCAATCTAGGCAGAACACGTCCATTATGCGTGTTGCAGATCAAGCTTTTTTGGCTAGTCAGAAGGGCAAAGGTAAATGGAGTTCATCTACTAGTAAGCAAAAATCTACAAATGCTACACATGTGAAGAAAGAAGACAAAGATGAGAAGAAATAAAAAAGTAGAAATTGTTTTGCAAATACTGTAAAGCAAATGATCATGTCATTAAGAGGTTTCCAAAATTGGTTGCTAGAGAGGCAAAGAAGAGAGGCCGGAATGGTTGTTACAGAGGCCTCTACACTGAAAACAGAGTCTACTAATCTTGTGTAGAATGAAGAATGGGATTTACTACTGTTTGCAGTTTTGACCCATCTTCTCATGAGTAGTGTATGTCTGTAGTAGACTCAGATGTTTGGTATTTTGATAGTGGGGCAACCAAACATATTACCTTGCAGTGCAGTTTCTTCACTTCACTTGAGCCTTCCCCTATAGGGAATACTATCACATGTGCCAACAAATCCTCTTATCCTGTTATGGGAGTTGGTAAGATCATTCTGACTACTACTAATGGTAGTTCTTTCACTCTGTTGGAAGCTTTATTTGTGCCAAGGATCAAGAAAAATCTATTACCAGTTTCTGCATTAGCCAAGATTAGCTTGGTTGCGATATTTGTTGATGACAGATGCACAGTTGATGATCTGTCGAATGACATGATTACTGATTCTGGCATTTTATGTCGTGGCCTGTATAAGCTCATACACTATGAAAAATCTATGAATGATTCAGCATGTGTAATACATGATTCTCAGGCTGTGTCAAATGCAAAGCTTTTGCATGCACGCTTTGGTCATTTGAATTTTGCTAATTTGCTACGCCTGTAGAAATTCTGATATGGTGTCCTCTTTGCCCAAACTTGAGGCACCCAGTAAACATGTTTGTGAAGGCTGTATTTTGGGCAAAATGCAGTGTTCCTCCTTTCCAAAAGATGGTTCAGTTCGAGCTACTCAGAAATTGCAGCTTGTTCACAATGATGTCTATGGTCCTATGCAAACACCCTCTTTTGGAAACTATATTTACTTCATGAATTTCATTGATTGATTTTTCCAGGCATACATGGGTATATAAACTCAAAGCAAAGTCCGAAGTGTTTATGTGCTTCAAACAGTTTTTGGTTATGGCTGAAAACCTGTCAGCATGTAAAATGGGAACCCTCCATTCTGATTGAGGAGAGGAATACATGTTTTTTGATTTTTATGGTCAAGAGTTAGGCTTTACCACATAGTTTCTGGCTTGAGGCTATCATGTGTGCAACATATGTACTTAATAGGTGTCCCACTAAAGCAGTGCAATCTATCACTCCATACTAGGCTTGACATGGTTGCAAGCCATCTGTTGCTCACCTGCATGTATTTGGTTGTCTAGCATATGCATTAGTGTTTGAACAACATCGTAGGAAATTGGATGATAAAACAGTAAAATGTATTTCTTTTGGGTATAGTTCTGAAAGAAAAGGCTATCATTTGTATCATCCACAGACTAAATGCATTTTGGTTAGCGATGATGTTGTTTTTGTGGAAGATGCTATTCAACCTTTACTTACATGCAAAGGAGACATCTGTTAGCTCCAAAGACATGTATGATACTTTGCTGCCTCTTTTTACAAGTGGATAGTCTAGTACTTGTCCTAATGAGGCAACTTCTAAGCCATTGCAGGTTTCATGTGATGATGCAGATCATTCCATTTCTTATGCAGATTTGCATGGTGAACTTGTTGATGAGAGAGCTGATATTGAGGAGGCAAAAACTATACCAAAATGGCTAGTGAAGACTTTGTGTGACAGCAAATTAGATGCACCTCTGTCATACCGTACTGGTTTAGGCTCTCATAGTGCATCTTTTGCATGAGATTGCTATGCTATGGCTACATCTAGTCTCTATGATGAGACTGAACCTCTTTTGTTTGATGAAGCACAAAATTCTGAACATTGGATGGATGCAATGCAATCTGAATATGATGCTATCATGAAAAATGATACCTCGTCTTTATGTGACTTGCCTCCTGGCAAGAAGGCCATTGGCATTAAGTGGGTATACAAGCTGAAGCGTGAACTTGATGGAACAATTGACAGGTATAAGGTTAGGCTTGTTGCAAAGGGTTATGCATAGGAAAGAGGCATTGATTTTGATGAAACCTTTGCACCTACATGCCGAATGACTATTGTTTGTAGCATTTGTGCAATTGAAGCTCATCATGCTTGGAATGTATATCAGTTGGACATTAAAACAACATTTCTGAATGCTGACTTGCATGAAGAAGTATACATTTTTCAGCCCCGTGGCTTTGTGGAGAAAGGGCATGAAAACTAGGCATGCAGGTTAAAGAAGGCATTATATGGTTTAAAGCAGGAGAACATTGCATACCTTTTCACAAAGGCTCTGTCTAGGGAGAAGTTTGAAGCTTTCTGCAAAGCTTTGGGCATACTTCCTTTTGTGGATTGATTCCACATAGCTTCGCACTTCCTTATACATGAGTGCTAGCTCCTTGTTCATCGCATCACTCCCAAGGGGGATTTGTTGATATATTTAGGTAGTGATGTGTGTGAACACACTAGGACCGCCGAGGCACCTTTTTCCCTCTTTAGGAGGCTTTTTCCCCCGGCTTGTATATATGCCTATAGCCCTAACGGGTTACTTATCTTTGTACATTCTAGTGGTAATACATTTAGTATTGTGTGTTGTGCTTCAAGCTTCTTCTTCTTCCTTGCGCTGTTCGCATGCTTCCGTAGACATCTAACTCCAACAGAACCTAACATCCATCTATTGAACATCAAAGTTCATTTGATACTAAAGTTAAATCTTTTATTTCCATCACTCTTTGGGATTGAATCAAATGAGAAATTGCAAAAATTCCATGGTTTGCTTGGCACTTTGCATCTTTACAAGGGATGCAACTTATGAAACATAACAAAGTTCAATTTATGTGAAGTCCATTTTTCTTTTGATTTACATCACATTTTGGGATAGAATCAAATGAGAGCATTCACTTCAAAGTGCACATGGGATTATATAATGTTTTCTTAAGTTATCATCCTATTTGGATGCGTGAGAAATTACACAAGAAGTGTAAATTCTCTTTTTCAATTGATTTTATGATTCTCTAAGTATCTCCCAAATTTAGAGTCATCATAAAGCTCAAAATTTTGCAAGTATTCATGTTTTTCTTGCTCATCAAGATGGCAAGAAAATTTAATGCTTGCCTCTCTTATGGCTATTTTTACTAAGCAAGACACCAAGCATACTTAATGTAACTTTTCATTAAGTACTGGATAACTAAGTATCACCTAGGGAAAGAATGGACTAGTTACTTGAGTTACAGATGTAGCCAACATAACATTGAAACTAACTAGTTTTTCTTCTTTCCTAATTTCTATCTTGAGCATATAAAGTAAACTAATTACTAGGAACCTACATTCGTTCATCTACTTAGCAAACAATCATGCACTGTCATATGCAAATGCATGTGCTTGCATGTTTTTCTTTTCATGCCCCAAACTATATCAAACAATTATTGAGCTTGAAATGCATGCATGTTATGCATCCATGCATAGACATACTAAGTGGGATTCCTTTAAAATATATAAATAGGCAAGTGCACAAGCTTGAGTGCATTAAATTCCTTTTCAAACAAGAAGGAAGCTTGTGTTGTGCATGAAAAGATTTTTTGGAAGGATAAATTCACAAACAATCATTTCATTTCCATGCATGAAGTGGAAGCGGTGATTCATAGATGCAAGCAAGTGCTTGGATGAACTTTCCAATATGTTTATGCTCATCCTTTTTGCTTTCATTTATCGCTCAAAACCCACATAAACATTATCAAAATGAAGACTTTTACTATCCTTCCATGATAATTAAATGCAAGCTACATGAAAGCAAAGTGCGAATCAAGTATTGAAATAAAACCATGAACAAATACTTATCTCTAAATCAAGCTACATCCTTCATTTTCCATGAGAAGAACTATACTTTTGTGGTTTCTTCAATAGAAACAAACCTTTGACTTCTTGTGCCTTTGGAATAGCTCCATAGCCTGACTTTGTAAGTTTCCAAACATACCCCTTTAAAGAAGATAGCCTTCTCCTTCGATTCCATGAGAAGATTGAGAGAAGGAAATTTTCAAACTTGAAGAGGTAGAAAATGAGCTTGGTAATTGAGGAAACTTAGGCCATGGAGTGCAATGGAAGCTTGGACATGAGAGCTTCTATTGCAATGTTTCCATCGAGTGATGCGGCGAGCTAGCGACTTCAATTCTGTGACATCTGTGGCTCTACAAGAGAAGAAGAAGAAAGCAGTAATACCATTTAAATAACGTCATGGAATGACAAGTCTGTCGATAATCTGAGTTGCTTGGCTAGGTGAAATAGCTCTTAGCTATCAGCATACGGGTTCAATATCTCAGTTCGACCTTCAGAGCTACATTAGAAGCGTAATGGATTGGTATATCTCCTTGAAGAATAGGAAATGGTTTCGAATCCCAAGTATACAACTCCATTCTTTAATCTATTGCTTCCGCAAGTAGTGGTTTCTACAATTTGTAGCGCTCAATGCAATTGTTACATAACTCGCGCTGAGTTGATTTATCAGATAAACAAATGCTTGTCAAGTTCGATGTCATGGCTTCAAATCCGAGAAGCGACATGCCAATCACTAATCTTTTTGCCTAAGAAAAAGAGGCATAAATGCACATGAAAACATATGCATAGATATTCATGAAATGGGAGAGAACATCATGCAGGACACACCACAACTTCTATGAACATAACTTGGAGAAGAGAATGATGAAGAAGATGATGTAAGGTACAAGATTTCCATGAAAGCTTGCCTAGCTTTGACTTCAATGCAAGAGACTGACGATTACGATAACTATGTGCTAGAGGGATGACTCTCCTCCCAACCATATGCCTCTATATATAGCTCTCTCCAAGGGGAATTCCTTGTTGGGCATGTGGATACTAACCATCCAAGTATCGGCCATGTAACTGCATGTGCACCAAGTGTCCCAGTTGACTAGGGTTAACTCAAATGGATTCTCAATCTCTTTGGGCAAAACTCACTCTCCATGCTGCCCATGTGGTTCGAACCCAAGCCCTCCTCCTTCACACCCTTGAGATTTAACCACTAGGCTAAGGATCACTTGTTTACAAGAGCACATGACCTTCTACATAAATCTACTCTAGAGATCTTTGGTCATATACATGAGTGACCAAACAATGTTCGATTTAAGATCTTTATGAACCAGTTTAACCCTTAGATCATAGACTTACTTTACTACATACCCTGTATCCCAGAAAACAAGGTTTAAATTGCCCAAAGACAGCCGATTTAAAGTTTCTTGAAGATAATACACTGGTCTAAGGCCCACAACTGTCTTGCCGTAGAGAGGGGTGGAACCTTAACCCCTCTCTGAAGAAGCAAAATGCCCTACCAAATAGCCTAATGTGAGCGGACACTTGAAAAAGACTGCTAAAAGGAAGCTAATCTAAAGCTGCTCGAAAACAATACACTGACCTAGGGCCCACAAGTGCCTTACAATAGAGAGGGTTGAGCCTTTGAGGCAGGCACCCCTGCCTCAAGAGACAAAAAGCCCAACTAGACATCCTAACTTGAGCGGACAATGTGAGATTTTTCATGTAATAGAAGATGGCTAGAAATGACGTATAGGTTGCCAGCATTGAGATCCTTCATCTGCAAGCGAAATTTGTGTTGTGCTCCTATTTCATATACCAGGGTCTGTTCAGTGCTGGTACACACAGTCAGGCTGCGTTCCTTCGAAGTTGACTCTGAAAATGGCGATGCGAGCGATTGCCACGCGTCTTTGTTCGAGGCGGGCAGCGCTTGTCTCTCGTACTGGACAGGCACAGCTTCGAGCTTACAGTGATGGAAAAGTTTTGAGTGAAGAAGAGCGTGCACAGGAGAATATGTATATCAAGGTGCTTTTCTTTCGTATGCACTTCAGAATTTACAGTTTTGTATCCATCACCATTCCTGTTTTGCAGTTTTTCCTCGAACACAGCCATTTAGTTATAAAGAAATCTCTTCTCTTTTGTAGCGTCTAGGATGGGAGTGATACGGCGCTTCCTTAGATGTTTTTGATCGGTGCGATCTCTCTCCAGAATTGGCCATAGCATGCACCGAAATTATTCTCAGTTCATGACGTTCTTTGTATTTATTCCAGGATACATCAAATAATGCAACGTTGTAGGACAGTGCCCACCTATAGTGGTCTGAATTGGAAGTAAAAATGGAATGATTTTTAACAAATGCTATTGTAATTGCTTCTTGGTTCCACATCGTTTATGCTAGTATTTTTTTTGCGATATCTGTTTGCGCTTTCTTAAGTGTAGCCTGTTTGAGCTATATTTCTAGGAGCGTTTTTTCTTTTGGTTTACTTGTTTCTTTTGGCCTTTGAGTACTACTGTGAACTTGATGCACCCTTGATCTTACATTTGAAACGAGTGCCTTGACTTATTTTATGCTACATGCAGCACCCAGCAGAGTTAATGCTTAATATCTCAGTCATGTACGAGATGTTTAAGACAAGGAGTCGAATGAAGAAATTGGTTTTAAGATTTATACCTCACTATATGTGCACTAGCAAAGTTTTCCAAACAACTCATTTTGCTGTCTGTCGTAGCATTATGGGTTTTGCTGCGTATTGCTTTTGCTACTCCACCTCACATGTTTTGCATAGTTTGTAAGAAGTTATGGACGAACATTTGTTGCATGAATAAACTCAAAGCTTCTCATATTTTTGCTAGCACATTATGTTAGTGGTTAGGTGTGTTGGAGTGCTTTGTTCCTTGTTTAAGAGTTTCTTGGTGCTAGGCTGAATGCTAATAACCTTGACATGCTACTTATCACTACTATTCATGCTTTGTTGTCTTCTTTTACATGCATTGTTTAGGCATGTTCTTGCTATTCAAACAATTGGTATTTGATATTGTTGTCGCTTCTTGAGGTGCATTGATGGTGCACTTTGCTTCTCCTTTGAGATTTTTGCAACTTTTCTTGAGCATTTGCATATTGACATATATTTTATGTGAGATCAAAGAATTTGGTTTCATGATACTTTTTTTGAAGACTCATTTTGGCCTTTGCTCATGCTATTGAATTTTTTACATAGATAAGTACATCTTTTTGTTTAGATTCATGTTTTCACGCATTCTTGGAAAACAATGTCAAAGTGCTGTAATTTGCCAAAAAAATCAAGCAATCCTAATTTTAGTACTTAGTCAAAATTTGGTCAAAAATTTTATTGGCCCATTTGAAAGTACTCCATGAAGCTTTCTAATGATACATAACACTTCACCATATGGCATAAAAAATTCATTTAAAAGTAAAACTCTAATTATCGTTTTTTGTGCGCCTTTCACTTAAAGAAAAGCTATGGACCACATTTTTTGTACGAAAGCAGTGGAAAAGCAACTATAAGGTCTAGGCAAGTATGTTTTGAAGTACAAAAGCTAAGAGAGCGTGAAAAAGCTTCCATATGTAAGTTTTCTAAAAACTCACGCAAGAAATAGGTTTTTCGCAAGCTTTGTAAGTTTTTTAGCAAGCTTTTCATCATGGCAAGTTGAAATACTATATAAAGAGGATGTTGGGGACCTCTTCGAGCATCGATTCTTGAAGCACTTAAGACGATTGCCCTAGGGTTAAGAGCTAGGAGGAGTTTTGAAGGAGTATGTGCAGATTTGATTTGAGTATGCACACTGTCATTTAAGTGTCAATATTGGCATCCCATATATTTGTCTCTATCCTTCCAAGTAATACTTGGTTGAGAAGAGTAGGGATGTCTGAGTTCTCTTTGTTTTATTTGGGGAGGACTCATCATGACAAGGTCCTTGTGTGTGTGTGTGTTGGCGGACACTTGCATGACACCACATGGAAGATCAATTTCAAAAGTATACATGTACTTACATCAACAAAAATTTCACAACAAATATACCTAACTTGACATATACCCCTTGTGTCAGGTTAGGAGGAGAATGTTGGAAAATAGGCCACCTTCCACATGGAGGCTCATAATATTAGAACATGTGGTCAAAGGCTTGTCAAGCATGGGTCAAAGTTGGTCAAAATGGTAAAAAATTACAGGAATTTTTATTGCATATTTGGAAAGTACATGTCAAGAGCTATCTATTGATATCTAACTCTCTGAATTTGGAAGAGATTTAGAGGGTCAAAATCCTAACCCTAATTTTTGATGGAAAGTGAAAACATATCAAAATTGATCAAAATCAAGGACAAATGGCAAATTTTTATTGGACATATATTCTAAGAATCGGTGTCTCAATTTTTAGAATTAGCTTTTTTGGGTGCTCTTTGGCTAGCTTTTTAGGTTTGAACACTTGCTATATATAGACAAGCTTAATGGAAATTCTAGTCATAATCTCTTGAAGAGAGCTCTTAGAGCTTGGTAGAGGAGGACTTCTTTAACATTGGAGGTATGGATATCATATCAACAAGGAGGGAAGAAGCTAGGATTTGTGATTTTTCTTCTACATCAAGGAGAACATGAGTTATCTATACTTGGAGGAGATCATTTCCACTTTATGGAGATTAAGTTATGAAGATATGCTTCATATTTGTGCATTTATATGCAAACTTTATGATTCTTTGTAATATTCACGTACTTCATATTTTGGAATGTATGGCGTATACATGGAGCTTTGCTCCATCTCTCTATTGTCTTGTCTATTCTCTCTCATGTCTCTATTTCATTTTTGTTTTTGTATTGATTATGGGCCTTAAAAACCAACAAAGAGCTCTCCTAAGGTGCTTACAGTTAAGGCTTCCTACCTCCGTTTTGTCCAAGTTCCTGAACTAGGTTGTGATACCAATGTAGAGAACTAGAGCATTAGGACCATCATGTGCTAGTGAGATGACTCTCCTCCCAATCTCATGCCTCTATATATAGGTTTAGAGAATGAATAGTGATCGCTGGAGTAACTAGTCCACATGCATGTGCAATCTCCACTCTACTTGCTGGGGTAAAGGCCCTAAATGACCCCTCATAGTTGTACACTTGTGTATAGGCCTTTAAAAGGCTGATTATAGACATTATAAGTCATTTTTATTCTTTTGGCCAAGTTCAGTGTGAACTTGGCCAGGTTCTATAAGTAATAACCTAAACTAAAGTTAGGGTTCACTTCTCTTTTGGAGAACCCACCAAAACAGCTGTGCCTCTCTTCTTTCGATCTCTCTCTTTCTCTCTCTCACCTGCGTGTGCTACTGGACACTCACCTGCCCTGCAGCTCGGTCAAGCGGTGCTCCATTTGAGCTTCTCCATCTGCTGAATACTCTCTTTTGCTCCAACAACTGGTACCAGAGCTCCGTTGAGGCATTAGAGCAGCTGCCTTTCAGTTTTCAGCAGGGTTTTCCTCAGATTTTGCAAGATCTTCGCAATCGCGAAGAAGGTGCCCAAAACAGCGACATCAGCATTTCTGGAGTGTTCTACTTCAGTTTTTGCAGGTTTTTCTGAGTTTTGTCGCGAAGAAAAGGGTTAAAAGTGCAGCACCACACCTTTGGAGCAGCATAAACTTCTTTTCACGTGATATTCTTCGATTTCATCGCGAAGAAACTGTTCCTCTTTGTCTTATTGCTCAAAACAGGCTATTTACAGGTGTTTTACAGGTGTACACAAGTGTTCCACAGTCCAAAACAGCAATATACAGGTTTAACATTTCATGTATTGAAGTGTGGCATGAGAAATTTGCTTATGTACAGCAAATTGTGGGATTTTCTCTGAATTTTTCAAAATTCTGAAGAGAAAATTTGGGGCTTTTGCTCCCTTTTGCTCCTAAAGGCTTCCTTATAGCCTTATGTATACACTTTGAGGTCAAGAAAAGTCAAATTTGCTGATTTGAAGCATAAATTGACTTGCTGGAATTTTCTGCAGGTAATTTCAGAAAATTACGGATTTTAATCTTGTGGTCCAACTGGTCTGTTTTTGCTCCATTTTGCTCCCACAACAGTTTGAAGCCATTGTGCATCATTTTTTTTAGAAGTGATACTCTGATTTGGTGCATTTTTGCCCAAATTTCAGCATATTAACTTCTTCATCGTGCAATCATGGCGTCATCCTCCTCAGATGTGAAGAATCTATTTGAGATTCGACGTTTTGAGGGAACAGGTTTCGATTTGTGGAAGGAGAGAATGCAAGGTATTCTCTTCTTGAAGGATTGTGATAGGGCATTGGAAGCGGAAAAACCAGAAGATATGTCACAGGAAGCTTGGCTGATCTTGAACAAGAAAGCTGTTACGTATATCAAGATGGCCGTCTCTGATGAGATCTTGGTAGATCTCAAAGGGCTGACCTCTGCTTAAGAAATATGGGCAAAGCTGAAAGCAACTTATGAGAACAGTACGCCTGTGAACCAAGTGCACTTGATGCGGAAGCTTGTTGGTATGCAACTTGATGAGTCCAAGAGTGGAGCTGAACACTTATCCTCTTTACAGATACTGTGTCACAATTGTAGGACTCAGGTATGGCTGCTTTTGATGACAAACTTAAAGCCATCTTCTTGCTTATGACACTTCCTGACTCTTGGGAGACACTGGTAGTCTCATTGTCCAATAACCCCAACCTGACCTTTGATGGTGTTAGGGGTTCTATACTTAATGAAGAGATTAGGAGAAAAGCAGGTGGTGAAGGTGGCAGCTAAGCTAACATGGTTAGAGGTAGGACAGATAAGAGGAGTAATAATGCACAAAGGAACAAGAGTAAGAGCAGGGAAAGAGGTAATGGCAGGAAAGGTAAAAGCAATGATGTGACTTGCTATCAGTGTGGCAGGAAAGGCCACAAGAAACCTGATTGCCGCTATTACAAGGCATAGCTTGAAAGAAATAGGAATGCTGGAGATAAAAAGAAGGGAAAGAAAGAAGACAAGACTGATGCACAGGACAACCAAAAGGACAAGACTTGCTATCAGTGTGGCCGGAAAGGCCAATGTGGCCTCTAATGTAGTCATAGAGGAGCTGTCAGATGTTGAGGATATTTTGTGCACTACTTTATCAGCCGATGATACTTATGCATATGATTTCTCACTGAATGTTCATACATAGGACATGTCGATCACCAAAAGTGATCTTATCGATGCTTTGTTGACTGTCAATGATGCATTGGCCCAGACATGGATAGTTGACTCTGGTGCTTCTTTTCATGTGACTCCTATCAAGGAGTGCTTTTCTACTTCTACTGCAGGCAGCCATGGCCATATATACCTTGGAAACAATAATGCTTGTTCCATTGAGGGTATTGGCACACTGCATTTCTCTACAAATGGCACTAATGAGCTGGTTTTGCATGATGTGCGTTATGTACCAGGGATCAAGAAAAGCTTACTCTCTGTGGGTCAAATGGATATGCATGGTTATAACATTCTCTTTGAGAGAGGATCATGGAAAATGACAAAGGGATCGAGGCTGATTGTGAAAGGCATAAAGAAGGGAACTCTCTATTGCTTGCATGGGAAAGCGTTATCAGGCAAGTTCATTGCTTTGGCTGAAGTTCACTCCCATATGGAGTTGTGGCATACGAGACTTGGCCATATGAGCCAAAAGGGTCTCACTAGGCTTTGTAATTTAAAGAAGCTTGATGCTAAAGGCACAAAGCTTGATTTTTGTAATGAATGTCAATATGGAAAGCAAGTGAAACGTTCCTTTTATTCTGGTGTGTCTTGTAAGTCTTGTGTACTTGATCTTGTTCATTTTGATGTATGTAGCATGCCCACCAAATCTATGGGGGGTGCTTTGTATTTCATCTCTTTTGTTGGTGATTTTTCTAGAAAGATTTGGGTTCAATTGCTTAAATCTAAGGATGAAGCATTTGTTGCGTTTAAGCGCGTTCATGCATTTGTGACCACCCAAACAGGTAGAAAGCTGAAATGCTTGCGTACGGACAATGGTGGTGTCAGGTGAGTATACAAGTGCTGAATTTCAGAAATTTTGTGAAAATTTGGGCATTAAGAGCGAGCTTACTGTTCCATACAGCCCCTCTTCTAATGGTGTGGCTGAACGCTATAATAGGACACTTTGTGAGAGGGTGAGATGCATGCTGTCCACAGCTAATCTCCCTCATGGATTTTGGGGAGAGGCACTCAAAACTGCAGTACATATTTGCAATAGATCCCCTCACATGTCCTTGAAAGGTGACATCCCTGAAGAGGTTTTGTCTTGCAAACCTGCTTCATATGATCACTTACGTGTCTTTGGCTGCGAGGCTTTTGTGCACATAAGGCCGGAGCTGAGAAACAAACTTGATGCTAAGTCCATAAAAGGTCTCTTCATGGGATATGGTGAAGAAGGTGAAATGGGCTACAGAATTTGGATACCTCAGCTCAAGAAAGTTGTACGCAGCCGGGATGTTGTTTTTAATGAGGCAAGGTTGCTTCAAAATAATTGTGCCTCAAAGGATGACCATAAAAGGGTCAGATTTCAGCATGACCAGCCACCTATTAGGCCTGATTTTGATCCTCATGATGCACCACAAAGGACTGAAAATATTGATGATCCAGTGGTTTTTGAGCCAGATGATGCTGGACAGCAAAATGACGCTCCTGATGGGCATATGCAGCCACCTATTCATGCTGAAAACAGGTCTGGAAATGATGTGCAGCAGCCCATTAACAATGGACATGTTGATATACCTCCTGATGTAGATCCATTGCCAGATAATGTGGATCATTGGGTAAGAAGATCTACACGTGCTAGGAGGCCAATGAACAGATATGATCCCTCTATACATTACATTATGTTATCAAATGAGGGGGAGCCTCTCACTTATAAAGAGGCAAAGCTATGTGAGCACAAGAAGAAGTGGGAGTTACCCATGCAGGAAGAAATAAAGGCCTTGCATTCAAATGATACTTGGGATCTTGTTGAGTTGCCCAAAGGTAGGAAATGAAAGAGGCCGCGGAGAGCTACGTCGTGGTGTGCTCGGTTGCTCCAAACACCAAGGGAGTGGGCTGCTGCGTGAGGAGAGAGAAAGTAGAGAGAGAAACCTGCGCAGAAATTTGGAGAAGAAGATGGAGAAGCTGAAGTTGAAGAAGTCCCAATCCAGTTATGAGAGATTTGGGACCAAGTCTTATTGATAAGTGACTTTTAGGTCATTTGGGCATGTTCACACATGGCCAATGACCAAAAGTCATAAAAATAATGTAAATGCCTATAACTCCCCAATTTGGGGTCCAAAAAATACAACAAAAATATGTCTGGAAAGCTCTCGAAGAGAGCGTTCACATGGAAGGGTCAAAATATACAAAAGGAGAGTCCTTGGGGCCTTTATCCCCAACAACCTCCCACTTAAAGGACCAAGGAGGCTCCTTTAAGCTAAGTAACTCCCACCATCTGTATACATAGCTGATGTTGTGCCTTGGGTAGACACTTCGTGAGAGCATCTGCAGGATTCTGTGAAGTATTGACCTTGATCAAAGTGATCAGGCCATCCTCTAACACCTCTCTGATGAAGTGATATCTCACATCAATATGCTTTGTGCGAGCATGAAACATGGCATTCTTTGCCAAACATATGGCACTCTGGCTATCGCATCCAAGAAGAGGTGCCTTTTCAAGCATCCCAAACTCACTGCAGAGCCGAGCTAACCAAATGGCTTCTTTGGAAGCCTCTGTGGCTGAAATATATTCAGCCTCTGTAGTAGATAGTGCAACTATCCTCTGAAGTCTAGAGCACCATGAAATAGCTCCACCTGCAAGTATGTATACATAGCCACTTGTGGACTTGCGTGTGTCCACATCACCTGCCATGTCTGAATCACAAAATCCTTTTAACTCCAATGGACCCTTTCCATAACATAAGCATTTACTTTTGGTCCCTTTCAAATATCTCAAGATAGATTTGACTGCCTCCCAATGAGCTCTACCAGGATTCGCCATGAACCTGCTAACTACTCCCACTGCATGAGCAATGTCTGGCCGAGTGGCAACCATAGCATACATAAGTGAACCACAAGCTGATGCATATGGAACACTCTTCATGTAACTGGCTGCATCATCATTTTTGGGACAGTCATCCTTGGAAAGCTTAACATGTGGCTGCAATGGCACTCCAAGAGGCTTAGCATCAGCCACATTAAATCTGTCCAGCACTTTTTCAATGTACTTTTCTTGGGATACCTGCAAAGTATGCTGCTGTCTATCCCTTTTTATACGCATACCAAGAATATGCTCAGCTTCCCCAAGGTCTTTCATTGAGAATGCAGAGTTCAGCTGCTGTTTTAGAGCATTCAGAGTGCTCTTTTTCTTCCCAGCCAGCAGCATATCATCTACATACAGTACAAGAATAATTGGGCTGCCATCTTCATCCTTTTTCGTGTACAAACAATGATCTGCATGGCTTCTTTTAAACCCATGTTTGAGCATAAATGCATCAAACTTCTTATACCATTGTCTGGGGGCCTGTTTCAGCCCATACAAGCTCCTTTTCAGTTTGCATACCAGATGCTCTTTTCCAGGAATGGCATATCCTTCTGGCTGTACAGCTCTTCATCTAAATCACCATGCAAAAAGGCTGTTTTAACATCCATTTGGAATAATTCCAAATCCAAGGCAGCTGTGAGAGCAAACAACACACGTAAAGTGGTCATCTTCACCACTGGAGAGAACACTTCTTGGAAATCAATGCCCTCTTTTTGGGCATATCCCTTAGCAACCAGCCTTGCCTTATACTTGGGTTTGCCATCAACAGTTTTGATTTTGTACACCCACTTGTTGGGAATGGCTTTCCTTCCTTTGGGTAACTCAACCAAATCCCAAGTATCATTTGCATGCAAGGCCTTTATCTCTTCCTGCATGGCTAACTCCCACTTCTTCTTGTGCTCACATAGCTTTGCCTCTTTATAAGTAAGAGGCTCACCCTCATCTGATAACATAATGTAATGTATAGAGGGATCATATCTGTTCATTGGCCTCCTAGCACGTGTAGATCTTCTTACCCAATGATCCACATTATCTGGCAATGGATCTACATCAGGAGGTATATCAACATGTCCATTGTTAATGGGCTGTTGCACATCATTTCCAGCCCTGTTTTCAGCATGAATAGGTGGCTGCATATGCCCTTCAGGATCATCATTTTGCTGTCCAGCATCATCTGGCTCAATAACCACGGGCTCATTGTCATTTCCAGCCATATGTGGTGCATCCCGAGGGTTCATATCAGATTTAATTGGTGGCTGTACATGCTGAAATTTGACTCTTTTATGGTCATCTTTAGAGGCACAATTATTTTTGAGCAGCCTTGCCTCATTAAATACAACATCTCGGCTGCGTATTACTTTCTTGAGTTGAGGTAGCCAAATCCTGTAGCCCATTTCACCTTCATCTCCATAACCCATGAAGATTCCTTTCATGGACTTTGCATCTAACTTGCTTCTCAACTCAGGCCTTATATGCACAAAAGCATCGCAACCAAAGATGCGTAGGTGGTCATATGAAGCTGGTTTGCCAGACCAAACCTCTTCTGGAATGCCACCTTTTAAGGACATATGAGGGGATCGATTGCAAACATGAACTGCAGTTTTCAAAGCCTCTCCCCAAAATCCATGAGGGAGATTAGCTGTGGACAGCATGCATCTCACCCTCTCACATAAAGTCCTATTATACCTTTCAGCCACACCGTTGGAAGAGGGGCTGTATGGGACTGTTAGCTCCCTCTTAATACCAAGATTTTCACAAAATCTATTGAATTCAGCACTTGTAAACTCACCCCCATTATCTGTACGTAAGCATTTCAGCTTTCTACCTGTTTGAGTGGTCACAAATGCATGAAATTTCTTAAATGCAGCAAAGGCTTCATCTTTAGATTTTAACAAATATACCCAAAGCTTCCTAGAGTAATCATCAACAAAAGAAACAAAGTAAAGAGCACCCCCCATAGATTTTATGGGCATGCTACAAACATCAGAATGAACAAGATCAAGCACATTAGACTTACGAGAGACACCAGAGTAGTAGGAATTCTTTACTTGCTTACCATATTGGCATTCATTACAAAAATCAAGTTTTGAGCCTTTAGCATCAAACTTGTCCAAATTACATAGTTTATCAAGACCTTTTTGGCTCATGTGGCCAAGCCTTTTATGCCATAATTCCATATGTGAATGGATTTCAGCCAAAGCAATAAACTTGCCCAACAATGCTTTACCATGCAAGCAATAAAGAGTCCCTTTCTTTGTACCTTTAACAATCAGCCTAGAGCCTTTGATAAGCTTCCATGACCCCTTCTCAAAGAGGGTACTATATCCATGCATATCCATTTGCCCAACAGACAATAAGCTTTTCTTGATGCTTGGTACATACCTTACATCATGCAAAACCAGCTCATTGGTACCATCCACTGTGAGATGCACTGTGCCAATACCTTCAATAGAACAAGCATGGTTATTTCCAAGATATACATGTCCATGGCTTCCTGCATGAAAGGTAGTGAAACACTCCTTAATAGGAGTTACATGAAACGATGCACCTGAATCTACAATCCATGTTTGTGACAAAGCATCATTCACAGTAAGCAAGGCATCAATCAAATCCCTCTTTGTGATTTGCATGTCTTGTGCATGAATATTAATAGAAGCATCAAAAATTTCAACATGCTCTTCTGCCATAGTAGCACAAAGTATATCTTCTGCATCTGATAGCTCCTCAATGATGACACTAGAGGCCACATTGGCCTTCTCTTTGTATTTGTCCTTTGAGGTATCATGTGCTTCATTCTTGGTGTCCTTTTTCTTCCTGTCACCTGTGTTCTTCTTTCTTTCTAGTTCAGCTTTATAAAATCTGCAATCAGGCTTCTTGTGACCTTTCCTACCACATTGATAACAAGTCACTTCAGCCTTGCCTTTGCTTTTGCTCCTGTTCCTCTGTACATTTCCACTTTTCTTTTCTGTTCTTCCTCTAGCCACATTGGCTGAACCACTGCCCTCTCCACTAGCTTTCCTCCTGATTTCCTCATTCAAAATAGAACCCCTTACACCATCAAAGGTAAGACTGGGGCTATTCGAAAGTGAAACAACCAATGTTTCCCACGAATCAGGTAAGGTCATCAACAAGAAGATGGCCTTAAGCTTATCATCAAATGGAGGTAATCCAGAGTCCTGCAATTGTGAAAGAGTACCTGTAAACAAAGATAAGTGCTCAGCCGCACTTTTTGACTCATCAAGCTGCATACACACTAGCTTACGCATAAGATGCACTTGATTTACAGGCGTGGTATTTTCATAAGTGGCTTTCAGCTTCTCCCATACCTCAAAAGCAGTTGTAAGGCCTTTCAAATCCACTAAGATTTCATCTGATACAGCCATCTTGATGTAAGTGATGGCCTTCTTGTTTAGGTTCATCCATGCTGCATCTGTCATATCTTCAGGCTTGACTTCCTCAAGAGCCCCTTCACAATCTTTAAGAAAGAGGATGCCCAACATTCTCTCTTTCCACAAGTCGAAACCATTACCTTCAAATCTCTTGATCTCAAACAAGCTTTTGACATCAGAGGAGGTAGAGGCCATGTTTGCACACTAAGAGCTTCAAAATTTCACCAAAAAGGTAAAATTCACCTGTTGTCTTGTGCGCAATTACCTTACGAGACTATAGCTCAGAAATGAAGCCCAAAAACTGTCCAAAACTTGCAAAAATCAATTTCTGAAATTTTCTGCAGAAAATTTCAGAAAATTCCAGCAAGCTGTAATTGAATCAAAAACAACAAATTTGTTGTTTTTCAACCACAAAAAGCATACATAGATATAAAACCAAGGCAATGGGTGCTTGTTTTCACAAAAGCCCCAATTTTTTGCAGCAATATGACCTGTAAAATCAGAGAAATGACCTGCTGTAATAAGTTTCCAGCAAGTATGCACTTCCTCAATCTTTGTGCATGTCCTCCCACTTGAAAAATGAGAGAAATTCTGCCACAAAAGACCTGTAGATGAAAAAATCAGCAATGTGGATGCTGAAAAAGACCTGTGGGGATACAAAAAGAAGAATAGAAGAGATTCTTCGCGATGAAACTCTCTAAAAAGCACAAAATTTGCTTCAGCTTTGCTCCGGGCTGAAGTAATCCTCCAAAAACAGCCCTTTTATCGCGAAAAAAGAGGGTTTTTCGCGATGAAATTCTCCCAAATGCAAGAAAACACCTTCAGCTTAACATAGGCTGAAGTGGAAAAGCAGTTTGAGCAACTTTGTCGCGATGGAACAGCTCAAAGCTCTGATACCAGTTGAAAGAGGCCGCGGAGAGCTACGTCGTGGTGTGCTCGGTTGCTCCAAACACCAAGGGAGTGGGCTGCTGCGTGAGGAGAGAGAAAGTAGAGAGAGAAACCTGCGCAGAAATTTGGAGAAGAAGATGGAGAAGCTGAAGTTGAAGAAGTCCCAATCCAGTTATGAGAGATTTGGGACCAAGTCTTATTGATAAGTGACTTTTAGGTCATTTGGGCATGTTCACACATGGCCAATGACCAAAAGTCATAAAAATAATGTAAATGCCTATAACTCCCCAATTTGGGGTCCAAAAAATACAACAAAAATATGTCTGGAAAGCTCTCGAAGAGAGCTTTCACATGGAAGGGTCAAAATATACAAAAGGAGAGTCCTTGGGGCCTTTATCCCCAACAGGAAAGCCATTCCTAACAAGTGGGTATACAAAATCAAAACTGTTGATGGCAAACCCAAGTATAAGGCAAGGTTGGTTGCTAAGGGATATGCCCAAAAGGAGGGCATTGATTTCCAAGAGGTGTTCTCTCCGGTAGTTAAAATGACCACTCTACGTGTGCTATTTGCTATTACAGCTTCTTTGGATTTGGAGCTATTCCAAATGGATGTTAAAACAGCCTTTTTGCATGGTGACTTAGATGAAGAGCTGTACATGAAACAGCCAGAAGGATATGCCATTCCTGGAAAAGAGCATCTGGTATGCAAGCTGAAAAGGAGCTTATATGGGCTGAAACAAGCCCCTAGGCAATGGTATAAGAAGTTTGATGCATTTATGCTTAAACATGGGTTCAAAAGAAGCCATGCAGATCACTGTTTGTACACTAAAAAGGATGAAGATGGAAGCCCAATCATTCTTGTGCTGTATGTAGATGATATGCTGCTGGCTGGGAAGAAAAAGGGCACACTAAATGCTCTTAAACAGCAGCTGAACTCTGAGTTCTCAATGAAAGACCTTGGGGAAGCTGAGCATATTCTTGGTATGCGAATAAAAAGGGATAGGCAGCAGCATACTTTGCATTTATCCCAAGAAAAGTACATTGATAAAGTACTGGACAGATTTAATGTGGCTGATTCTAAGCCTCTTGGAGTGCCATTGCAGCCACATGTTAAGCTTTCCAAAGATGACTGTCCCAAGGATGATGATGCAGCCAACTACATGGAGTGTTCCATATGCATCAGCCCAAGGTGGTACGGAACGTTTGGTACGGCACGTACGGTACGTAGTGCCGTACCAAACGTTGGGATATGGAACGGTATGGAACGTTATCATATATATTTTATATATATATATATATATATATATATATATATATATATATATATATATATATATATATATATATATGCACGTGATAGTATGATCCATATTTAGTGATCCATATGCTCCATTACAATAAGCATAGGAAGTGTTTTCTTCAAGAGTACTCCATAATAATCTAAATATTTTTAATATGGATCATACTCAAACAAAAAGAGTATGGATCATAATGTTGATTTGAATATTTAGTGCTCAATATGATCCATATGTAGTGCTCCATAATGTTGATTTGAATATTTAGTGCTCTTTCTGGTTACTCTTTTTGATAATATGCAAGGAGACTTAAAAAAAAAAACTAGCAAATTTTTTTCTAAAAAAACGCGTTCCAAACGCTGTACTGTACGCATGTTCCGTATGGAACGTGCCGTACGTACCAAACGTGTTGGAACGTGTTCCAAACCTACTATGCATCAGCCTGTGGTTCACTTATGTATGCTATGGTTGCCACTCGGCCAGACATTGCTTATGCAGTGGGAGTTGTTAGCAGGTTTATGGCTAATCTCGGCAAAGCTCATTGGGAGGCAGTCAAATCTATCTTGAGGTACTTGAAAGGGACCAAGAATAAATGTATTTGCTATGGCAAAGATCCATTGGAGCTGAAAGGCTTTTGTGACTCTGACATGGCTGGTGATGTGGATACTCGTAAATCCACAAGTGGATATATATTTACTCTTGCAGGAGGTGCTATTTCATGGTGTTCTAGGTTACAAAAGATTGTTGCTCTGTCAACTACGGAGGCTGAATATATTTCAGCCACTGAGGCTTCCAAGGAAGCCATTTGGCTTGCACGTTTATGCTGTGAGTTTGGTTTGCCCAGCAAGGCACCTATGCTTGGATGTGACAGCCAAAGTGCTATATGTTTAGCAAAGAATGCCATGTTCCATGCACGTACAAACATTGATGTGCGGTTTCACTTCATTCGAGAAGTGCTTGAGGATGGCCTTATCACATTGGTGAAGGTCCATACGTCACAGAATCCTGCAGATGTTCTTACTAAGTGCTTGTCCAAAGCACAACATTAGCTATGTATACAGATGGTGGGAGTCACATAGCTTAAAGGAGTCATTTATGCCTTTAAGTGGGAGGTTGTTGGGGTAAAGGCCCTAAATGATCCCTCATAGTTGTACACGTGTATAGGCCTTTAAAAGGTTGATTATAGTCATTATAAGTCATTTTTATTCTTTTGGCCAAGTTCAGTGTGAACTTGGCCAGGTCTTATAAATAATAACCTAAACTAAAGTTAGGGTTCATTTCTCTTTTGGAGAACCCACCAAAACAGTTGCGCCTCTCTTCTTTCGATCTCTCTCTCTCTCTCTCACCTGCGCGTCCTACTGGACACTCACCTGCCCTGTTGCTCAGTCAAGAGGTGCTCCATTTGAGCTTCTCCATCTGCTGAATACTCTCTTTTGCTCCAACACTACTTTGGTACCTTCCACAGGAGTCCACTAGTGGTAGGTGTAGTCATCTTTTGAGTTAAGTCTCACTAGCCTCAAGTTAACTCATGTTAACTTGAGTTAGAAGGCTCTTGAGCTCTTTGGGCTAAATTCTCTCCCCATGCCCTTCATGGGGCTTGAACCCAAGACCTCCTCATGGGCTTGAACCCAAGACCTCCTTCCAAACCTCGAGACTCAACCACTAAGCTATGCTTATAACTTGTCTAATGTTCCAAAAGTACCTAATGTTATTATTATCTTGAGCCTTGTCAAACTACTTTTATAACATTTCCCTCCCTCCCCCCTTTGAAGAACATTTGTGTCCTTGAAATAGTGCTTATTCCCTTGAGCCCATGGTCGAACTGAGGAGCATGGTTGACATCTCTTTGATTCACCTCCTTCAGTGTCATCTATCCTTGTACTTGATAATCTGAATCCAGTGCAAAATATGGAAAGAATGATAAGGGTGGACTAAACATCCCTATCCAATTCATTGTCTTGCTATGTGCATACATGTGAAATAGGTGGATTCTAAGTATCTTCATCCAAACTACTAACTTGGTCCATTTCTATGCACCACTTGTGCGTGGCCTAGTAAAATAGGTGTATACACTAGCTATGCAAGACTTTGGGATTTCTTGTGAAACTCACTTGAACTTGCTTTAGTTAAATGCAGCTTTACTAAGGTTGACCAAAACATCGAACTTGATGATTTTAGTATGGTCCACTTCTAATCAATATCTATTGACCTCATTCCCAACGAGAGGAATAATGCATCCAATCCGGGCTTTTTAAGATCATGATAAAATGTAGATGTAGATAAGGAGTGTTCCATCACTCTTGTAAACTCAACTTCAACTTATCTAAAGAAATCTAAATGAATTTTTATAATTGTCAAACTTAGGATACTCAAAGACTTCACTTTTTGAGAATTTTCAAATCTATGAACAATTCCTAATTTTGTTCTCTTTAGTGTCTAAACTCTTGTAGAGAAATGTGAAATTGTTCAACTCAAGCTTAGCATCTTTGAAGATTGAATGGTTTCTACACTAAATATGTATATGTGATGTTTAGTTCAATTATGTAGTCCGGCTCGCTAGCTTGCTAATCTTGATCTTTAAGGAAATGAGTGATTTTTGTTGATCCAATTATGTGATTTCTGTTGATCCAATTATGTGATTTCTGTTGATCCAATTATGTGATTTTTGTTGATCCAATTATGTGATTTTTGTTGATGACTTCTTGCCAGATAGTTCAGTTGCGCAAACTATTCGTAAAGGTCTTCGAGATTCATATAAGAGTTTTGCTTCTACTCTTCGATTTATGATGAAAGGCAATCTAGATGCCTAAACATTTGAGGGGTTTGTATTTGTTTTGTTGTAGGAAGATCAATCCATGGACAACATGTTAATTATGCGTGTTAAAGATTAAGCTTTCTTAGCTAGTCAGAAGGGTAAAGGTAAATGGAGCATAGTAAGCAGAATTTTGCTAATGCTTCACAATCAAAGAAGGAAGAGAAAGATGAGAAGAAAATAGAAAAGCAGAAACAATTTTGCAAATATTGCAAGGCAAATGATCATGCCATAAAGAGTTGTCGTAAATTGGTTGCAAAAGGGGCAAAGAAGAAAGAGGCTAGAATGGTTGTTGCAGAGGCCTCTAAACCTAAAACAGAGTCCTCCAATCTTGTTTAGAATGGAGAATGGGCATTTACTACGCTTGCAGCTGTGATTCATCCATAGTTTTTTCATACGGCAACCATACGGCAAACGCATACGAGTACGAAAGTACGGAAAAAGTATGGTTGAAAATACCATACGTGACCATACGTAACCACAAATTAAAGGTGAGATAAAATGGAGAGAGGTACTATAATATACTGTTATATGTACATATATGTAAGCTTTCGCAGCCTAAAAGAAATAAAACTCTTTTGCAAGCTATGTTAGCCTTCATATAAAGTTGCTACACACACATATTAAGCTAAGTTGACATGTGGAAAAATTGTCTGAAAATTGCTAATTTATGCAAATTCTTTTTTTCCAGTTGTCAAGTATGGAAAAAATATCAGACGTCTGATATATGCAGACGTCCGATTGGAAAATTTTGGATTTCAGACGAGTGGGAAAAAAACTATGGATTCATCTTCTCATAAGCAATTTTTCTCAACTGTAGACTTAGATGTTTGGTACTTTAATAGTGGGGAAACCAAACTCATTACCTCGCAGTGCAGTTTCTTGAGTTCACTTGACCTTTCCCACATTACAGGAATACTATCACATGTGCTAACAACTCCTCTTATCGTGTTATGAGAATGGTAATATCATTCTGATTGCTGTTGACGATAGTTCTTTCACATTGTCAGATGCTTTATATGCGCTAGGGATCAAGAAAAATTTGTTGTCAGCTTAAGCATTAGCCAAGATTGGCTTGGTTGTCGAATTTGTTCATGACAGATGTACAATGCATGATCTCTCAAATGGTTATGTTATTATTGTTGCTTGCATTTTTTATGCCGTGGGTTGTATAAGCTCATAGACTATGCGAAATTTTTGCGAATGATTCAACATGTGAAGTTCAAGATTCTCAAAATATCTCATATACAAAGCTTTGGCATGCACGCTTTGGTCATGTGAATTTTGCTAGTTTGCTTCGCTTGCAAGTTTGGAATGGTGTCTTCTTTGCCCAAACTTTAGGCACCTTGTAAACATGTCTTTGAAGCTTGTAGTTTGGGCAAAATATAGGCTGCCTCCTTCCCAAATGATGGTGATGTCTTTGGTCCTATGTAGACACTTTCATTTGGGGACGACATGTACTTCTTGACTTTGTTGATGATTTCTTCAGGCATACATGGGTCTATCATTGAAAGCAAAGTCCAAAGTGTTTATGTGCTTCAAATAGTTCCTAGTTATGGTTGAAAAGTTATTAGCATGTAAATTGGGCACCCATTGTTGTGATCGAGGGGAGAGGATACATGTCTTTTGAGTTGAATTCATTTCTGGCTGAGCGTGGATAAAACATCAATGTATAGAGCCGTATACATCTCAACAAAATGGAGTTGCTAAAAGAAAGAACAAGTCTCTCATGGAAATAGAGAGGTGTATGGTCAAAAGTCAATCTTTACCACATAACTTCTAGCTTGAGGTTGTTATGTATGCAACATATGTACTTAACATATATCCCACCAAAGCACTATAATCGATCACTCCATATGAGCCTTGGCATGGTTGAAAACCATATGTTGCTCATCTACATGTCTTTGGTTGTTTGACATATGCATTAGTGCTTTAATAACAACATAGAAAGTTAGATGATAAAGCAATGAAATGTATTTTTGTTGGGTATAGTTTTGAAAGCAAAGGCTATCGTCTTCATCATTCATGTACTAAACACATTTTGGTTACTCGCGATGTTGTTTTTATGGAAGATGTAATTTGTTAGGGGAGCACTAGATTGTGTTCTCTGACAGGACTAGACAAGATTTCGGAATTATACTTTTGATCACAAGAACAATATTAGAATATATTATTGATACAAGACGTCCCACAACTCGGGATCATTAGGTATGGAAAACTGGTCGAGAGATGATATTGGAGATCCCACAACTCGGGATTGTAGGTATGAAACAAGATATCTCGATTACAAGAATTCCTTTTAGGGAGATGAACTAAATACAAGAAGTAACTAGGCAAGATCTCGTACTACGAGATTACAAGAGGACAAGACGAGATGTCCAAGATACAAGACTAGACAAGATTGGAACAAGGAACAAGACAAGAATTGGAACTCGGACTTGGAGAGTACTTACTTGGCTGTCACGACTCCTTGAGCTCCCAAGATTGGTATTGGCAAGATTGAGTATGTATGTGGCCAGCCCCTCCTTATATAGGTCCCCTCTTTATATAGGTTTTCAAGGGAGGTTCATTAAATGCGATTACGAGACGATGATGTCAATAATCGGAACAAGACATTTGGATGTGAGAATCTAGCAAGTAAACAATCGATCATAGGGTTTTGGCACGTTCCGGACACAATGGACGCATTGGTTTCTCGGGATTCTGAACCAATCATGAGATATAGAAGTAACATGGAGTCTGAGGTTCAAGATGGTTTCCTTTGTCCATGACATCACCTCCCCCTCAAGCGACGAGTTCCACGAGGAGCAGTTATGTTCTCTGGTCTCGACTTCATTGGATTTTTCTTATGGAATTCTCGAACCATGATTGGTGCTCTTTAAAGGTTTTTTGTAGGTTCCCAAGTACGATCGCTAATGTCATATCCTTTCCAATGAATAAGATACTCCAATCTTCCTTGGGATATTCTCGAATATAGGACATGCTCAACTTCGAATTCTTCATTATCATCAATCTCGATAGGTGGTGAAGGACTAGGTCTCTCCCCCCTCAATGATGAAATCTGATATGGTTCCAACATGGACACATGGAGAACTGGATGTATTGTCATGGTACTTGGTAACTGGAGCTTGAAGGTGACTGTATTAATCTTAGCCAAGATGGTGAATGGACCAAATCTTTTAATGGTCTAGCTTTGCACAAGGCTTTGAAGTTTGCAAATTATTTTTGAGTAACCATACTTTATCGCCAATTTGATATGATGGATTCTAAACATGATGTTGATCTGCATAATACTTATATCGTTCTTGAGCTTTATGGATCTCTTTCTTGAGTTCGTTGTGAATGTCCATGAGGTACTGGGCCTTATCTCTGGTAGTTGGGTTCTTGACATGATTGAGGTGTCACTATCTTGGAGTAATCCCTGATGAATATCTTATAAAAATTGGCAAACCCTAGAAAACAGTGTACATCTCGAACATATGAAGGTGGTTGCCAATCAAGGATTGTCTCGATCTTCTTAGGGTCCATAAAGATTCCTTTCTATGATACAGTGTACCCTAAAAACTCTATTTCTGTCCGATGGAAAGAGCACTTCTCTAATTTTGCATATACATCTTTTTCTTTGAGTTTCTCTAGGACTATCTTTACGTGATATTCATGATCCTCTAGATTTTTGGTGGGAATCATGGTCACCAAGGTGTACTCTTAATGTTGTGGTTTCCATGGTTATATTTCGTGATGCTAGAGGTCGTCCGTCTACTACTTCAACTACTACTGGTTTGTTCTTCTAAAGTACTGGAATTCCATGTTTCTTAACCAATCCTTCATCGATGAAACATGAGGAGGCTCTTGAATCTACTAGGGCTATGAGGGGAAGGGTCTTCTTATGCATGATTAACTTTACAGGGGTAAGACATGTTTCTATGGGTGTAGCTGGAATTATGAGACCCTGTCTTTTATCATGGTCTTATTGTACGATCTCTTTTACAACTAGACTTCCTCGTTTCCCTGCACTACAAGGGTGGTTGCGACTCTGGAGTTCATTCTCTTGTTGGAACAATTAACTTCAATATGGTAAGGGTTTCCATAATAGAGGCATGATTTGTTCTCTCTCCTTCTCTGTTTCTCTTGTGGTGTTAGAGGCTGGAACCTAGTTACATCTATCTGCATAGGTTCATGCATAGACTCATCTTTAGGAATGGGTTGGAAGGGTTTCCATTGGTGAGGTCTTTCTTCTACTTGTTTTTCTTGCTTGCTTTGATGGTTGGAGTGTACATTAGTTGGACATTAAAAGTGCATTTCTGAATGGTGACTTACATGAAGAGGTGTATGTATTTCAACCCGGTGGTTTTGTGTAGAAAGGGAATGAAAACAAAGTGTGTAGGTTGAAAAAGGTATTATATGTTTTAAAGCAAGCACCATGTGTTTGGTATTAGAAGAAACACGTCTACTTGCTTGCACATTGTTTTGAGAATAGTCCAATTGAGAGCACCTTATATGTTAAGCGTGAAGATAATGTTCTTCTTATCATTGTTGTATATGTTGATGCCATGCTGCCTTCTCGTCCTAATGAGAAGCATATTATTGAATTTAAGGTTGATTGGCATCCCTCTTTTGAGATGTCAGATTTGGGGCATTTGCATCATTATTTGGGCATTCAATTTTCGCAAGTTGAGGAGGAATAGCTTTGTATCAAACAATACATATTGACCCATTATAGTAGCGTTTTGGCCTTGAAGATCGCAAACTTATTGCCACTCCCATGGATTCATGGAAACATGTTTATGGTTGAGTCTTCATGATGCTGGAGATGCTTTTGATGTTGTTCTCTATCAGCAAGCTGTTGGATGCTTCGTTTGCTTATGCATCCTGTAGAGATCAGTTTGGCTTATGTGCCCACACATGATAATGTTGAAGACCTTTTCTCAAAGGCTTTGCTTAGGGACTTGAGAGAAGTTTGAAGCTTTTCGCAAAGCTTTGAGCTTACTTCCTTTTGTGGATTGATTTCTTTCCACATAGCTTTGCACTTCCTTATACATGAGTGCCAACTCCTTGTTCAATGCATCACTCTTAGGAGGATTTGTTGATATATTTCAGTGATGATGTGTATGAACACACTTAAAGACCGCTGGTAAATTGGCCTTACAAAAGAACGTATTCTCTAATTGTGCAACACTCAACCGCTTCCTAAGTTCGGTGTGCACAAGTGAAAAATTGCTCCAATTTTTGATGTCAGGTCAACACCTAAAGAAGTGGTCTTCATAGAAGATGAGAAATAGACATCAAATGTTATTTGCTCATCATGCATCATAATCTGTTCATCTGTATGTTCCTCATGTGACGAAGACTAGCTTCTGGTCAGAAATCATGGCCGTTGAAGTACGGATGTAATATTGTTTCGAATCCATGAATGGGATGTGAACATTTGTTCTTTCTTGAGGAAAAAGAAAGAACAAATGTTCTTTTTCCTCAAGTAGCATAGATCCTCATAATTTATGGTACTCCTCGCCATACCAATTATCACATGGACTTACTTGGGCTATGAAATTGATCATTTTCTTCCAATCTTCTGTAGTGACTATATTGAAAGAGCGGTTGCATTCTAGGATGCAACATGATATCTCTATCTCAATAGCCTTTTGTAGGAGTCTTGTCATTGCTTCTGCAAGCCTACGGTAAAAAAAGAAGAGTGGAGAGATCCTAGCCTAGGCCTTCGGGATGGACGCTCGCCTGAGGCATGCTCGAAAGACTCACTGTCAACATCATGTTGAGAACAAGTTCTACCCTTCCTTGATCTGACAATGGGCTGAGAGACACTAGACATACTAAGAATAGGGCCCATTTCCCCTAACAATTAATGAAGAGGATGCAAGCTCACGATGATTTTCTTCCATTTGAGCCTGTGTACACACACATACATACATACATACATACATACATACATACATACATACATACATACATACATACATACACACACACACACATACATACATACATACATACACACACACACACACACACATACATACATACATACATACATACATACATACATACATACATACATACATACATACATACATACATACATACATACATATGTATGTATGTATGTGTGTGTACACACACACATGTTGGAAACAATGTCAAAATAGCACAAAACCTAATTTCCAGCAACCCTAATTTTTGGTACTTAGCCAAATTTTGGTCATAAAAGGTCAAAATTTTTTATTAGCTCATTAGATAGTACTTGAGGAAAGCTTTTGTTTGGCATATAATATTATTTCATCAAAGTTCCATAAATGCAAGGAAACCCTAACCCTGATTTTTGTTCAAAAAGTCTTCTTGCATAATATGATTCCTTAGGTCTCATGTACATCAAGGAAAGCTAACCTTGTGTTCCATATGACAACCCATTTGTGAGATAGTTGTAGTTTTAGCCATGAAAAGCAAATTTTAACCATAAAAAAGCGGATCGCTTTTTTGATTTTAACGCAAGCCTTTATGAGATTTTCACATGCTTTTTTCGAAAATCTCTCGCCAAACCTTCTTAGCCTATATAAGGAGGACCTTGGGGTCATTGTTGAGCATTAATTCAAGCACAATTAAGGCTTAGTGAAGTGCTCTACACTTGGAGAAGGTATATCCAATTTTTGGTGCAGATTTGGAGGAGATTTTGGAAGCTAACCATCAACTTTAGCTGAGTTTCGTAAGTAGTAAGTTCTATTTTCATTTCTTCTTCTATTATTGATGCTATTCCAAGGCTTGTGCTTTCTACTTCAACACAAGGAGGAGATTATCTTGCTATTTAGGTCAATGTTTGATTTAAGATTTTTGAAACCCTAATTTTAGAATTAGGGTTTGCTGTAAAAGAAGTTCTTCTTTAGTTTCTAGCTCGTTAGGTAGAAGAGTGATCATTGTAGATGGTCATGATTTAGATGTTGGTGGTGTTCGAGAAGTGAACCTCAAGTCAAGAGAAGGTGGAAATTTCACAATTTCTAATGTTCTTTATGTTTCAAACTCTTTAGGTAGAAGAGTGATCATTGCAGATGATCATGATTTGGATGTTGTAGGTGTTGGAGAAGTGAACCTTAAGTCAAGAGAAGATGGAAATTTCACAATTTCTAATGTTCTTTATGTTTCAGAAATGAAGAAGAATTTGCTCTCGATATCTACTTTCTTGTTAGATGGATATAAAATTGTTTTTAAGAAAGATTCATGTCAGATCCTCTCACCTAATGAGGAGCATTGTCTACTTCAAGGTGAAAATAGAAGTGGCATGTTTGTATTGTCCAAAATTTGTCATGCTAATGTTGCTAGGTCTTCTACACCTATGGAGAATATGAAGTTATGGCATGCTAGGTTTGTTCATATCAGTTACATGGCTCTCAAGCATATCAAAGATCAAGAAATGGTGGAGAGTTTACCTACTTTTTCTTTACCAGATGATGCAGAATCATGTGAAGGATATCTTGAAGAAAAGCTTCACAAACTTCCTTTCAAGAAACATGGATACATCACGGCCACAAGGAAGTTGCAAATCATACATTCAGATGTGAATGGTCCTATGAGAACAGATTCCATTCAAGGTTATATGTATTTCGTCACATTTATTGATGATTTTTTGAGATATTCATGGATTTATGATCTCAAAGCAAAGTCAGAGGTCTTTCATACTTTTAAGAAGTTCTTATCTATGGTTGAAAATGAAAGTCAAACAAAACTTCAGATTTTGAGAAGTGATAGAGGAGGAGAGTACATCTCAAAGGACTTCAAATCTTTTCTTGAAGACAAAGGTATCTCTTATCAACTCACTATTGTCTACACTCCATAACAGAATGGTTTTGCAAAGAGAAAGAATAGGATATTTGTTGAGATGATGTGTAGTATGATGTCATTCAAAAAGCTTTCTCTTAAATTTTGGTTTGATGCAATACATACAAGTTACAACTAATCACATTCTGAACAGGTCTTTCACAAAAGCTTTGAAGGTCATCATACCTTATGAAGCTTATTATGGTAAGAAACCCAGTGTGAATTACTTCAAAGTTTTAGGTTTTTCAACATATGTTCACATTGAGAAAAAAGATCGTGGTAAGCTTTATGTAAAAGCCATCAAAGCTGTTTTTATTGGTTATGCAATTGAAAGCAAAGGATACATATTCTATGTTCTAGAAATAGGTGATATCCTACTCTCACGCAATGCATATATTGCAGAAAGTCAGATTTATGATAAGAAAGCAGAGACTCTAGATTTCATAAAAGAAGTTGACTATGCATTTTTTAGAAGGAATTTGGATTCTTATATTCAGCCATATAAGGGGGTGATGAACCTTCTCAAACCCTAAAAGTTGAACTTGAAGAAGGAAAAGAGAAAGTTTCATTTCCTACATTTATATCTAGTCGGTCATCAGTACCTCTTGAAGTTCCAACTTATGAAGTTGGAGAAAGTTCCAAAATTCCAGAAGAAAGAGATATTGAAGAACAAGAAGATATTACACCAGTTTTCAAGAATACTCTAAGGTGGTTATATTAGACTTGGAAGGACAATGGTATAAAGAACTTCACAGGTAGTACAAGAAGTTAGACAATGAAAAAACAAGTAGATCAGGTAAATTACACATAACATTTTGAGATTCATAACATTTTAGTACTGACTTCAGTTAAGAATAGACGAGCTAATGTTAAATATGCACTACAAAGTCTGCTTTAGAAGAAAGTTATGCAAGAAGAGATTGATTCTATTCATAAGAATCAAACATGGAAGATTTGTGAGTTACCAAAAGATAAAAAGCGATAGGTGTCAAGTGGATCTTCAAAATTAAAAGAAAATGAGATGGTACTTACTACTGTTGACAGGTATAAAGCAAGGTTAGTTGTCAAAGGTTATGCACAAAAGAAAGGAATTGATTATGATGAGACTATTGCACCTACTTCTAGGATGACAGTAGTTAGAACAATACTTCCTCTTGTTGCATTCTTTGGGTGGAATGTATACCAATTAGACTCTTGTTGCATTCTTTGGTTGGAATGTATACCAATTAGATATCAAAACAACCTTTCTTAATGGTGATCTTCATGAAGATGTCTACATTTAGTCGCAAGAAGGTCTTGAAGAAACATGTAAAGAGCATTAAAAATGTAAGCTTATCAAAGCATTGTATGGTTTAAAAGCAATCGCCAAGAGCATTGTATGAGAAGATACATCTGTATCTTTTATCTATTGGTTTTGAAAGCTCAGAAGTTTCTCCTACTCTATATGTTAAAGCAAGAAAAGATGTCTTGATTATTATTATCATATATGTTGATGATATGATTATGACAGGTTCAAAGGTTTTAGATCTTCAATTTTTTAAAGCACAACTCAAGCATACATTTGATGTGAATCATTTAGGTATTGAATATTATTATCTAGGGATTAAGTTCAAATACAAAAATGAGTGTGTCTACATAACACAACAAAAATACATTGAGAAATTATTAGAAAGGTTTGAAATGACAAATTCCAAGCCTATGCAAACACCTATGGATGTTAATGTGTCATTACATGCAGAAGTAGATTCAGAACCTTTTGATGCTACTTTGTACCGTCAAGTAGTCGGTTGCTTGATCTATTTATGTAATACATGTCTTGACATTCAGTTTGCAGTATCTCAAGTATCCAGGTTCATGCATAGTCCGCTCAAGATTCATTGGAAAGAAGATAAGAGATATATTTACAGACATCAGAAGTTTTGCAAGATTTTGTACCTTACACCATTATGACATTGAAGGAGGGATTGTTGGAAACAATGTCAAAGCACAAAACCCTAATTTCTAGCAGCCCTAGTTTTTGGTACTTAGCCAAATTTTGGTCAGGGAAGGTCAAAAATTTTTATTAGCTTATCAGATAGTACTTGAGGAGAGAGATCATTTCATATATAACATTATTTAATCAAAGGTCCAAAAAATGCAAGAAAACCCTAACTCGAAATTTTGCTCAAAAAGTTTTTTTGCATAATATGATTCCTCAGGTCATGTACGTCAAGGAAAGCTAACCCTGTGTTTCGTCTGATGGCCCATTTGTGAGATCGTTGCAGTTTCAGCCATGAAAAGCAAAATCTAACCACCTAAAAGCTGATCGTTTTTTTGATTTTAAGGCACGACTTTATGAGCTTTTCGCATGCTTTTAAAAATCTTTCATCCAACCTTCATAACCTATATAAGGAGGACCTTGGGGTCATTGTTGAGCATCAATTCAAGCACTCTTAAGGCTTGGTGAAGCGCTTTACACTTGGATAAGGTGTATCCAATTCTTTGTGCAGATTTGGACGAGATTCTGGCAATTAACTATGAGCTTTAGCTGAGTTTTGTAAGTAGCAAGTTCTTATTTCAGTTCTTCTTCATTATTGCTGCTGTTCCAAGGCTTGTGCCTTCTACTTCTACACAGTAGGGTTTTTATTCACTTCAATTGCACATACACAAACTCTTCATACCTCTTAGTACATATAATCGGATGTGGGTTGGGACTGATACCACATCACACTTCTACGCTCCTTGCAATTGTTATCACCAAAACCCACCAGTAATACATAGTTTATAAGTACATATTAAATTGTAGTATTGAATACATTGTTCAATTTGTACTGCACAATGAACACAACATGTATAGATAATAGAATAATATAGTACACCTCTCTAATTTTTTCCCACCTCTTGTTTATGGTTACATATGGTATTTTCAACCATACTTTTTCCGTACTTCCATACCCATATGGGTTTGCCATATGGTTGCCGTATGAAAAAACTATGTATGTATGTATGTCATAGTACAAAGTGCGTTTTTTTTTTGAAAAATAAAAAATGTATTAGGACGTTCGGACGTTCATAGTACAAAAAAATGCGTTTTTTTTTGAAAAATAAAAAATGTTTAGGACGTTCGGACATTCCGAACGTCCTAATACATTTTTTTGTGACATTATCACTCTATATGCATTGTCTTAGGAGTCTTAATGTGCTTTATGTGGGGCTTTAAGCTCATCAATCCTTTGTTTAAGGCTTCATTCCCATTTTTTGTTTAATTTAATCCAATTCATTTTGGGCCTTCCTAACTCCAGATCATTGTAGTGGTAGTAGGTTAAGTTTTTTATGTGCTTATAGCACTAGATATGCAAATGAGTGTTAGATATATATTATTCATGGATTATTGGGAAAAAGAAATTGAAACGTTGCGACAAATATAATACTCGTTTTTTATTTCCAGTTTTTTAGTACCCTATGCACTAAACGTTTTTAAACCCGTTTTTAAAACTCTCTTTGTACTATGATGTATGTATGTGTGTGTATACATACACACACACATACATACACATACACACATACATACACACACACACACATATATATATATATATATATATATATATATATATATATATATATATATATTTATATATATATATGTGTGTGTGTGTGTGTATGTATGTATGTATGTATGTATGTATGTATGTATGTATGTATGTATGTATGTATGTATGTATGTATGTATGTGTGGGTTTGTTTGTGTATATATACACACAGATATACTTATATACCTATGTTCACTTGAGTCTCATAAAAAACTTCAAATTATGACGTGCAAAGTTCACATAAATTTCATATTACACAATCTGCAAGCTTAGCCTCATATGATGGTGAAAGACCTTTAAATAACCAGAAAATGTTTACACAGATTCAATAAAAGCAATTTGTATGGTATTAGGTAAGTTGCACACATAAGAAATATATCTAAATATAAACGTGAATGGTACTCCGATTGGTATGTACTATGCTCAAAACGTGCAGTATTCATACCATACGAGAGGGTTTGCTATGCAGATTTTTCCAACCATGCATCAAATGCTGCTTTCTAGCAACATTAGATGAGCAGAAGAGATCCTCAAGTCTATCCCAAGCATTCCTTAGATGTAACACAAGAACATATGTGTGGAATCACTGACCTCTTAAGGAGAAAAAGTAACGAGAGCCAATACTTGGGAATCTCTAGAGATGGTATAAAAAATTCGTGAATTTTTGGACCAGAATAAAATTTGAAAAATTCGCATTCGAATTAATTCGCTGTAAGCGAATTTTATGTACTTTTTTGGCCGAGTTTTTTCAGGTCCACAGTTCGTGTCCTTGCGAAATCGTTTCTACCTAGGGGATCAGGCTCAGCCAGCTGCCCTCGCTTTTGAAGGCTGAGATATGAAAGTTGGACTTAATTGGGAGATGGGTTCAAGGCTCAAGTGCCACTTGTTTCAGCAGTTCCTACTCTAGCTGTCTTGGATATGTGTGTGTTCCATTTTTTGATCTACATTCTAGCTTTATAAATTGCATGGGCATTCTTCATCATTACTTTGGTCTCATTAGACATTCTTGATCTAGTCATTAGGATTTGTGATCATTTTTCTGTAGACTCTTGTGACTGTGTGATGATCGGTGCATGGTTCCACTAATAAGTGGATGACGGATGCTTTGGAGATAATCGGTAATTGTGTTTACTAGTTCATTTTAAATTGTTATGTTACATTAGATATTTGTTATATTATCATTTTGATGCAATCTGAACAGTGATTCAGATTCTTTTGCCCACTGCCCATATTAATATATTCGAACTTTTAATATCATTTTGTGTCTTCTTGAGTGATTTTTGCTTTTATTCAACAATATATGACAATATAGATTTCTTATGAGTCTAAATACTTGAAGAAGCCTAAAATTAATATGCATAAATACACATGCGCACGTGCGCGCACACACATATTTTTATTTATTTAGCATGCTTTCAGTTTCTAGCTCCGTCTCAGACATGATGTGTCATTTTGTGCTATTCATCTGATTTTGGTGCTATATATTCATTGTATTTGCTATCTTGATTATTTGTATTCTTGGTTCCTTTTTATGCAGAAAATGGAGAAAGAAAAACTTGAGAAGGCTAGACAAGCAGTAAGCTTCTGTTATCTCTGAATCTGTAACATACCAGTATTTCTGTAATTGTTGCTGCAGGCTGTGGTCTTTGACAAGCATTTGCTGTTAACAGGCAGCTGCCAAGGGGGAGACATCATCTGAATCACATACAGAATCCTTTTCTGGAACTTCAAGTTCATCAATCCCTGGCCCATCAAAGGACAGTTCCAAGAATCTTGCAATCTTTGCTGGTATCACTGGTATTTTAGCAGTGACTGTGTGGTATGCCCGGTCTGGATCTAAGAAAGAGGAAGTAAAGAGCTAATGCTGTGAATGCTCTTGGATTCATATGGTTCTGAAACTAGATGCTGTCATGTGCTCTCTTTGAAGTTACATATGTAAAGGAATGTGAGGGTCCATGTTAAGCTAATGCTTCAGTGTCCATGTGAAAGTTGCTATCAAATAATTAATCCATCCAAGAAGGGCTAAGCAGACGACATGTCTTTCATATCCTGGGTTTGATTCTCATTTGGAGTAACTTGAGCTATTACGCTGTTCTAGCGACACCTTATTTTAGTTTTCTGTGTATGGTTGTGACAGAGGTTTTGATGTGTGAAAACTTTCTTCCATCTTTTTGGGATACACTCTATTTTATAGTAGGAATTGTAGTAGTGCGTACACTCTGGATCTGACTATCTGTTTTTAGCCATGGGTTTTCAACAGTCAGAGTAAGAACATACTGTTTATCATCAGTTAATCCATGAATTTTAAAATGTTCTTCTCTCCTCTTACATTCAAGTGCTGGATCTGAGTCAATAATTGAGAAGCCTTGTCTGTTACAGCAGTCGATGCATAAGCTGAGATTGGTCAGATAGGTGCATCCAATCTACTTTCCAGAAGCTTCTCACCCACCACTAGTGTCGTTCTGTCATCGGAAGTCTCATCAAAAGCATTACATTCAAACACAAGACAAGCTCTCTCTCTCTCTCTCTCTCTCTCTCTCTCTTTCTCTCTCTCTCTTTCTCTCTCTCTCTCTCTCTCTCTCTCTCTCTCTCTCTCTCTCTCTTTCTGCCATAGCTGAAGGCCTCCACTTTTTGGAGGACATGATTTCCATGTGTTGTTTTTTGTTGCATAGTTAGTGAAGTCGTTTTGCAATGTTTTCATCCATTTTGTCCTGTCAAATATTGATGGGTATGCTTGGTAACCATGACCTTCAGTGGTAGGGAGTGGAGTAATGCCCACATCAATAATCACACGATGAGCACAATTTGAAGCTGAAAAGCTGTCAAACATGAGAACAAGTGAAGCATGAGAACAAGTGGAGCGTGAGAACAAGCTTTGCTTGCCTTTTAAATATTC